>JAWWES010000115.1:30653245-30677947 GCA_035583135.1 Lophotriccus pileatus
CGCAGGCTCGAAGGCCTTGTCTGCATATGCGGGTAAGGACCTTCCCCGGCTCTTCATTCGCGAAGGCGGGCCATTATACTATGGAGAGCTGCATGTGATATTTATGTTTTTTAAATGGAGATTGATTTTTTGTTTTTTCTTTTTTTTTTTTTTTTTCCATTTCTCTTCTGGTTTTTAAAAGATTCAACTATTACACGTCTTAAGTAAATCCCTGATGATAAAAAAAGCCCCTAATGTAGCTTTTGTTTAAATTCATATAAATGAAAATTGAGTGTCCTAAGCTGTTTCGTTCAAAACAGAGCCTAGTGAATTTTTCCAAAAGGCTAAATATCATGAGACTCATGTTGCAATGAAACGAGAATGGGAGAAGTGGAGGAATTTAGCAATACCCTAGATATTGTTTAATTCCAAGCTACACTGAAATAAAGCAAGCCTTTCCAGATTTTGTTGAAAATTTCATCTGTCCTACATGTAGATAATGGATACATACATTATATTAAAATAATTTCTTACACTGAAAAAATGAACCTATCGTGTTATAAAATAATCCAATGCTGTAACTTTATGTTAACTTAATTTTATGTTATTTCACGTGCAAATTAACACTGCATAATTAACATCTCATTTATAAATAGAAGGAATGATCTTGAGTTCAAATAAATTTCAGCCACTTAGTCTTGAAAACATACTATACAGAAATTGGTAAAGAACACACACAATTCTAGAAGAGACTATGATTCCTGCCTCTGCTCGTTTTGTTGTATTTTGTTTTGAAAGGATAAGCATGTTTGATGCATTCAGACACTGGAACAAAAGAGTTTCTGCTAATTTTTAGTGAGGAGAAATCACCAGTGTTGGGTTTGATTCTGGTTTTAATAAACACAAATGGTGATGACAGCTTTGTTTGGTTTATAAGATTGTCAGTCTGTTTCGGATGCTTTTGCTGCTTGGGCTGAAGGCGAATGGAAGCATTGCCAGGGTGGGCTCTGGGCTCTGAGCTCTGAGGATGGAGGGGTCTGGAATACCCTAGTTCCAGTCCTGCCTGCAGTGCAGTGATCTCAGGAGCTCCTTCAGTCTCTTCAGGAACAACTTATGTAACTTCGGACATGTCAGCAATATGCTACGCAGTGAAATAGTCTCTTGCCTTGCTTGCTGGGGGTTTTTTTTCCCTTTTTTTTTTTTTTTTAATCTTTTTGGGTTTTTTTTGTTTTTTTTTTCCCCTTTCCTTCTCTCTCAGGGGGATTGCATCATCTGCCTGTATTTCATGGCTTAGGCAGCAGGGGAAAGGAATAGAATAAATCAACATGTTGCTTTTATCAAGTAAACCTCTGTGATGTGGCCTGGTCAGAAGACATTTATATTCTTTCTATCTAAGCCATCTTTAAAGAATGTTTCACCCCCTTTTCCTTTTCAAGGCTTTTTTTCAAGGCTTTCCAAATTGCTTTATCAGAACGTGTGATAAGTTAAAAGAATGTGTTTTCAACAGTTTGCAAGACTGAAAACCCCTTTTCTCAGAACTGAGAGTGTCTAACAGCTAAAATAAAGTAATTTGAAAATCTCCTCACTAAAGCTGCAGTGGGACTGACACCTCCAGGAGAGGTTAGCATCGAGCACCCTTCCACTGATTTCCGTGGAGTTACCATGGACTCAGAGAGAAGAGTGGAGAGAACCTGTCTCAGTGCTACCCAAAGTTAGTTAAAGTAAGATGGGTGTAGTTTTCAGTTGTAGCAATGGCATCTGTATCAGAAAAAAGCATGGGATGTGATGTCAGGTTTTAGCATGCAAAAATATTTTCAGACGTTCTAACATCTTAAAACATGGAGTAATGGCTAGAGTAACAATTTCAGTTGTTCCCAAGGATTACCTCATTCCATTTGTTTGTTGTTGCTGATTTTCATGCTTTCCTGTTTTTTGTTTGGATTTTTTTTTCTATTTTCTTCAAAGGCGAACAAAGTCCCACAAAAAGGAAAGGTCTGCTTGGTTTCCAGGATTACTCTGAGTGTTGTTGGAGTACAAGCTTTATATTAAATACAGTTGGATCTTTTTTATCAGTTTATATTGAAATCTCTTGTTACCTTTCAAGATGACAAGATTAGGGATAGGATTTGGTGGGGGCATGAGGGAGAGGGGATCAAGTTTCCCTTTAGGCAGATTGATGCATATTAACTAAAGCTCTTGAATTAAAAAGAAAAAGAAAACTTCCTGGGAATCTTTTAAGCTTGAAAATACATCCTTTCATTGGAGGATGAGTCGCTATAGAATTGTTTAATCTCTCAGAGCTTCTTCTGGATCAAGCAATGTCTTGTAGAATCCTTACAGGAACTGTGTTTTAGAATAAATTTGCTCTGGTGCCTTTGCCTTCCATCTTGACACTGCTGAAGCTCAGTATGGGCCAGGGGTGGATCTTATGGAAAGCCATACATATTGCAAAGAGGAATGAAGCCACTGTCTTCTGACAAACAGATCCCTGTTGTTGCTACTAAAGGCTAGATGTGTCTGTCTGCTGTGCTGCTGGGCTTTAATGGGAAGAGAGTGGCTGTGCAAATAGTTACCATCTTTTTTTTTTTTCATTATAACCCAGGAGCACTGTAAGGACAGTGAAAATTGAAGTACCCTCACAACAGAAAAGGACTAAAAGCAGCATCTGTAGGGATACCTTTCTTTCAATACTTCTAGGTATTGAGGGCGTCAACATCAGGGTATTTCTATTCTTCTTTAAGTACATCCAGGTTTGATAAACTGTTGTCATCTACAAGCCAGGATCTGGAAGCATGTGTTTTGGTTTTGATTTTTAAGGAAATTCCAAAGCATTGCAATTAGAATCTCATATTTGAAATGTTTCTCAAGAACATAGGCCTACTTAGGGGTAATACTGATACTTGATTTAAAGGTCCTTACCTGTGTTATGAACAATGTTTTAGAAGATGACAACAGTGGTCTAACACAATGAATTTATTTTGTCATTTTTGAGAGTTTACTAATTTTTGCTTTTTTTCAGTCTGCTAATAAAAATATGTATGTTTTTCTTTTGCTGGTAAACAATTACCTGTTACTGCAGGTGATTGTTTACCAGTAAAAGATGCAAATTCTACACTTTAAAAATTGCATTTTTTTTTTTTTTTTTTTAGAGTTTTTAAGAAATAATATTTTTATTTTACCTCAGTTTGTTGCAAGCTGTGCTCCAGGAGCCAATTTAACTTGTCAGTGTTATATTAGGTGTAGGCTTCATTAAATATCTATAAGCAAATTAAAATCATTCATTTAAGTGAGATATTTTCTCAAGGTTTTGGCTTCCATCACCAGAAATATAGGAAAAGACTGCCAGAGTCTTTACTGTGTTGGAAGGAGAACACTTAAGTGCCAGTGAAGTATATGATACCTTTTTATAAAATAAACATATTACAAGAAAACATTCAGCAGTATCCTTTGCATTTAATTTGCTTTGCTGAGAAAGGAAGTGTTTACTTGAGAAAGCATCTGGATTTTATTGTTTTTTAATTCATTGTGGACAGCCTGATGGAGTCTGGAACCACTTAGAATGTCACAACCTTTCATTGTCACATGCAATGTGGAAACAAAATAAAAAGCAGTCCAACTCTCAGGCTATGTACCCCAAGTTGTTAAGTTTGCTGTGGTCTTCCTTCTATAAGGTAGCCCTCTTAAACAAATACAAATTTGTAATGACAGTCCTTATAGAGCCTCTTTGTTCATCTGAGTACTCCTTAGTAAGCCTCGATCCGGTTTCTCAGGGCTAGGAAAACAGGAGCAAACATACCTGGTTAAAAGAGAAAATGAGCAGAATCTTAAGTGGCCAGTATACCTTTTTTTTATGAAGGTAAATGAGAAGAGATAACATCTATGGTGGTTCTGGTCTCTTCTGTTTACTGTGAGAAGTGTTGTCCCAGGAAAGCTAAGCCATCTGCAAGGTCACTTCGGTGTTGCAGGTGTAACTCTGAATTATTAAGTAAACTTTATGGAATTTTTTTAGAATCATGCCAGATTTTTTTTTTTTAAATTAGTTTTTGTCCTGTTTCTACTGACTCATTTGTGAGAAGATACAATCAGTGCAGACAAACTCATCTTGAGTGAGCTGCTTTCAGCAGTTTGTTTTTTTAAAAAAATTCTAATTTATTGTTTTAAAGGTAATCTGCCCACCTACATGAGTCTGGTGAACAGATGATGCACTTCAAGAGCAGATACTTTCATTCTCACTCCTCCTCTAAAGCCTATGAAGTTACATCAGAAAATAATTTGGACAAATACATCTGAGCAATCCTTTTGTTTAATAAATATCTGCAAAAGAATTTGTTATTCCCTTTCTCCTCATGGTCCCATTCTTTCTTCTCTTTGTGTTTTAAATAACACTTCTTTGCATCAATCTGTTGCTAGAACTGATGTTCTCATTTTCAGTAACACTTTCTGATGGCAAATCCTTTGCAGCATTAATGCACAAAAATCTTTGTTGTGAAAGAGCTATGTTGTATGTTTGTGTGTATATAGCAACCCTGATGGTCCTAAGCCACAAAGGCATAAAAATCAAAAGCTGATGTACATACAGCATTGCTGACACAAAACCAAAGAAAAGGAAGAATCTGGAAAATGAGGGCAGTGCATACTTTCCATCCACATGTCCACCCCTTACCATTACTGCAAACTCTATGCACTTAATTAGCAGAGAGAAAACTTGCCCTTCTGCACTCTCTTGACTAACTCCTCCTTATCCACATAAAATGCAGGTAGTAGCAGATATTGGCTACAGCACTGAATTGTAGTAGCAAAGGTTGATGTGCAGGAAAAAGAGGCTTTTGTAGTGTGGGGAAAGCTGATGCTTCTGTGGAACAGAATTGAGGCTTGGATTCATGGCCTGTGATTCATGATGCTTGTGTTCGTAGTATAATCATAGTATAATACCCACTCATAGGTGGACAATTAGCAAGTGTGTATTGTTTAGGTGGTTATTAGCAGTGCTAAAGGCACCAAGGTTGTTGTTTCACAGTGCATCAGAATTTCTTGGGTTTATTGGAAGACAGGTCAGTCAGAAGGGCTTCATTGGGCAAAGATTTTCCTAGCAGGGGCAGAGGTGGTAGGAAAGCTTCATCTGCCTAGTTAACACGAGCCCTTGGAAGGAGAACTTAGCATGATGCAATGTGAAATTGCACTGTCAGTTCCCTCCCTTCCCACACTGTCTCTGCTAAGGTTGTTCAGGACAGTCCGGGGCTGAGTTACGGACTGGGGTAGAGTTACTAATAAAAATGCACCTTCCTATGAATCTTTCCTTATTAGAAAATAAAACTGGACACCCCAAAAAACAACATATGTGATGTATGACTACAGATTGCCTGTAATTCTAACTTTCTTTAGAAACAGTTGTTGTAGAAAGTCTGCTCTGTTAGTATCTCTGTCTTTCTGTGTCATTCTGTTCTGCCTAGAGCAGGATGGAAGGCAGACTACGGTTTTACTTTTTATTGTCGACAGGGGAAAATCATAAAGTGTAGCTTTCCAAAGCAAGATCGGCATCTAGAGACCAAGTGGGAAGGTGTCATATGAAAAAATATTAATAGATGAGAACAAAGGGAACTGCTAAATTCAGCAGTGTAGTCACCTCTTAATATAAAATGCATGTGATGAATCCATGTGTGCAAAGCACATGCATTTTGGCCATTGTATGATGAATGGAAGATGGATATATAAAAACTTATGGCTCCATGTCTTAGTTCGGCATGGCTTTCAGGCAAGAGTCTTTCAGTGCAGCAGATATTGTTCCTGTTGACTTTAAGAGCCCCTGTGTGCATATAGGGTGAACATGACCTTGGCTGCTTTGAGGATCGTAAGTCCAGTTTGTTGTACAAAGTGCATTATCATGCTTCCTTGTGGCTAAAACACAGTAACATCCTATCACATATGGGTGATTCATAACTGATAAAGGCCAAAAGACTTCTGTGCTTTTTCCAGTTTGGATTCCTACAGGGCAGATTGAACCAGGTTTTCAAAGCATGAAACAGCTTTTAAACTCCAAAACTTTAGCAAAAGTCTACAGTGTAAGAGAAATATTTTGGTTCTATCTATGGAGGAAGGACTGGGCAATGTGGCTGTATTTGTGGTGTCTGCAGGGCTGCATGCAGGACCCTGTCATTGTATTTTTGTGGATTTTCTTACAAAAAAAAGCAGTTCCTGCACAGTGAGCAATTGGCCCTTTTAATTGTAAACTTCTGTTTACTGTTGCCATGGGTGCTTTTCCTATTTGAACCGCAGCTTAATGGTTCAGGAATCTCTCATGCACAGGTTAAGATCTGCTTTCTTTCTAATGAATTAAAGAACCAAAGTCCAGCTGTTTTCCTCTGGTATGACACTACCGCAGCCTCTGTGAGTGAGCTCCGCTCACCCATGTGATGGTCTAATGATCCCAGGGCAGATTTGTATTTTTTTCCATCACCAGGAAAAAGTAATTGCTCATTTAGCTGTCTTCATAAATAACAGGTTCCTTTCTCACAGAATTCTTTTGTTTGTTAGTTTATTAAACTGAATTTTAAATAATATCTGGGAAGTAACCCAATTTGCAGATAGATTAGTATTTTGTGAGCAAGGCTTGTCATTGGTTTTGTTCTCAACAATTTTGCTGGGAAATTATTCTGGTTTATGAGGGTATGAAACCAATTAGCATGCTGCCCCTGTGATGGCCTAACTCACCGCAGGATTATTATCTAGAGCTCACAAGTAATTCTCATACTAGGCAGTAAAAAGTACAAAGAAGACTTGAGTATGGTAATGGTCAAACACTAAAGAAAATTCTGCTTTATCCCACTCTTTTCATTTCTTAAATGTCATAGCTCCTTGTTACTTAAGTTTTGTGTCCTGTTTTAAAGAAACGATCTTTCCTTCCTGAACTGTGGACTCAGTGTTGTTTGGAGCAGAAGCAGTGAAAAGCCCTCTGGAAAGTGAAAAGAAAAATAACGAGTTTAATTTGATCTTCACTGAACTGCAAGTTTGAGAGTTTTCCATCTCCTCCATGTGGCCCTGTTCCCACAGTGATGGCATGGTACCGACCAGTGGTATATTTGACCAGTCCAACCTTGGGTTAGGTGTTGGATATGATTTCAAGTGCCAGGGTGCTTTACTGAAGGACCAGTGTCTATTAATATGTGTGGATGTGAGCAGGAAGCTTCTACCCACATATCAGGAGCAACAAAAACATACTTTTTTATAAACTAAAGTCACAAGTAAAGCACACTGTCCTCTAGAATCAGCTCGGTATCCTTATAGTTGGCAGAAAGCAGTAGACAGGGAAGATATACAAAAAAATATGTAGGGGATTTTCTTTCTTCCACCTCCTCAGATGAAAACAATGGTTAATCCCCCACCTTCCTAGGATATTGTACTGGTTTTGCCTGGGATAGTGTTAACTTTGTTCACAGGTCAAGACTATCTGCGTTTTGGATAACACAGCATTTCTCCATGATGGCTAAAACTCTCAGTGTTACCGTGCTACCAGAGATGCAGAGCCAGTTTTACCCCAGGTGGGCTGTGGACCTCCGTACCCGCTGAGTGCTTCCTCAACACTCGGTGTCAGGTGGATGGAGGTCCCTGAGCAGGCTCTCTCAGAGAGATCTCAGCTGCACCTGCAGGAGTTGCTGTCAAGTGTATGGGCTGTAGCATGGAGACTCTCTCCTATCCTCAAAGACACCCATCTGCAGGTAGGAGTCTCCAGAAATTTCTGGAGGTTCAAGTAATAACGTGACAGAAGGGGGGTAAAAAAAAGGAAGACAATAATTTTCTTCTTATTATTTTATTCTCCTGTCATGTGATTCACATACTTTGAAGACATTGATTTTATGAAACCGGAAAAAAAACATACGTAACCCCTTTTGGGAAGAGATAAGGCTCACTTAGCCTTCAAACAAAGGAGGTAGAAGGAAATCTATCAATAGATGAAAATTGTTTCCATCCTTTTTCTTTATAGTTACAATCTTGATTTGTAGTAGAGCTGTTTCAGAATGCCTTCACCTTGAACTGTATTGATTATGAGTGCAATGCACAGGTCAAACTCGCCTCTGAATGGTAGGTATTGCGTAGTGAAGGGCCGCCACAAACTGCTTTCTGTTTTGTTGGCTGTCCTTGGAGTTTTGGTTTGGAGTTTTTCTTAAGCTGTAGAAAATGACTGTTTTAATGTTCCAGCCTTTCCAAATCCTCAACAAAAATCAGAACATGATTAAAAATCTTTCTGCACATTCAGTCACTGTGAGTAAAAGAAACGTATTGAACACGACACTATTTAACCTTCTTCTTGTTTAACTGAAAGTCTAGGACTCAAAACTCTCAAAGTTCAACATTATCTTTTTCTCTCTCTCTCTAGAGTGGTCCTACGAGGTAGTGATTCACCATATATAAAAATTCTCCCTTTTATTGAACTGTTTGGAAAATGTGGCAGTGCGTTACCCTAAATACTTACTTGTTTCAAGAAACAAAACAAACGAGCCTCCTTAAACTAGCTATTCCTCTGAGCCAGACAATAAGCAAATGAAAAAAGTTGCCCATGAAAGGAAGCTTGCTGGGTGTAAAAGCCAGATGTGATGAAAAGAGCAAAGCACTGGCTCCTTGCAAGCCCTCCTCTCCTTGCAGAGAGGAGAGCAGAAGGGGTCAGTGCCGCAGGGAGCTGGTAGATGGCACTCTGCCAACTGCATCTGTTGTGTGCTAGGAAGAGGGAAAGTGATGAGCACCAGGGTGTGCAGCCCCGTTACTCCACTGCCTTCACCATTCTCTCAACACAGGAGATGTGTTGCCATGATTTGCCTGGTTTAATGGGACGCGCTTGTGGGACTGCAGTCCAAGTACTGCCAGCCAAAGGGAAATAACATTAAAGGTTAAGAGTGCAGAAAATAGTTAGGTCACTAGCAATTTCATTCAATTTGGAAAGGGACAACAAAGTCCAGAAGTTTCCAGACTGGAAGGAGAGTTTTGCCATTTTTATGGGCAAGCTCGGATTTCTGAGGTATTTTACTTTTTTCTCTCCTTGATGTAGTATTTGCTGCTGGTGTTTAACGATTATATTTTTATGACCATTAAACTGAGTGGAACCTGTTTAGACTCTGTATATTGAAAGTATGGAAATCCAGAATCAATCATGTAGGATTCAGAGCTTATGCAGAGGGATTGTGAGCTTTATTTTCCTTTTTATTTATATCATACCTGTAAAGAAATAAATATATGTACTGTACTGCCCATGGCCACTCATTACAGAAGTTGCTGAAGCTCCCCATCACCACTAAATCTGAGTATCTCTAGCACTACCTGCTTAGTCCTGACATTGTCTTCACAAAGCTAAGAAGTACATTAGCTGGGTTATAAAGGGTGTCAGTAGAATGATTAAATCATATTGGAAGTCTCTTCCAGAGCCATTAACTGGATTCATTTTGAGGCCTGAGGTGTCAAACCTGTCTTCTCAATACTCTGCCTTTGAAGCCACTTTCACCTGAATTGCCTATGAAAAAGTTATGCACTTGCCACTTTTAACAACATGAACTCTCTACCTCTTGAAGCTGAGGAAACCACCTAATGATGAGGCAAGTGAAATGGAAGTACTAGCCAAATAAATGCACATGGCAATAAAAGTGGAAGACGTCCTTCCTCCCGCAGCCTTAGAGCTAGCAGTCTGAAAAAGGTCATGAATGTGTTTTTCATCACATCTATCTGTCTCCATCATATCTAGACTGCAGTGTTTCTACCAAGCATAGAAGTCTCCAGTATAAGGCAGTATAACACTATCCTTATTATTGTCTATGCCTGCATTGATGGCTTTGGCTCACTGTTAAGTTACTATGCCCTGAAGGAGACAAGATAACCCCTTGTGCCTTTACAAATTAAAAATATCTTGTCTTTACCTAAACTACCACCTGCTGTTTCACCTGTGAGTGTGTGTGTTTGGTCAACCAGAGGGTGGTATCTTCCCCCACCACTCTAATAGGACAGTACGTATGAGCCCTAACAAGAAGTCAGGGAACCTGAAGCACCTTTTACATATCTCACTGGGAATATTATCTTTGGATGTGATTGTTTGCTACAGGCTGAACTGCAATGTACATCCTGTAGTTCATTTCACTGCAACAAAAGCATTCAGAGGAACTGAAAATATAGAACAGAATCTCCCTACAGCTCTTCATTAAATACAGGAGTCTCAAGTGATTTCTTTCAATTTGTTTAGTAGTTTTGAAATAATTCTGATACCTTCTACCGATGGCACATGCAAATACCTTGGGGATTCTTTGCAGAAGTTGCTTTTGAATGGTGCAGGTTTAGCAATGTGTGGGGTTTAACTACCGTCTAATATGAGACTATTGCTTAAAACCTTTCCATTCTTTTGAAAGCAATGATTAAAAAGATTTCAGAGAAGACAGTACCAGCTTATCTGGGGCCTAGCATTTACTTGTTGAGTTTAATTTACAACCTTGGTTTGCAGAACTACTCTGAAGCAAACTTTTCAAGTTGCCATTTTCAGGGAATTTAGGAAGGGCCAGAAAGCAGAGTTAAAAATTTATGAATGTTTCCTTTAATCTTGCTAAGCAAACCACAGGAGACCTGTGCTGATGCCTTGTAGCCAGAACTTAAATGAGCCATCAACAGAAAATCACATTGTCTAGAGTGTCACTGGAAGAAGGATCACAGAAACTCTGCCATATGAAATAAACCAAAGACTAGGTTGGGCTTAGTGGTACAACTGAACAAAAGTTGCTAAGTCCATGAGGTATTTTGCCTTTATGCTTTCAGCAAATACCTTCTTGGTGCGCACCATATTGGACTCCAGGTTTTGTATAAAAGCTTGCTGCCATTTGGCTAGAGACATCAGCTTCAGTTATTCACAGCTTAGTGTACAATAATAGTATTTTCTGGGGTTTAGTGGGTTTTGGTTTTATAGGATTTCATTCAGTTTGTGTCCCAATATCCCTGCCTTATACTTTTGACAACATTCTTTGGATCACCACGATTTTAAAATTTGAGTGATTAGTTTTTAGACTGCAGCTCAAGCACTATTACCATGGCTTTAAAACAATAAAACATTCTAAGAGGAATTTTTCTATCAGTTTCTGGATGAAAGTTAAAAAGAAGACTACATAAGCATATGGAAACCACTATCTGTTGCATTAAATGAAGAAACTGAACAGCTAAGGATTTTTAGAGCAGATACTTCATTCTGAGTTCCTGTACTTGGTGCAAAAGTTTCCAGTGGACACATACGAAAAGCTGAAATAATCCTTGCCCTATTCATATGTCTGATATACCACCATTTTTGATACCAGACAACTACAGCACAGTGTGATTGGATGTTAATTCCGTATTATTTGCTTCGATTTATAAAGCATGGTATCTTTGTTACAATCAAGTAGCTTCTAGCCTTTATTAATGTTGTTCTGCTCTGAGCAGAGAATGAGAGGCAGAACATGCCAAAATCAGGGATTGACTGACAAAGGGAGGTGAAAAGATTGATGAACACTGGGAGTATGAGCACATAGATGAGTATTTCTGGTGTTAAGTGCAAGACCATGTGAATTTTTCCACAATAAAAGGAGCTAGAAACAGAGGAGGGATCTGAGGAAAACAATTCTGTGGCTGCAGTAGTAGGACTGATGCTAGCAACAGCACTCAGCATGACCCTGATAGAAGCAAGCACATCTTTTAAATCCACTGATAGTTTACTCTCATAATTCCCATTGGCAAAACCATGACTGCTTCCCCGGCACAAACCCAGACGCGTGCTGTGTGACTTGAGATAAATCACCAAGCCTTTCCCAGCTCTGGTTGTCTGTGTGCAACAGCTGCCTTTGGAAAATGCCAGGAGAGCCTTGTTGAAAAGTATTGTGCAAGGGATGGTGAAGTTCTAGTATCTGATGTAAAAGATCAATGAATGATGACGATACAGTCCTGTTGGTGATCTGCTTCTCACCAGCTTCAAGGCAGGATACAAACCCTCCAGATTTAGTTATCTGCCTCTGTGCTCCCATTCTTTATGTAAAAACTTTCCCAGTGGTGATAGCTGACAGGTTTTTTAACATGCCATCTACAGAATGAGCCCCATTACTTAAAATTGCTATTAATGAATGAAGTGGATTATTTGGCAATACTGTCCACATGGAAAGTGATGACAAAGCAAATATCCTTGAAGGTCTGTTAGGTTGGATCTGTTGGTTCCTCACCTGAATAAAGACCAACAGCTAACGCATAAAGATTAATTTGACCTGATTTACACTTCATAATTCAGTAGTGACTCACTAATTAAATTTCACAATTCCAAGTGCACCCCCTGGCTACTCATAAATATCTCAGAGGGTTAAAAAAAATGTAGGTGTTTGTTAGTCTTTTAGAAAGATAATGTTAGCCTATCTTTTAGAGTCTTTATTTGCTAAATGCTGGAACTATGGTGTCTGTTTCCAAATACTTGGAAAATACTTCTACAAATAGTGAATGAGTCATGTTTTTCATCTTTCATCTCTAGGTAACTCATGCTGACATAGCGCTTCATCTCCCTCTGTCCCTAAAATACACTTACTTACTCCTCATTCAAGACTTATTTTTCTGCTCCTTACACTTGTTAGTTCACTTGAAAATATTGTCACATTATTAATATTTATTTCCTCACATACAGGATAAACTGGTTCAATCTTCCACTTTCAAATTAGTGCTTGCCTTGTTATCTCTCAGCCTAGTTTGCTCTCTCATTTTTCATGTTTCTGTTATGTTTATTTCTCATGTAATCATTTCAGTGGGCTTAGTCTACCTTTTAATTTCTTTGCTAAAAATTCCTTCTTCTGCTACTTTTCAAAGGTTGGGCAGGGCTAGAAGAAGAATTTGGGAGTTTATAATTTAAATAATGATTTTACCACTGAGTGTTATCTTCAAAAATGTCTAGCCCGTAAATTTCCCACATAGTGTACTGGAGATGGACAGTGGCAGGTTTATTTGCAATTGAGGCAGTGCTGTGGTTTTTTTACTTCATCTTTCCATCCTGTCTTCTTCCCCCATTTCCTTTCTGGAAGACATCCTGATGTTATAATAAAGTCTCGTGCTCTAGGGCTTCATCTGGCTGCCCACAGGGGTTAGGAAGGATATTTATAATTTCTGGGGGTGGTTTTCACCTTTTTTTGACTCCTCAAGGACGGGACACTGTTCTAGATGAGAGACCTGATAGAGTAGATAGTAGAGGGAGTTCTCGTTTTAAGATACCTGTCTAGTGTCTCATAGTCTTGTATCCCATGTGAAACTGCTGATCAGGTTTGGATCTGCCAGGGGAAAAAATTAGTCTCCTGATTGCTCAGCTGAGACCTGGAAATCAACTTGATTTTCTCTCAGGATAGGTATGTGGATCACCTACAAGGAATGTGTGGTTGTACCACACCTGTAGTTGCAAGGATTTGAATTCCGTCTTCCCTTCCTGCTGGTAGTCTTGCAGCATGCAGATAGCTTGGTTGACTGAAAAATCAATTGCTTTATTATAGTAAAAATTGTCATTCTCAACAGAAAGGGCAGCAGCGAAATCTAATGGCAGGAGGTCACACTGATCAACTTGTGGTCTCTTCTAGCTTTGAATATTATGAAATCTCCCTCCAAAACTGATGCCATTGTTACTCCATAGGTTTGCTGGCAAGGAGAGGATTTCAAGGCAGGCATCCAGCACCCACCCACAGACTGTGCTGGCTTTGTGCCTGGCAGCTTGAGTCCCTTCCAAAATGTATCCAGGATCTTCTAGTTAGGAATGCAGCATATTGCTGGTTGTGACACAGATACAGCTGAGTTTACTCCATGTCTTATCTGCAACCTTTTAACGTTTTCACATGGCTCACTCATTTGCAGGAGCTTTTGTAAACCTGAAAACAGAAAATAGAACGGACTTCATGCAGCTACTGCTGTTTTCCCTGATTTAAGATGTTCCCAGTCTTGCCTCTAGATATCCTTCATGTTACTTTCAAACCTCCAAGGGTCTGCTGTTGTTGCTTTCTGGCCCGCGCCCTTCATTTTTCTGGGCAAACCTCCCTCTAGCCTGTTGATGTCGTTCCTAATTGCCCAAAGGAATCATTGCTGAGCAATGTGAGGCATTTCCTTCCCTCTTATTAAAAGGCACCAAAATAAAACTTAGCCTTTCACAGCAGTGGCTAAATCAGCCACATATTAACATCGTGTTATGGCTACGGCATTTTGGACTGTTACTGTAAAGTAAAAAGGTGTTTTAGATTAGGTTTTCATTAATCTCTCCTGCTCCCTGACTGTCATGAACACCGTAGGTACATGCATGGAGGCTCCATGAAGTCCTTCTCTACCCTAGTATTCCCTCAACAAAAAAATCACTTATGCCAAGGTCTTGTCACTATGGCACGGCAAACACTAGGAGGAGACCACTGTGCTACTGTTTACATGTGGCAGAGGTTGCTCCTAAACTGCAGTGAAGGAAAGTCAATTGAAAATGGTGTTTTTAAGGTACTTAATCTGTGTCCCCTGTACTGACTACTTGCTATTTTTTTTTTCCAGAATTAGCTTGGACTAACTCAGAACAGAGGTTTGTTGTGCTAGTTTGTCATAGTGCTTTAACAAAGAACAGTAGACTGTCCCTCCTGCAAAATCCTGACAAAAGAACTGGTAAATACTAGTATAAATTAAGTCTAAAAAAAAATAAATAAATAAAGCTAGCTTCAGGCAACTGCTGCTTCATAGGGATACAACTCAATGTTCTTCTTAACGAAAGAGAATAAAAAATTTAGTAAAATTCTAGTGAATTTTAAGGAAATGTATGGTGGTTGCTGAACAGTCTGCTCTCATCGCTCTCTCAACTCCTGAGGTCTGCTAGTTTAGCAGAGATAAAAACTCAGGGATGGATTGTTGACTAAATAGATTTTGTAGTACTATTAGAAATGTGCATTAGTCTTTACAAGTCCTTGAAAATTAGCTTTCGTGGGTGTTAGCACTTTCCTGCAGTCAGATGCTTTGATTAATTACACTCTCTCATAAAACTTCTCCATGAAAAAGAACTGTGTTCTTGACAACTAGTTAGTAACTGAAGGTCAGTAAACTGGAAGGAGGAGTCTTGAGATTCCTCTCAGTGTAATGGTTAGTGATAATCAATCTCCCAAAAATTGAATTTATTTTCAGATGGGAGGTTGTGATTGCTCTTTGTAATAAAAATTCTGTCCCACGAAAATGCCAACAAGATTACAGAATCATTTACAGAATTTCATTTATGTTGAAAAAGACCTCTGAGATCACTGAGTCAAACCTTTGACAGATCACCACTTTGTCAACTAGACCATGACACTAAGTACCACATCCAGTCATTTCTTTAACACCTCCAGAGACGATGACTCCACTACCTCCCTGAGCAGTCTATTCCAATGTTCAACAACTATTTTCATGAAGAAATTCCTCCTGATGTCCAAACTGAACCTTCCCTGGCACAACTTGAGACTATGTCCTCTTGTCCTGTCAGAAGTTGCTTGAGAGAAGAGTCTGAACCCCGCCTTGCTACAACCTCTTTTCAGGTAGTTAGAGAGTCATATGGTTTCCCCTGAGCCTCCTTTTCTCCAGGCTAAACACCCCCAGCTCACTCAGCTGCTGCTCATAGGACTTACTCTCTAGACCTTTCTCCAGCTCTGTTGCCCTTCTCTGGACAGTCTCTAGCACCTCAGTGTCTTTCTTGTAGTAAGAGGCCTAGAACTGAGCATATGATTTGAGGTGCAGCCTCACCAGTGCTGAGTACCGGGGGACAATCACTTCCCTGCTCCTGTTGACCACACTATTGCTGGTACAGGCCAGAATGCCACTGGCCTTCTTGACCACCTGAGAACTCTGCTGGCTCATGTTTAGCTGTTTGGCTGACCAGCACCCCGAAGTATTTTTCTGCTGGGCAGCTTTCCAGCCACTCTTCCCCCAGCCTGTAGCATTGTGCGGGGTTGTTGTGGCCAAAGAGTAGGACCTGGCAATTGGCCTTGTCGAACATCATACCACTGGTCTCAGCCCATCAGTCCAGCCTGTCCAGATCTCTCTGCACAGCCTTCCTACCCTCCAGCAGACCAACACCCCACCCAACTTGGTGCTGTTTGTGAACTGACTGAGAATGCACCCAGTCTCCTTGTACAGATCATCAGTAAAGATATTAAACAGCATTAGGCCCGATACTGAGCTCTGGGGAACACCACTAGTGACTGCCATCTGGATCCGGCACCATTCACCACCACTCTGGGCTCAGCCATCCGGCCAGTTTCTAACCCAGCAAAGAGTGCACCTGTCCAAGCCATGGGCTGGCAGCTTCTCCAGGAGAATGCCATGGGAGACAGTATCAAAACCTTTTCTGAAGGCGAGGTAGACTACAACACAGCCTTTCCCTGATCCACTAATTGAGTTTACCTATTCATAAAAGGAGATCAAGTTGGTCACATAGGACTTACCTCTCCTAAATCCATGCTATCTGGGCCTTATCCCTTGGTCGTCCTGTATGTGCCATGTGATTGCACTCAAGATGATTTGTTCCATAACCTTGCTGGGCACCAAGGTCAGGCTGACAAGCCTGTGGTTTCCCAGATCTTCCTTCTGGTGCTTCTTGTGGATGGGTGTCACACTGGCCAACTTCCAGTCATCTGGGACCTCCCGGTTAGCTAGTATTGCGGATAAATGATGGACAGTGACTTAGTGAGTTCTTCCATCACCTCACTCAGTATCCTTGGATGAATACCATCCGGTCTTATAGACTTGTGAGTGTCTAAATGGCTCAGCAGGTCACTAACTGCTTCCTCTTGGATTACAGGGGGTTTATTCTGGGATGCTGAAGTCATCGCATCTGTGGAAACTCCATCTGCTCCTCACCAACAGCTTTGAGACTGGCAGGTCTGGACTGAGATTTAAGCACAGAAGCAGTGTTGTGTCTTCTGCTCTAGCTGGAAGGACTCTTACAAATTAATAAAGAGAGTTAAATCTGCAAGCAATTTAGCCCTGTGTTTCTTTCACTGAAGCTACTGAGCAGGCTTGTTAATAATTTTTCATTCCTGAGATGTGTTTTCAAAGTGTAGTTGCCCTCCATTTAATATAAATTATTTGCAACCATTAATGCCCTACAGGCAACCAGAAAGCCATAAGAGCATGGAGAAAGGTTTGAGCTGTGCTTGACAGAAATATCTCTCTGCGCATGAAATGAGACACCTTTTCTTAAGGGGTGAGGAATTCTGTATTGAGTCTTAGGACATTAATACCTCGATTATTAGTCTGGTTGGTCTCAAGGTGAAATGCTATTGCTATTACCAGCTTCCTGAGATATCCATTCCAGTATAGATTTGTACCATTGCAGATTTTGCTGCTCTACCCTGCAAAGGAAGTTGTCTTGGTATCTTTTTGCTCTTCCTTCGTTATTACTGAAAATGCTAATTCCATGTTACACTGCCAAGATGCAAGCACATGCTGCTTTTGATGTTCGATGCTGACTCCTATGTTGATACAACCTGTTATACATTAATTGTATGGTTTCAAATTGCCATTGGGGACTGCTGAAGGAATAGTCAGGAGAGTCTGTTGTGCCTCTGTCGTAAGACTTTTGGTTCCTTCACCCTTTACAACTGGTCGGGAGCCATCCTTGCCTCTCATTCTTGTCCCTGGCATCTGTGCCTTCCCTCTCTGCTTTCCCAGAGTGTTTTTCTCAGCAGTGGAATTGTCTTCAGTGGGAACATCCATTTGGGTGAAAGACTCACTAGAATAGGGGTTTCACAGTGCATGGGTTCTCACAGGCCCTCTTGAGTGCTACCATCATACAAATTATCAAGTGGCCTACACACCTTTACTCTCTTTTGTATATTAGGAGGAAAAAATAGTCTTCACAGCTCATTTTTGGGTATATACACATTATATCCAGTTCAGATTGGAGAAGGCAGAGCAGACAGATGTAGTTACCTACCTGTAAAATGGGCAGCACGCTGCTCCTGTGTTAGCAGTTAAATTTAGTGGTTGGTGTTTGTGAGAGAGGAGTGCCACGTCTGGCATGGTTATGTGGAGACCATGTAATATGCAATCATCCTGATCTTTAAAAAGGGTCACTCATTGCAGGTCTGGAGATGCTGGGGAGCTTGGGTTATGCTGTGTTTTCCTCCCATGTGCTGGAAGACAGGAGAACCTGAAGGGTTCTGTTGCCTTCAATTGGGAGGGCAGTTGGCCTTTGTTGTTAAAGAAGGGATTGCTAGACTTTACCTCAGGTAATCACTTCTTGAAACAAGCCAAATATCTAGTTATAGTTTCTCAACTCACCCTTTTAAGCTGGTGTTTACTAACACAGCTCAGCTGTAGCATCTTCAGTAGTGTCTGGAGTTATCAGGATGTTTTGGTCCCATTCATTTCAATCCTCTCTTTCATAACATGCACAGCACTTTCTGATGCAGATAAAGATTCCCCAAAAAGCTTCCAGCTCTAGTTAAAAGGAGAACAAACAAGAGAGAAGGGCAACATGGAAGGGGGTGAGAGGGAAGAAAGGGAATGGAGGAGAGACCGGCATGATTATTGGAAAAAAGAAATTCAGATCACTGATGCTAGTGAGTTTTCCAGATTATGAATAAGTTTAAAGGCATTTTTCTGAATGTGGCAGAGGCCACTGTTTAAGTCTCACTGAAGTTAATTTTGTGAAGGGGAATAAGGTGGGAGGAAGAAAGAGTGAATGCATGCCAGATGGGGTTTAAGAAGAAAAATCCAGGCACAGAGACAGCATGAAAAGAGCTTGCAAGCAGGCATGTGAGGGGAACACAAAGGGAATGGAGGGAGAGAGTGAATGGAGATGGGGGAGGGCCAAGCTGAGCAGATGGAGACAGCAAGAGGAGGAGGATGGGCAGGCAATAAGGAGATTTACTTGAAGAGAGGCCCTGGAGAGTAAAAGTAAGGAGTTTGGCATTGGATAAGTGGCAGGGGAACAGAGCGCACAGGGAGCCCCTGGGTGCTGAATGCAGGTGATGGTGCAGAGCTTGGCAACCTGGACAAATTTGGTTGGGTCTGTAGGGGACTGAATTCTCTTTCTTAGAGCCAGAGCCCACTGGGCACACCCCTGGAGACCAAGGCATTGCCCAGAGTTGCAGTGATGGCAAAAAGAGAAAGAAGGACCTTGTTTAAAGGTACAGGGAGTACAATTTACCTAAGACCTTTCTGTGGAGTCTTTCATTGTGCTCAGCATTGCAGCCATGATTCATGAACAGTCATAAAGATGCTAAAATGAAACAAGGTACCAGCTCCTAGAAACCCAAACATGTAAAATCTGTCAAGGGGACAACTCAGAAAGACCAGAAAGTAAAGCTCTATGTACAAAGACAGGAAAGATAAAGAGATAAAAACAATCTCAGTAATGTTCACACCTACAGAAATAGACAGCAGATACGTCTAAAAGATTTCCAACATAAAAAGAAGGTGTAAGGATCTTCCATCACCTGTTGCTGCAGAATAACAGGTGATACCTGTCCGCATGAAGAATGCGGGGTAGGCAGTACAACTTTGGGTCATCAATTTTGCTTCATCATTGTAGGTTGTTATTAAGGGAGAGGGAAAAGGGGTAAACTGATAATAGTTTGGATAACTGAGTAAAATGCAGTGGTTGTTCTGTCAGCAGAGCTCAGAATGAGAGATCAGGGTACCAGCAGGATATGTCATCTGAGGGACTGAATGAAGAGGATGGGCATTAGAGGGGAATTCCTGTCCTGTGGGGTGGAAGAAGATGGGCTGTCAGATGGAGAAATAATTCTGCAACAAAATGCCATTCCCAATCCAGGAGTGCCCTCTGTGCCTTCTGAGTATCCTTTCTTAACCCGTCCACCCCCAAGAGAGACTGCTCTACTGTGAAGGTCTTTTTTATTATTATTTCTCATTTTAAACCTGTTCCAATTTGTGGAACAGATCAGAAAAAAGATGATATCTGTGTTTAGATATATCAAGTTGTCACAAAAAATGTCTCCCAACATGAGTATGAAGTGCAGGTTCTTGAACAGGAAGACGGGGTCATTAAAATCTAATATTTTAAGAGATTTTGGTGGTCTTTGTGTGTACATATCCACAAGTCCCTTTAGTTTCATGTCAACATTTTTATTCCAGACAGTTTTAAAATTATCGTTTGGTTGGTTGGTTTTGTCTGAGTTTTGTTTGCTTGCTTTTGTAAACAGATTCATATTGAAAAAAAAATATCAAGGGGGGTAAACAGCTAAACTTTCTAAAAAGTGGGGTATTTTTCTCTGGTGAGCTCAACTGGTCTCAGTGGCCAAAACTGACTGGTGGTAACACGCAGCTCCTTGTGCCTCAGCCACATATATATTGTTTGCAGTCACCACATCAAGCAAATTATTGCTTGGGGAATTACCTTTTGGGTGAGTGTTGGGGTGATTCAGAGTGCATTCAGTTTTGTGATTCATGGAGCTGCAAAGGAAAACTGATGACTGGAGGTGGGGGAAGGAGTAAGACAGTAAGGCAGAAAATGAGTGTCCAGAAGGCACTTGTGATCAGGCACGTTTCAGAGTTTCTAACAATATGGGACAGTGACATTTGGCAACCACTACATTTATGCTGCACGCTTTAATCTTTACTTTCTGACAGTATTTTAATGTTTTGCAAAAACACTATTGCTAACATATGAGCACTTGTATTTTTAGATTGCTTCCTACTCGTAGGTACTGTTTATCACATAGAAAAACTTAAACCAACTGTTCCAGCCAGTTACTCTTTGGAAATGCACTCTGTTCATTGGGCTTTGTTCTGAACTCCTTATTTGTCTTCCGTACTCCCAAATTTCTTCGTGTGAAGCACATCTTTGCTCTGGTTAAACCCATTTCCTGAGCAATTTTTTCCCCAAATTAGGGTTGCTAGAAACATAGAAGAAGACATTGCAGATGAGTCTGTTTAGTGGTCTTGCCTTGCTTTGAGGGGGTCCACTCTTAGAAACTTTGGAAGAACCTGCAAGAAATCTCAGTGAAGTCACCTGTGGAATGAATTTCTCATAGGAGAGGATTTTTCCTAGCCTCATTCACTGAATTACCAGACTAAATTCTGAAACTTAGGTGAACTTCTTTTCTAATTTCAAGCTTAACCTTGTTAGCTGTCTATAAACACCTCACTTCTAAAATAGCAGTGATTCTAACAGCATGGTTACACATTGCCTATTCTAAATATTTTTAACCAGTTATACAGTTTTAGCATTTCTGGAGAACAAGGAAACCTTTCTAGTTATTAACTATGTTACACTAGCCTGACTCCTCAAGTTTCTGCAAACAACCAGGTACCATCACCATGCATAAGTGTTTAGTTATGCCTCAATATTCAGTGTTAATTATTTGGTTAGTTCTCTGTATATAGCCATTTGTACAAACACAGTGTTCACAGAGCCCTTAAATACACAAGAACAAAATGTTCCAAGGATTAAACATGGGCTGAAATGACCTGTCAGCTGAGGATGCTCAGTCAATGTCTGTGCTTGGAATATGTAAAACTCTAACAAAACCATGATTAATAATGTGCACCAATGGAGTCAAATGCCCATTTGATTAGGCTTTTATGGAAAATACAATACAAATAATTATGCCAAAGATAAAGAAATTCAGAAAAACTACTTTTCAGTTAAACATAGCATTTCCCAAGCAGCAGGACATAATGGCTTTGAAGTTGTCTGTAAAGTCAGAATTATCCCTATCATAACTTAGGGTGAGTAACCCTAAGTGAGTAACAGTGACACCAAGGAGGAATGAACCTTAAACAATTTCTTTGGTGTATTAAGTACAAATGGGCTTTTGTATATTATTTATTCCTTTTGTTCCACATGATTTTTTTTTAAACTATACTTACTGTAAAGAACTATAAAGAAATCCCAGTTAATGCAGGGCTTGAAAAATGTACCTTCTGTCTAAATAGCCAGTGAAGACAGTGTGTACAATTGTGGGTAGTTTAGTTTGGTCTCATGTGTGAGAAGCTCAGTTGTAATTCTGCTTTCTCTGGCTTTCAGAGGACTTTGTTTTGTTTTGTTTTCAAACATGCTTGGAAGGCACATGTTGACGAATCAGCAAAATATGACAGTCTTGTTAGCTTTTTAAGTGATTTTCCATCTGGTATATTCATTTAATTGGAGTGGTGGGCTTGAAGTTATTTTGTTGCTCATTTCATGCAATTCAAATACCTGCATGGGAATTCCTAAAATTCCAGTGCTCCTAGAGACATGGATCTACTCCTTGTCCCATGTAACCGCAGCAAGCACTCACCTGTAGCATAAGGCTTAGATAACTTGCATTATTTGCCCTAGGAAGAAAGAAAACCTCATCGAAGCCAGATCCCTGTGAGCTGCAGATGGAGAACATTTGCAATGGAAAAAAATAGAAGTATTACGAAGAGTGAATAAGGCAGTCTTACAAGGGAAGGGCTGAAATAAAAGGCCAAAACCATGTGGTCTGGCTCTTCTCTTTAATTGCTGTAGAAATAACACGATCCATTGAAGTCCATGGCTTTATGCTGGTACAAAGCAGAAAAGAGTCAGGTGCAAGACCAGGCAAAGCAAGGACACAAACTTTCACATAGGTAAATGAGTGAATTATCATTGTTTATCTTGGTCTTCTCACCAAGAAGACTGTTTTATGGTTTGGGAAGTAAGAACTGAAAGGGTCCATTAGACAAGTATATTTCTGATTGCCTGAAACTTCTGAAAGGGTGTGGTAGAATTTAAAATAGCCACTATCTAAACAGCAAAATAATCCCCCAGAACTCCAACATGGTGACTCCACTTGACTCCATTTACTTTTCCATTCCCTTTCTCTACATTTCCCTTCCTTACGACTTCTAAAATGTCATCTGATAACACAGCTGATTTTCCTTCTTCTTTTGTGTATTTTCATGCATAGATTTCTAGATCTTTTCCATTGCTTCCTACATTTATTTGTGCATTTCCTTAGAGTGCTATAAAGAGCTGGGAAACTAGTATACACTGACATCTCTTCTCGACAGAGAAATATCTTTGCTGAAACACAGTTATGCTGATTTTCATGGAAGAGTAGTAGTGTGAATTAACTTTTTTATTGTTGTTACTCAAAACAGGATAAGCTTCAAAATGTCTTTTGAAAAACTTAATCTGACACACAGTGCAGACAGAAGTAGCAGCTGTAATAAATCCTGCTGAGGTCAGGTCATTTGTGTCCCAAAAAGGAGTACAGGTCAGTGCCACTGCAGCAACGGCTGCTGCGTCAGTTACATTTATATTGCTGCCTGAAGCCCAACTACTGGAAAAAAATCTAAGAAAAACTTCAGAAGTGCCTCAGACTGTGTGCCAGGCTTCAGTGTGGTTCACGTGGATCAAATAATTTCACTTGGCAGAGTGATGCAGTGATCTCATGAAAGCTGTTAATATTAACAATGCACTAATCTTTAGGTGAGAATCTTCCTTCTACACCAAGGCCAGGCCAGATATCTGTTTACAAAGATCAAGTTCTCACTTACAAGAAGGTAGGTATAATGGGGGAGGTGGGGCTTTTTTACATCTTGCTATAAGCAAAAAGTAAGCCAAGAAGTTGGTGGAGTTTGGGTGGGCTTTTTTTTGGATTTTTTTAAGTCAAATAACAGGTCAGTTGCTGTTGTTTGGAGTCTCTAAATGTCTTCTCAGATTAAATTAAATAATTTATGTACATTGTAAATTAATGTTTGGTAGATCGGACTTGCACAGAAGACTGGTAGTTCACAGACAAGAAGGAACAGTTTGATCTCAGACATGAGTGTGGTTTTGAAAAATTAAACTTCTGTTGAATATGAGGGTTCGTTTTAAAAACTGTTGAGTGTCATGTATAACAAAGAAAAATGGCCATGGGAAGAGAGAAAACAAAGGAGAGCAGAAGTTTATTTTCCTTAAAAAAGCAGCATAGCAGGCACTAAGGATATCATCCCCTCTGGCTGAGACAGCAGGAGGGTTTTTAGGCAGGGCTGGAGCTGTGCTCTTTGGGTGGCTACCTTGCTGGAAGAGCTTGTCTGCTTGCCTTCCTGGAAAGGCAGAGCAGGCAGCCAGGTGCCCTCTGGCAGTCTGCGGCTTTCAGGATCTGCTTACTTTGCCTCTGCCTGAAGCCAGCCCAAGCCTGGACTCCTTCCTCATACTTGAGATGGATGAGAAAACAGAGGGTGATATTGCAGGCATAGGAATGGGGAGGGGAGGACAGGACACTGGAATACATCTATGTCTCTTTTTCAACAGTCTTTTATAACACTTTTTTAAAACTTCCTGCATAACTTTAGGGGGGAAAAAATGAGACTTCTGTGTTTCTTCCTCTGTAAGGCAGCATCAGTGAATAATGCTTCCCTGTTTTGCAGAGCTGTCAGGCAATGTCTTGAGTATTTGTGAAGCCTGCAGACATGTTGGTGCTGTGGACCACCTGAGAATGAAGTGCTCATAGCCAAAGGGAGGACAAATACCCTGCTGGCATAAGGAAGGTTACAAATTGAATTTATCAAAAATTTCTTTGGGGTCTGAACTGATTTTTTATTTTCTTTCCTGTGTGCAAGTAAGGGTGTGTTAGCAGAGTTTATAGATTATAAAATTTGAGAGGCCATTTTCTGCACAGAAGGGAACTGGTACAGAATTTGGTATGATTCAGAGAGCTCTGAAGTCTGCATGACTGGAAGCAGAATGAAACATAGCAGTACAAAGTGCAAAATCATCCACCTAGAGACAAAATATGAATACTGTCTTTGAGCTCATCAGTTGGA
>JAWWES010000115.1:30678047-30700808 GCA_035583135.1 Lophotriccus pileatus
AGTTGGAAACAATCAAGAGGAAAGAAAGTCCCGATGGCTATGTTCATCACAAAATGACTTGGTCAACAGTGACTCCTCCCACCCTCCCAGTACTGTGACCATTATATATCAGGCAAAATTTCTGCAGAAGGACAGGGGAAACATTTAAGCTGTCTGTAAAACATTAGCAAGAGCCCATCTGCAGAACCTTAGCAAGAGCCTGTCTGCAACTTGTAGTAGTCACTTGTACTAAGCAATTGAATTCCAAGTGGAAGAGATATAGTGATATAGAGATACAGTGATATAGTGATATAGCTTGTAAACTGGGACATTAGGAGACAGAGCTACTGTTATATGAAAAAACTAATAGATTGTGATAAGTCAAGGAAAATGGTCTATGAAAGATTCTACTGCTCCGTTTAAATACCAAATATTAAAAAGGTGGAAGATATTTCTAAAGCTGGTTGAACAAAAATGGCCATACATTTGTTTTGGCTAGAAAATAGGATGAGATAGAGTGAGATTGTGAATGACTTTTTTACTGGGGCACTGGAAGCTATATAACTGATTTTTGAGTGTGTGACCAATCCACAATAGTAGGGTCTAATGTCAGGGATCACAGGCCTCTGTTTCAGAGTTCCACTAAGCTAGAAGAGAGTGGTGGGCTCCACATGCCAGCATCTGAAGCCAGAGCCCAGCTTCTAGGCAAGGGGCAATGAGTGGGTTTTTCTCCTATGGCACATGCCATTATCCTCTCACCAAAATTCTGCCTGATGGTCTCATTTTTGTTTCCTACACCATTTAAAGGTTCCTGTGGCTCCCTTTCCCCTTAATTTAAAGCCCTGCTCCACAGATCATTTACAGCTGCATTAAAGTTATCCTGTTTATTTTAGAGCTCCATGGGGCTGAAATAGTCAGGAAATCAACACCCATAGTTTTGCAGGTAAGAAAAATTTTCTGCTTTTCTAATAATGCTTTTCAGATTTTATTTAGTGAAGCCCCATCCAGCCAAATCGACTTGGGTTAGAAAAACTTCACATAGGTTAGGTGAAAACTCCACATAGAGCTTTAGTTAAATGGAAGGTCTGAGTCTCACAAAGGAATCCTTCCTCCAGAAATAAACACAGAGTTGCTCCTGCATTAATGGCTTGTTTTGTCTGGATGTCAATCTGTACTGAAAAAAAAGAAGGTAATGATAGATAATTATATCTGAGCGTGCATGAGCCATATAAGATGTAGAGATGGTCTGATATAACTCAGATGTTGGGACTACTGTGAGATTTGCTTTTTCTGCTCTTAGAAACTAGAAACTAGAGGGCTTGCCAGAAGCTTTCTCAGTGTAGGGATTCTGAGTTATGGGGTTTGGTGGGAGCCACGTTGTTGCTTTGCTTTGAAAAGAGTCAGACTCAAGGTGCAGCATTTACATCTCTGCAGACTGTATCCAGCAAGAGAAAGCTGAGCTGAGGATATACTACAGATTGCTTCAAGTAGGTTACACTGTGATTTCCTTTCTGATTTTGTCCTAAAGGTGTGGGAACTTTTCAGAAAAAGAAAAAAAAAAAAAGTCTATTCAAATAAACGGTTTGCAAAAATCTGCTAAATACTTGGGTCAGTTTTTTCCAAACGTGAGTGCAGGATACTGCTCTCTATTTGTTTTCTGTATAAGAAAACAATCAATATATTTTAAAATCCCCATTCTGTTTGGCTAGCATGAATATAAAGCTTCCTAGCCTGAACAGAACTCCTGTCTGTTATAACTATGGGATCCAGTTTTACTTTCTTTCTAAGGAAAACACACAAATAAATTATTTGTGCCTCTTTTATTTCTGGGCTGCTGATCTTGTGTTATCATGGGGATAGGATGTTTCCTATTTGTTCTGCTTGAGCTCTATGGTCCGTACTCAGTCTCACAGTCATTCATTCAGAGAACCCATGTCCAGCAGGAGAGATGAGCAACTCCCTGTCTCTGGCCAAGCCGATAAGATAATGCTGCTTCATTTCTACCATCCTAAAGCCTCCTCCACAGGCAGCCCCGGGCTTCTGGTAGAGTTTCTCTCCTTCTTCCTTTGTTTCAACAGCTGACCTTCATTTAGACCCAAGAGTCCCCCCCCCCACCACCACCCCTTTTGAGTACCAGAGCTTATTTTGGGACCTGGCCAGCAGAAGGGCAGGAAGATGTGCTTCTGTTGGAGAAAGACTTTGGAAGTAGTACAGGGAAAGCAGGTGACGAGCTTGTTGCAGCTGAGAGAACAGGGATGCTGCCAGCTTGAAGTATGTTTGCTCAGATGTAGCAGATGTGGCAGCATGGGGAGAAATGGTAAAGTGGAGAGAAGGATGGATCATGCATGAGGGAGAGAAAGCTATTAGAATAATAGGGGCTTCTGGATAATGGTAAGGAAGATAATGGGAAATAAGTAAACAAAGAGATAAAAGAATGACAAAAGGTGTACGACAGGCTTGTCATTTCTAGAGGAGAATTGTACTGAATCAAATAATCTTGTCGTCAATGGTCTAGAGTTGTATATATGAGATGGTATTTGCTCAGGGAGGATGGCACTAACATTCCAGCCTTTTATGCTGTGGTCTTTATATGCTGATATTAAAGAATTTTCTAAAGGAAATCTGTACTGTTATGTTGATTCTGCAGCTAGAGAAATACTGTCTGTGTGTGTGAGAAGGGAAGGGGAAAAAGAGAAAAAAAAATAGAGGGAGGACTATGAAGAACAGGCAAGAAAAAGATAGCAAGTATGTCCTAGGGTGGAATATAAAGACAGTAGGTACCTGTTCATAGTGTGTCCATGTACAGTGCTGCTGTAAAGAAATAAGTTTTGTTGAATTTCTTGGTTCCTAAAGTGAGGATGGAATAGAGAAAAGTTACTTGGATAATAAACCTTTCTCAATTTTATCAGCTTGGCTGTGGTGCTGAATGAATGCATGTTACAGCAGCATCAGTCTGAGAGCTCACACAGGACAGCTGTGTGTGCACAACAAATTCCAAGAGTTCAAGATTTCATTTCAAAGTAAATCTTTCTAGTTTTCAGGATTGCAAAGGTATGTTCCTACATAGAAACAGGACACGGATTTGAAACCAAACTGTTCTAGAAAAGATGTTAAATAGTCTGTGGTTGCTAGAAGTATGTATTCCTTTGCACTTTTTATCTCATCAGGGTGTTAACTCTGAAGGCTAATAATTGCCTTTCACTATCAACAGCCACAGTTTCAGATATGACTTTTTAACAGAAGGGCAGGAATAAAGTCCTGTTTCTCACAGGGGGGTAACTTGGTAATTACTGCAATGCAGCTGAAGGAAGGAGGAATTCAAGTGAAAAAGGAAGAAGCATTCTTCTAAAAATCCACTTGTTTCCCTCAAGTAATGCTCAGACATCACAACAAGGTGCAAATGTAGGTAATTCTAAAGGTTGGACTCAGTCTCTTTTTTTTTTTTTTTTTTTTTGCACCTTCTGTTAATATCAAAGAGAACAAAGTCCTACAGTCAAACTCAGAGCTGATATTGCTAGTTTCAACAAAGAATTTGCCAGTGATGGAGCAGAAGAACTTCTCATGAACCATGCAAACCATCTTGGGGAAAAGTCTGCTTCTTTTTACTGGTTGTAAAATTTGGGAAAGTGAAGGAAGGTGTTGCAAGAGAGATAAATGGGGGGAAACTGGCATTCCTGTTGTGACAGTAGCTATGTATGGTCTGTGCTACATGCCAGCAAAATGCACACACAACTCATGGTGAATCAGTACAATATTTCTTCTGGATTTTTGTTAAATC
This sequence comes from Lophotriccus pileatus, assembly GCA_035583135.1. Taxonomy (NCBI): domain Eukaryota; kingdom Metazoa; phylum Chordata; class Aves; order Passeriformes; family Tyrannidae; genus Lophotriccus; species Lophotriccus pileatus. The sequence goes on from JAWWES010000115.1 coordinate 30,681,805, forward strand.
TGTTCCTTAATTCATGTGAAGAATAGAATTTCCATGTTCTAACTGAACACAGAATTGAAATAACTTGTCTCTAGCACATAGCAAATTATAACAAAGTTCTGTCATAAATGAACTCCGGATTTCACTGTGAAAACAGGAAGACAGAATTACAAAAATTCTGATAGCCCTATTTAGTTTTCTTGCAATAAAAATGGCTATTCCAATGGTACTAGGTAACAACAGTGCTATTGCCTGCCATGCCAACCGTTACGTCGATTGCTGTTTGTATTTCATTAGTACCTCAGAGGCCCTGGTCCCAGGCCAGGATCCTGTTCTGCGGGACATGATTCAAAAGATGGTCTTTGTATCAAAGAGCTTGCTGTGTTTATGGTGCTTTGGATTTATAATAGAGCATCTCAGTAAAGAGAGCTGCTACTGGAGTTTTAGTTTATTTAAAGGACAGTTTTTACTGGAAGAGTGTCCTCTGCTTTTATTAAAATACTTAAACCCAAAAAAGACATTTCACTTTCTGAGCACCCTTTAAATAAACCCAGTAAATATTTGATCTTTGTACTGCATGAGATAGCACAAAATGGTAGATGGCTTCATAAGGTTTTGTTTAGCTTCTTTCATAGTCTTTTATAGGAAATAAATATGAGTAAACATATTGCAAATGTTTCCCTTTGTACCTTGACACTGGCTTTTTTATTATTATTTAAAAATAAATCTTATTTTGCTTTTTATTACAATTTAATATATAGCAATATGTCTATCTGAAAATTTTGCAATCAAAAATATCTTACCTTTGCACTTGAGCTATTATTTCCACAAAGAATTGCAGTTTTTCCCTGAAAAATAATGCTGAAAACTTTTCATAATTTAGTGTGTTTCTAAAAGAAAAAAAATTGGCAGAAAAGACATGGTCTTCTCAGCTTTATTAATGTACCCACCATCATAAATCACATAGGATAGTGCTTCTAGAGAAACTTTTATCATCTGTAGTTCCAACGACAGAACCTTTCGCTATGTTGAAAGCTGAGCAGAAAGAGAAGTAACATCTACGATAAGCAAAGCTGAACAAACTACTGAAAGCGAATAAGATTTTTTTTTTCCTTTTTCTATATGTCAGTTATCTCTGAACAGATCTGGACTTCTTAAAAAATGTGTTGTTGTGATTTTCTGAATGAATTGCAGTTCATTTTGGATCTCCCAGTATTTCTGCTGCACTTGGACTTGGTAATTCCCCGAAACGTTTTCAAGATGGCTGCTAAAACATGCTAAAAAAACATGTTTGCATGTTACAAACACTCAGAGTTAATATTCCTGTGGAAAAGAGGTGGCTTGGATGGGTGTTTATGGGATTCAAAGAAAATGGTTGATACATACTCTTTAAACAAATTTACTCCTTGCATGAGTACAGTGTTTGAGAATAATCCTTCATAATAATCCTTCTGATCCTTGGGGTTCTCTAGAAATTATTCTAAAGCTTTATAGAATAAGACTTTAGGAAACAACGCCTTTTCTGGAGGTTTCTAACTTGTGATAGCAATTCAGTAACTGGATGATAATTACTATATTCTACAGGATCATTTAGTAGAAAATCCCGGGGTGGGGTGGTGTGGGATTGTTTGGGGCTGTATTTACTCAGTTCAAGAGCTTGGGTTTAGCTGCACTTACTCTTTTGCTCTGCCTGCCCCACATTTCCAGCAGGTTGCCTTCTCTCTATTTCATTGTGGCTGCTTCTGCCTCACCCACATTCAGGTGGCTGGTTCCATCAGCTCCTCTACTGCTGTCATCCTACATTTTTATAAACTCCTTTTCCCCATAATCTGTCTTATTTCTTCTTCTTCCCCCCCACCCCGCCCCCTCACCCCCCAAAAAATTGATCATATATCATAGAATGAATTCGTAGGATATAAGGATACGAGGATTTACCAGGCAAAAGAGTGGGACAAGACAAAAAGTGATTCACTGTCATTCTTATAATGGAGCAGACAGAATTGGGAAAGAACAGATATTGGGTTTAAGCTGTATTTAATACCAAACAACCTTTGTTATAACTTGAGTTTTTCTTCAAGTGTTCGGACTAATATTACCAAATTATTCCCAAACAGGCTTACTTGCTGCTTTCAAACCAGGCCTGTTCCTCTAAGATAGTGCATGCTAGACCTCCTCATGGCTTCACTGGGCACTCTGACTCCTGAGTTCTCATGAAATCACATTTATCCATGCAAATACAACTACAGACTTTTGCTCATGGTTGAGCTGACACAGGGCATTCATATCAGAACCCTTGCACCTGATGCAAGGGGATGCATCAGAGTATTTTAATTTGCATTTTGCTGTGTTTCAGAGTTTTTAAAGTCCTTTTTAGGGGAGATGATGTAGCAAATCTTGCTGTTTCATATCAAAAATTCCTATTGCAGTGGCTGAGACTTTTCTGGTAAATGACGTGGGTGTATGGTTAGTACCACAGTGGGATCAGTGACTTCATCTCTCTATGGCAATGGAAATTGTGATGCTGACTGAGCAATGAAAACCCAGATTGACACTGAAGAGCAAATGTGATTCATCACTAATTTATTCCCAGGTATTGCGATGGCCATGAAACATATTTAACTTGTCTGCAAATCAGTATATTTTACAAATATATATTTACGAAGCTTGAAAATTAATTTTCACTGTCATCTAATTTCTTTTTTGTGATTGCTTTTGCTTGCCCAGCCAAGAAGCAGATGACCAATCAGGTATGAATTGCCAATGGCTAATGAAAATAACCTAATGAATAGTTTGTAAATAACCCTTAACCTGAGAGCTGCTTTTCTAGAATATCTCATAATTTCTTACAAACCAAAATGTGTTTTGCTTGGTTTATTATGATTATACACATACATATTTATACGTGCACAACTGACATACCTTGTATAAATACAGAGATATCCAGTTTCAGGCACTGGTATTTGAACAACTGCAGTTTGGATGAACAGCAACTGAGGAATTTAGCATAGATTAGCACAGTTAAACAAGATTTCTACAGTTATAAGTTGAAGATGTAAAGTTTCAGAAATTTACTCTTGGTATTGACAGAACAATTGGGACTAATCTGTCTAAAGGAGCTACTTTAATTTTTTTCAGGTGACTAGCTCTTGCTTTTTGTCGGTCACTTCAGTCTGATTATCTCTTTCATTTTAAACATTTTAGTATCAGAGATTTTCTAATAAGATGTTGTTAATTGCTAAACAAATAGGCTGCAATAACAAAACACAATTCATTAAAATTTTGTTTCCATTAGGTAACATTTTTCTTGGAGAATTTAACTGTTTGCTGGATCTCTAGTTATTGTGCAGCATTTACCACGAAGAAAACTTCTATATGTAATGGTTGGACTTAAGGAAATAAAAGCATCTCACACAAATTGACATGTGAAATAGAAGTTACTAAACTGTTTTGATAAAGTCATATAAATATACTAAGAGGAAGTGAATCACAAAAGTAGATTCAGTTTTCTGCATTTCAGTTCAGGATTTTTAAGCAACAGGAGGTTTTTAAGAACCATAGAGATGGAGACAGTTTAGTAAAACCTGCCCTATCTGAGTATTTTTGTATTGTTTTGCAAGTTTTTTGTTCGTTTAATTAGAGTCTTTAGTATGTTTTTGCATTTTAAACGTTTTGCAGACTCTGTGGATTGTTTCTCACTGTTACAGAACATTCAGCTGCTGGAAATGCACTTTAATTTGAAAGCGTTTTTATTTTCAGAGGAACATCTCTTGCAGCCTTACAGATTGATACATAAAGACTCTAACAGGAGCTGGTGTTTATTTTAGCATTAAAAGAGGTCCTGAAATGATAATATGAAATACTTGAACGATTTGAAATAAAAGCCAAAAGGGTAGGTTTATACTGTTTTCAAAGCAGGAGTCGAAATTCGAAAGAGCAAGCCTAATTTTGAAGCGAAATAGGAAGACTACGGTAATTTGATGAGGAATCCCGCAGACACCTGGACCCGGTAACGCAGCACCTGGAGGGGCGGCGGACGGCACTAAGGTCTGATCTCCGGGAAGGTAGAGGAAGAAAACAGAATCTCCCGCGTTTCGGGTGCCCTGCTGGCAGCGACCGCAGAAACATCTTTTCCACCAGTGCCTGCAACGGTTCCAGCGGTGTCCGCTCCAGCCACTTTCCGCGGGGCAGCGCCCGCCCTGGCTTCACCGGGGCTCCGGCGCATCGCAACAAAATCTGCTGCAAGCGGCACGACGGCGGCCCCGGCTGGGTGGGCACCACCGCGGCGTCTGCTTCTCCGCCCGCTGGCGGGTGGGAGCGCCAGGGGGATGCGCCGTCTGGCCGAGGAGCGCCGTTCCCTCCGTTCGGTCCAGGTACCTGCGGGGAGAAAGGCGCGGCCGCGTCGTGCTTCGGCGTGCGCCGTCCCCCCCAGTCCAGCCCTGCAGGTGCCCCCTGCGCTGGCGGTCGGCGCCGTGGGTGCCGGAGGGAGCTACCAGCCTGGCGCTCGGGCAGCGGGCACTGAGCCCCAGCGCCCCCTCTGAGGATGGGGGAAGCCCCGTTGTCCTGCAGCTGCCCGCCGGGCGAGGGGAGACGACGGCCGGGCACGGCGGCCCCCGCCCAGGTGAGATCTGTCTCCTCGGGGCGAGGGCAGGGGCGCTACACGGGCTGCCCGAGTGATGAACGATGCTCGCCGGTTGTCCCGGGAGGGCAGCGGGCGGAGGACCTCCCGCAGCCCAGGAAGTCCGTCGCACTGACCGGCGGCACGGGGCGTCGGCTCTACGGCGGCTGCCGTCCCGCCCGTCCCTAAGGGACTACCCCGGCCGCGCTGAGAGGAGCCCCGCGGCCGATTGGCGAGGCCGGCCCCCTTTCCCCACTACCGAAGGTGAACTCTGGTGGGCTCGGACCTCTCCGTCCGCCTCTCGACGGCCGCTGGCGCCCAGGATAGAGACAGTTTAGGGGGAAAACGAAATACACGGGGCCAGGGCTTTCAGCGCGGTCCTCGGGCCCGCTCCGATTCGAGCCCGTCTTCGGGCTTCCCTTGGCCGGCCGTTCCCCCGGCGGCTGCCCCGCTGAGGGACCCGGTAGCGCTGCCCGCCGAGGCGCCGTGCCGGCCGGCCGGGCGGGCTGAGCCCGGGCTGGCGGGGCGAGGAGGCGGCGGCGGCGCAGCGCTCCCCCGACGGGAGCTGCGGGGCGGGACCCCAAACGCCCTGGGACCTCAGCGCGGGTGCGGGGCGGCGGCTGGCCGCTGCGACAGGCTCTCTGAGGAGCGGCGGCTCCTTTACCGGCGGAGCAAGGCCGGTGTCAGCCCTGGGCCACGGTGCACCTGAGGGAAGGGTCTGCCACGGCCCCCCCGGGGGGCCAGGGTGCTGTGGCTGAGGGGTGGGTGGCTACCAGTATGCCAGGTTGTGGGGAGGGCGGGGAGTGAGTCGAAGCAAACACGTATGATGGGGAGAGACTGTGCATCTTCCCATAGGAACGGTGTTGGATGTCCCACAGAAACGGAGGGGCAGCTCCCTGACTTCTCTATTCCAGGCACCGCAGGGCTGCCTTTTGAGATCTGCCTTTGATCTCAGCGGCTGGAAATATACGTTTAAAATAATAAGACCGCATAGGGAGGATCTTTTCCTCGTGTCTCTCCCCGCGTTCCCTTTAGGTAACCGCTGTCCCGTAGTTCCCGTGTGCGCGCCTGGCAATGAGAGGATGGGAGGGAGGGAGGCAGCCTGGGAAGCGCTGGCTCCGCCAGTGGGCGTTTTCTGGCGGCCGGGGCTGGTGCTGGAAGCGGCACTGCAGTGATTGTATCTGCCTCTTTGCAGGCGAACGCGCACATACGGGGCAATATTTGCCTCGCTCGAAGAAAATAGAGGTTGTTGCCGTTTTCTTGCTCTGAATGCGAGGTGGGAGCATGGGGAAAAGCGGACTTTAAAAGGGGATTGGAACCGCTTAGCGGTCAGTAGCGCCCTGTCCCCTCCGGCCTAAAGGGGGAACGGAAATGTGAGGATTTTATGAGGGCGGGGAGCCGGGGAGCGAAGGAAATAGTACCCGGGGGTTGCCGGAGGGAACGAAGGACCGATCGGTGGTTGCCCCTGGTTTGGCTCCGTCCTTTTTCGGCTTCTCCTTTCGCTTTAGTCCGGTATCTCTCCTAGACGTCCTGCCTTAAACTACCGCGAAAGGGAGGGAAGAGCGGAAGCATGTCCAACCCGGAGAAGCGGATCTTATCCCGCCCCTCGGCCCCCCTGGCTGCAGCACTCGGGGAAAAGCCCGGCTCCGGCAGCCGCCCGCTCCACTCCCATGGCCAGAGCGGTGGAGGTGGAGGCAGCGGCGGGTCTCCTCCTCCCCCCGCTCCTGGAGGCGGCTCGGCTGCCTACAGCTCCCTCTCTGTCCTCCTAACAACCACCAGCAGCAGCAGAAGCCGCGCTGCAGGGACAGCCTCTTCTGCCGTCTCCGCCAGCATCGTCTCCAGAGCGGCAGCGGCTCCTTTCCTCGTTCCAATCCCCTCCTTTTCCTCCGCTTCTCCATCTTCTTTTTACTTCTTGCCGCCGCCTCCTCGTTTCCCCTCCTCGTTTTCCTTTAACCTCACAAGTCTCCAAGGGAGGGAGGGAGGAGGAGAGGCAGCGAGAGCGGCAGGAGGAGGAGGAGGAGGAGGAAGAGATGTTGGCGGAGCAGCAGCAGCAGCAGCAGCTCACTTGATCGCCCATCCAGGCGGCAGCGGCAGGAGGAGACTCTTCTGTTCTTCCTCCATCCAGGGCTTGCTGCTCCGTTCCGCAGCCGGCGGCCCTCGGCAGCACCACTCCCGGCCCCTCCTCTCTCCAGCCGTCTCTCGCCCGTGGTCCTGCAATTCCCTCGCTGCTGCAGCAGCAGCAGCCCGCGGCGACGGGATCCGAAGAGGCGACGGCCCCGGCGGGAGCAGGACTCCTAGGCGGCAGCAGCGGCAGAGAGGCGCCTTCTTCTCCTTCTCGTCTCCCCTGCTCCTAGGGCCAGACATGGAAGATGGATCTAATTCTGCAAGCTGCTTTAGGAGGTTTACGGACTGTTTCTTGAATACAAGTAGGTACCAGAGCGCTGTGCCCGGCGGCGGGTCGCGCGTGTCTCGGGGGAAGGCGAAGGGCTGTGTCCGAGGCTGGGTGCATGCCGTGTGGAAAGGGCATTTCTTTGTGAGTGGCGGGGAGGCGAGGACACAAAGGGGCCGTATACGTGGGGCGTGCGTGGACGCATGGAGGAGCGGCCGGGTGTGTATTGAGGATGCACGGACAAAGGGGATGCTCAATGTAACTGAGTGCTCTTTGTGGGAGCTGGCCGTTAACGCCTCGAGTATTTCGGCATCATTCCGGGATCAGAAAACTCTACGTATATGTATGTCAGCGTTTTACTTGGTACATGCTTAATTTGCTCAGGAATGACACGTAGGGGAATGGAGACTGTCCCCCCTACTTACTTGAAGTAACAATAAGGAAGCATTATGGTATCGGCAGTTGACAGAAAAGCGACGACGGGGGACCAAAAAGGGTGAAATGGATCGCTTTTTTTCGGCATCCCCCGTCAGATCTGCCACGCGCGGTCACATTCCATATTTCTGATCCGGCTTTGGTACCGGGTGCCGCCTTCCACTGGCCGTGGCTCGTTGTAAGGCGGGCCAGGAGCCGGAGAGGAAACATGTGCTCCTTGCTACTGCGGGGCTGGCGCTGGAACGGGGGTAGTGACCGGGGGGGGGGGGGGGGGAGGGCGGAATAAAGGGGGCACTGAGGCGCTCCGTACAGGGCGCTCCGCCGCCAGCCGTTCCCAAACCCTTGCCGGCTCCCGCCGAGCCCTAACGCGGGGGAAGGGCGCGGGGCCGCGCTCTTCCCTTGCCGGGAGACGGGAGTGGGGCCGGAGCAGCCGCTCGGCCTCCTCTCGGTGCGAGTGCCCTCCCCGGCGGGAGAGGCCCGAGCCCCGAGCCGGTCTGTGGGAGCGGGAAGGGGGGCTTCGCATGACAGAAACTCCCCGTTCTCAGGGACGCGGCCCGGCTCCCCCTCGGGTGTCTCACCCCGATCCTTCCTGTGCCACCAACCCGGCTCCGAGGCGCTTCCCTGACACGCCACGCCGCTCCCCGCAGGGTGGGCGCCCCGGGGCTGAGGCGGCCCCGGACCGCCCGCGGCTTCGGGTCGAAACCTCCCGGGGTCGGGCTGCCCGTGCCCCACCGCCAGGAAGGGAAATGTGCTAGGCTTCGGTGTAGTCATGGGACGAATGAATTTCCAAGAGGAGCGTGTTATCAGGGCAGACGTAATTTTTTTTTCTTTTATAAAAAACTTTTTTCTTGCCCAGTGTTTTGATGGTTAGGGTGACTTCAATCAGCTGCGGCTATTTCTTTCTTTTTGTGACAGTTCCTTTATTTGTAGATATATGCCTTAAAGTGTCCCTAGACTTGCATTTTAATCTGTTACTATACTTTGGTAAAGGTGGCTTGTTGGATACAGGTGAATCATATATAGTTCACACATGTATGCATTTGGCGGGGGGGGGTGTGTGTGTGAGAAGAACTACAGAGATGTTCGCTGAAATCTCATTGTTTTCTTATTGTCTTCCAGCTGTCTTTAGCACAAGAGCCTGCAATTGTGGTAGTACTTGTGCTCCACGGTAGAGGTGAATAAAAATGATTATATATTTGCTGCACTGTCTTTTTGAAACTTTATTCAATAGTTGATCATGTTACAGAGCCACGTACTTGTTTAGTCTTGAGGCCTGAGGGGAATCCTAAGCTCTTGCAATTTTAATTTTCTGTGTTTGAGGGGGTAGAATGCTGCCATGCATGTTTCAAAAATGAGTGGTCTTGGGAGCAAGGGACCAAGCCAGGGAATGTGTGTCATGTAGGGCAATTTGCTCCTATGCTAGATGAGGAAAAAGTTGATGTGGAAAATATCGTCTCTGTTCAAAACAGCTTTAAAAGCAGTGGTGAATTCAACTTAAGCTATTTTATGAATACTTGCACACAACAAACTTGGTCGTCTTTCACTGACTGTGACCTCTGACTGAAGATTTTCCGGCAGGCAGGAAAGGAGCAGAACTACTCTTTCCCCTGTGAGTTTACTGACGTCTAAGAAGACATGCAGCCTCTCTGTGGAAACACTTTTCCATTCTCTGCAGCCTGCTATCATGCAACTTTCAAGAACTTAAATGTCTTATATCTCTACTCCTTTCTTGAATGTGATTGAAACTGGCCAATGGGCTCAAAAGGCATTAGTGAGATCAGATGGACACGCATCCACATGCACTGCATATGTACATATGCGTACACCTCCCTCCCTCCCTGAATGATTGCATAAGTCTGATTTCCTTAGGAAACCAGGCTGAAAAAAAGGAGTGGAGGGAAGTCAAACAAGATGCTATTCAGATCCAGTGAAGCTACTGCAAAAAACACTTGTCAACTGTTTGGAGTACTCTGCATAGTGCTGGTTACAGTGCAGCCGGAAGGCTGTCATTGTTTTGAAGAGGATGAGATCATGTAAAATAGTGAAGATAATGTTCTGCATATCATAGGTTTTGTTTCCTGAACCATATTTTAAGTTCTAAATCATATTTATATACATATATAAATTATTTGACTTTAAAGACCAAGTCTAAATATTTTTGCAGAGAAACTGAGGAGTTCTATAGGGAACAGGACTGAGATGAGCCCTTTTGGAAAGGAAACTTAAAAGTGACTTAACAGAATCCTCAAGAGTGGAAAACAGTGAAATTGCTAGAGTTGTATTCTTCTTTCACCTCTGAGCTCCCTTGACTTGTGAGCTCTCCAGTCAGGATTTTGTTAGAAGATTCTTGATATTAAAATTTTAGGTGCTGCTACACTCTGTGCCATATCTGACTCATTTATTTTTCAATATTCCCAGCAGAAGCTTATATGAACTTTATGTGGTGTGAATTGTTTTTCTTAACTGTTTAAAATCTTGGTGCATAACATGGTGTTTTAAGAAACTTCTAATATCGAACATCCTGGATCAATAGTCCAGTGGAGTTCTGTCATATTTAGGATACAGCTAGTTACCAGGTATCTAGTATTTCAGGTTTCTGGGAAATGTCTTGCCTTTAGGGGAGCATCACATCTTCCTTCTATGTTCAAGGTCTCTAAAGATGCATGTGTCAGTGTGTCATGAGTCTACCGACAGGTATGAGTATTTTACAGTAAGCTGACTTACTGCTTGTCAGAAAATTATCAACATAATGTTATTTTATATAGTTACAATTTTTTCTGTCTGTTTTCTGTTTGTTCGTTTGACATGCGGCAACTTTATCCTATATTGTCACATGCCAGATGCGAAGACTTTCTGATTAAATAGTACTTTAAGAAAGAATGGATGTAGTAAGATTGTAGTTCTGGAAGAAAACAGCAATTAAAGTTTAAATAAAGTTAAAATTATTCCTGTTACCTACATTACTGGGAAAGTTAATCTTGGCTTGACTCTCATTTTTCCTGGTCTGTATATTCATTTTTGCAGTTAGAGTGTTTTAAGCCAAATGCTGATCTTCAGCGATGAATCCCTTGTGTAAAGGTGGACAGGGTTTGGTTGTACAATTAGATCACGCTTAAAATTTAGATGATGTAAAAAATGGAATTGTCCCTAGTTTTCAAGCCGTGGATAGCAAAACTGTCACTAAAGTGGTATATAGTTAAGTGGTGTCATTCAGTAGTTCCCATCAGGACTGGTTTTTCATAGTATTGCATTTTGCATTAGCATATAGGAATACCATGTATCCTGGTCTGCAGTTTTGCCATTCTTTTTAGTGGGATAAGAGAAAAATATATAGGGCAGACAGCAAGGAACGGCATGGAAAGGGAATGAAAACCATGTAAGCACAAGCAGGTAACAGTAAAGAAGGGCTTGTTTGTCCAAGTCAGGTGTTTTTGCAAATGGTTGTCTATAAGACATTCAGTTTACATTTGAAATAACTAATCCTCTGTCCCTTTGACTCCTCAGCTCTGCTGCCTGTGTTTGCCTGATGGCTTGGGGTTACCTAGCGCTCATAAACCTTGAGAAAGGAGGAAACGCCTTCACTGTTAACTCAGTAACCTTGCTCCTCCTGTAAAATGGACTGCGGAAGGTGTGATTGTGCACAGTGGGATAGTGTAGGTGAGTTGGGAGATGGTTTCTATTTGCCACTTGTGTGAAGAGGATGGCAGGTCATTTAAGATTCTAACACAAGGCTGGCAGCTCCATTCACCCCATTTCTGTCCTTGCTCCGTTTGCTCATGTTTAAGCCACACATATTAGCTGGATACGGTGAAAGTCTGAAATGTAAAGATGAGTTTTTATTAATCTTTTTTTTTTTTTTGAAACAGTCGTGTAAATGTAAATTTCCACTAATGATCTAGGGCATAACTTGGCTGGCTTGCTTTTATATAATCTATTGTACAGATCAGTGCAACAGTAACTTTTATTTAGTTTTAGGATTTTATGCAGTATTCTAATACACCTAGATCGTGCCTAACATTCTCTCAGCATTATCAAATCATGAAGTTGATTTTAGATTCAAAAATTAAGAATGAGAGTCTGTGAATGAATGGATTTATAACTTGGAAATGACTTATGCAACTTGTTGGTTGATGCTAACCTTGCCTTTGTTTAAAATCATATTTTAATTTTAGTCCAGTATCAGCTGAATTTTTAATGCTACTTTAAATATTATTTTAGTTTCAGTTAATTATGTTTAATACCTTATTTTTTTTTTTTTTACAATATTCTAATTTTTGTACTGCTGGCACTGTTATCATATTCTAAAAGAAAGCTAAAATCATAAATAAAAATATATAAAAAGAAAAGGGCTGGTTGAGGTTTTTTAAATTGTTTTTATACTCCCTCTGCTGGCTGTTTCAATTACAAGTACCTGTACTCAAACATTTTTAATAAATCTGCCCTTTGTTTTACTGTTTTATCAAATAAGCAGTAAAATGTATTTATTTCAATCTGTATTTACATTTTTTTAAAATGTATAATTGTTAAATGAAGAGCACTATTTGTAGGAATGGAAAGTATGACACTTTTTTTTTATGGAGCAATGTTTTTGTTTTTGTTATATCCTGTTATTAATTCAAACTCCTGTCCTAAAAACAGGAGTTTGAATCTTTGGGTATGTGGGCTGCACCTTCACTAGTAAATACCAGAAAAATAACAATTCATATATTATTCCAAAGGGTTTGGTTATCTGTTTCATTTGTTTAACAAATTTACTGCCCAGCTTTTTTTTATGTGATAAAACATAAATAATGATGCTGTGTTTTGTTATGTTAAAAAAATAAATTGAGTCATGAGTTTGACTTACATCTACTTAATTAGCTACAAGGTTGCACTTGAAGTGTTCTGCAGATGTAATGGATACTTTCTTAAGGTACTGGTTTTGTTACAGTAATAGTGTACAAAAGTGTTCATCCAAAATATTTATAGCACCCAAAAATTATAATTCTTAGTAACTTCAGAGATTATATGCAAGGGTTGCTGTATATATTATTGAAATGAAGCCATTGCATTCCCCATGGGTGTCAGTTATGGCTAAAACAGTTCAATATTTCTTGTTGGTATTTCTGCTAAAGATCCAGCCTGCTCTGTAGTGTCCTTGCTTGTACTGGTACTTGGCTTCTCACGGTCGGAGTTTGAAGAGTGCCACCTACTGATTGACAGCTCTGAGAGCGATGCTGCCTTTGCTGTCTGAAACCTCTCACAGATCAGCCTCCCTTGTCTTGTGGGATGTGACAAGTTGATGCAGTTGAACCTGGCAACTGTGTTGAATCAAGTCCCAGCTTTGACCTCTTCTATTAAATGATGCTATTTTTTTTTTCTAATTTGTTTCAAGGTGAGGACACAGGGTTTTCATTCTGGGAGGTGGGCTTCCCTTGCCCCCTTGTCCCCTTTCTAATAGCTTTTGGGAAAGTGATGTATTTCTGTGGTTTCTTTATCACTCCTTGTCAAGCTGTCATAATTAGTGTGGGAGGAACCAGCCTGGCTGATGTTTATTGAAGACTTTGGCTTCTGCTATGCCAGAAAATGTAATGATGTGTTGCACACTCGAATGAGACAGTTCAAAAGCCAGGTAACAGATTCACAATCATGACTTTGTTAATAAATTAATATTTCAGAATGCTTATGATGTGTTTTTTTGCAGGGGAGAAGGACAATCTTGTTAACAAGTTCTGAATTTTTATGGTAAATTCATGAATTCATCTTTATTTATCAGAGTGCTTTATTTCAACATAGAAGTATGCTAATTTTGTTCTTAGAAAAAAAAACCTGGCAAGTGTATGAACAAGTTTAAAAAAGTGTATCATTTACATACTTACAAAGAACTCCTTTATTTCAAAATTCTTTTTATATATCTTTTTCTCAGTGATTTATTACCACAGGAAGCTTTCTTAATTCCAAGCTCCTAGGCACCCTGTCAGAGGTGGCATTAAGAAGGAGAAATATTGGTTTTATAAATTTCATATTCCTTTGGAAAATACACTGATAGCAAGTTTTAATTTTGGTGAGATTTTTAACAATAAAATGTCACATCATTAAGAGATGCCAAATCTTATAGCTCAGAAGGACTAGAGGTGGGGTTGCTGTATCACTTGAAGGCTTTCTGAAGGGTTCTGACTTAAGAATACTAAAAGAGAAGGCTTTTGGATGTTATTTACTACCTTCAGAGAAGCCATACTAATGTTATTGGTATCTAATTAAAATAATAATAAAAACCCTTAATGTAGGAGCAGCAGCAGTAATCTCACCTTTGATGCTGGGACCCAAAAAAGAGATTGTCAGGGTCTGAGACCAGTTAATCCACCTTCCTTCTGGAAACTGTGAAGATTTAATGCTTTCATTAGCACTTATTGATCTGATTCCTTATTTCTGCATTAATAACCAACTCTCATGCAGCAGAGCTGTACTTCTCTTAACAAAGTTTATTCAGCTGTTAATAATTTCAACATTGTTTCTTCCTCTTACCCTTCCAGTTGCATCAAAAAGAAATTCCTTGATGTCAAGCCACAAATACTTCCTGAAGAAAACTTTTGCATCTGAATTTCTAATAACTTTGTACAGAAACCTCACATCTCTAATCTTTCTGACCCATACGTACCCAAAATAGCAGGTTTTTGCAGCTGCTGACAAAGCATCGCTATGTTCACCTTAATAATACTGCTTGCTTTGCTTCGCCCTGTGGGGAAATGTCCAGATTGGAAGGAAAGATGCCACTTTCTTTGTCAGATGTATTTTAGTAGGATTTCTGCAACATTGGGGTGTTCTGCTGGTTCAGAGAATAAGATGCTTAGCCTGAATTACGGGAGTTAAATGTGTATCCTTTTTATTATTTTGTAGTTTTCCTCACTGCCTAGTTTTTATTTCCCCATTGTATTTCTTCCGCAGTGCCTGATTTTATTTGCTTCCAAACTGGATAAAGCTACTACCCTCTCTTCTAATGGTCTTTGACTTAGTCTAAACAACAAAAAAAAAGTGTCTCAGTATTTCATTAATGCTCTTTTTTCCCCTAACACATAGCAGTTAAGTTTATGATAACTCATTCTTTTACTTACACTGGGGTTTTTTTGTGTTTATATTTTGTTTTCTTTCATGCATATACAGATACCTTGGCAACTTCTCTAGAGTGAATTCTTTTTTGGAACACAGCTCAGTCAGTTGTTCTTTCTTTGTGTGGCTTTCTCTTTCTTTCAGTTGTATCTGTAATTTCAACTTAAAATTATTTCCTCCTTGTCCACCCATCAGCTTATTTTAGCTGATGTTTCCTTCTTGATTGCTGAATTGTTTTGATTTTGTTTCTTCCGGCAGTGGGCTGGTGTCTTAGCCTGTTCTTTTTACAGTGTTTTTATTTCCCCGACTGCTTTTGTTGAGTGAAGGCACTAGGGTGCTGTTACTCTTCTTCTGGTATAGCTCACTTCAGTGGTATTGTCTATTTTGTTAGGTAAGACGAAATTTTGCATGGTAGTTTGAAAATGCTCACTATGTGTTCTGTATTTGTGGTGAGTCATTGTATTTCCTAATCTGCCACTGTCTGCCCAACCCTGAGTGTGATGTCAGTAGAAATTTTTTTCTTGCTTTTTTTTAAAGCACACGTAGGACTGATGAAAGTTACTGTTTCATGTAACAAGAAACTGAACTCATCTGTTCTCAAAACAGGCACTACCTTAGCTAGTATACTCAGGTTTCATTGTGTTAGCCTCCTGCGCCTTGTTCGTGATAGCAAATTGCTTTTGTGTGGATGTGTCTCACTGTTCCTGTTTCTTCAGTTTTCACCAGTAAAGACTACTGAGACAATGACCCTTGGAAAGCTGCTTTTTCATGCATCTTGAGTCTTAAATGTAGTTCTTTGGCCTTCAGCTCATGATTATGAACACAAGGTGGTCTTGGGATAAGAGGTACCTTTGGAGAAGTGCTTTGAAGACATCTGAGAGTGCAGATGACCTGCAGTTTCCAATGTCTATAGAACAGTGCATTCCTCATACAACTTCTGGCTTAGCTCACGTGGTGGTAAAAAGAACTGGATCATTTGGCGTGTTGTAGGAACTTTAATAGACTTTTTTATGAGTAGGAATTTGCTTGTAGTTTGCATGGTTTTTTTCAAACATTTTTTTTAACTTTTTTTGGAGCGGTAAGCAATGTTTGTACTTTTTGAACTAAACACAGAGAGAATGTGGGCTCAAGCTTTAGTCCGGTCCATTCTGCTTACTTTTGAGAGTGCTCCTTGGTCCAGTTTAGGCTGGTGCTCAGCTGTCTGCTTGTGTGTTGGGAGTAACCAAAGGCGGACTGTTCCCAAAAAGCAGTGTTGTACTTGCCTCTTCTGACCTGGAGAATGGAGGAGAGTTCAGCTTTGCAGATACAAGCTGTGTCATACCTTTGTGGTTCGTGGCTAGAGAGCAGGATCTGGGTTGTTTTCATTACTTGTATAAGGACATAACGATATGGACCAGCAGAGGAACCAAACAGTCTAAACTGTTTGTAGCAGTAGGCAAACCTTGTTTCTACAGACCAAGTTCTCCTAGAGAATGAACCACAAGCTCTACAAAGTCCTGAATGAAAGATGCATCCAGTGAATAAGGGACCACTGCTGGAGGACATGGCTTGCTGCCCGACTCAGCACAATTATTTATATTTTTGGTGTTTGTCCCCTCAATTTGCTGCTTTAAAAGAATTTTTGAAAGTTGTGGCTAAAATGTATAAATGAATGTTCATAGGGGAACAAGAAGACACAAAGTTTGTGAGTTGGCAAGGATGAATGAAGTGTGTGTGGTGATATCGCATATCTTAAGTTAATGAAAAATGATGAGAACATATCTGTCCATGACAGTAGTATTAAATGGGTAAAAATCAGAAATAGAAAAAGGAGAAAATTGGAATGGTAAGAAAAGATAACATTTTTTTGCTCTAAGGAATGCAATTACAGCAGAAGAAAATGTTCATCCTTATAGTGAAAGCTATTTATAAACTATGAGAGGTTTCTTTTGGGGTAGATGAAAGGCGTGATATGTAAATATCTCCCAGCAAATCATTAAATTTTAAGGAAATCTCTTCAATGAAGTATAAGATTTCACTGAACTGTAAGATATAAGATGACCATTTGTGTGTTACTTTTTAATGTCACAAATGCTGTTTTTTCTGCTTAACTATAACTTTTCCTCTTTCACAACAACATAAGTGGTGCCTGGTGAATCTTAGAAACTTGATGAATGTAATTACAGATAACGTTTTAATTTATTTCTTTACTTTTTATGGCTTAATATTCATGGATCAGCCAACTGCTATTTGATAATCTTTTGTTTATGCCAGTTGACAGTGTCTTTTACTATTTTTTAATGTCACTGAAAGTTTACTGTTCTACCCTATGTGTTTTTTTAATGCTTTAATTGTAGTTTAATAACTTATCCACCCTCCTGCTTTTTATCTAACAGTTTATTAAAGTGTAATTTAGCTACACATGCCTCTTCTCTGTCTCTTAGCATGGATTGCCTTAGATGGCTCTATCCGAGGATATGTTGTGAGTATAGCAAATATCACTGTGGTTCGTTAGTTTGCTGATGTGACCGCTTACTTTTCATGACAAGCCTTGATTCTTGTTTACAAGATGATATTGCAGGTGTTACCCTCTGATTTGACTGCAAGGCTAATTTTTTGTTTGTTTTTGTTCATTCAGCTGTCTGTACCTTTTTAAAAAAATATGTTGAACTACTCTCTTAGCACTTTGCAACATCTTGTTTTAACAACTTGTGTTTGAATCAAAGCAACTAGCTGTTCTCCTGTGCCAAGAAAGACTTTTTTCCCAAGCACTTGTAAAAAGGCGGTTTTTGTTTTTCTTGTTTCACAATTCTTTTGCTGTTTATGGAGCTGAAGGGAGGAATGGTAAGGAAGCTTCTATATATATCAAAATTGAAAAGAGAACATGAGAACAGTTACACAGTTATATTGAGCAATATTGGAATTTTTAAATTCTTTTGCTAAAACATAAATTGGTAAGGCTTAAGCTTTGTTTAAATATAGAAATGTCCTGCTCTGAACTTCACTTTGGAACATAAAACTGAGTTGACAAACTAGTTCTAAAGTCTGTTAAAAGACTTTTACATTGACTCATACTAGTATAATTTTGGTAGGTTTTAGACATCAGAGATGAGCTTTGGCAATTCTACTAGTGCTAGCTGAGATTTGTAATCTATGCTTCTCTGCTGGAAGTCACTACCAGCTCAGCAGAGGTAGGAGGAAAAAGGCTCAAGCACATTGGCTTCCTAACTTGTGATACATGCAAAGGTAAATGTCTGCTAACTTAATGAGCTGTAGGCTGCTGTGATGGATGAAGAAGCACAAAGATGACCTTGGGTCATCATTTGCTGATGATCTCTAGAAGCAGATTACAAGAGGCTGTTAGGAGCAATGAGGGCATAAACTGTTAAACTACTTACTTCATCCCCTGTCAATGCTGGAACATGTTTGACTCCAAAGCAAGCTGTTTTAGGAAGCTGAGATATGGTAGGTGCCTGTTGAGTAGAGTAGCTTTTGGTTAGTTAACTTCCTAAATAAGTTCAGGTAGTTGATTTTCTGGAGTCAAAGGTTCACCAGTGCTGATGGGAAGCCTGCTGACATGTCAGCCTGTTGCTGGGAGCTGATCAGAGGATAACCCCTTTCATCAGCAGCTCATCTTAGGTCAACTTGGCTATGCTTGGTACCCTTACGCCATAGTTTCATGGTCACTTGAAGTTCATGTAAACTAACTCTCCTGTTTAAATAAATGGTCTAATTCTTCCTCCTTAAGGCTGCTCTTTCTATACATGAGTACTCCTCCCTTTTGCAGGCACATTTGTGAGTTGAAAGTGCACGTTTAAAACATGTTATTAAACGTGGAAGATGGAGATATAGCATGATTTATGTAATATAAATTTTGCCATCTTTGAAGTCAGCTTTATGGAGGTCTCCATTTGTGTACTCAGGGTTTTTTATTTGGGTGGGATTTTTTTCCCCACAAGACTTTTGCTTCTCTTGCCCAGTATTTTACCTAGCCCACAAACTGTGTGATGTAGATAGGAGGGATTACTTGGTATCTTTTCTTTGTACCAAACTCTAAATCCTTCTAATTCTGTAGTGAAGACCTTTCACAGAGATGGAATTGCTAGTTGTCTTTTGGGCTTTTCTACTGGTGGTAGTTGCACAAAAGTTTTGTGGGAAGGAAATACTTTTTTTTTTTCATAGAATCACAGAATAGCCTGAATTGGAAGGGACTTATAAGATGATTGAGTCCAACTCCTGGACCTGCACAGGAACATCCCCAGGAGTCACACCATGTGCCTGAGACCGTTGTCCAAAACCTTTGTGAACTCTCAGGCTTGGTGCTGTGACTATTACTCTGGGGAGCCTGTTCCAATGCCCAACCACTCTCTGGGTGAAAAACTTTTTCCTAATATCTGAACTAAACTTCCCCTGGCTCAGCTTCATACCACTGCCCTGGGTCCTCGTTGGAGATGGGCTGATGTCTGAAGCTGCCTTCAGAGCATGGAAAGAAACCGAGGATGTCTTACCAGAATCTTCCAC
>JAWWES010000115.1:30700908-30725630 GCA_035583135.1 Lophotriccus pileatus
ATTTACACGTGGCTGCTACAACTCAGAGTCAAGAACCCCGCTGGTCTGGACTTATCCCTTTTCCCATACCGGGTTAGGTCCTGTCTCTGGTTACCACAGAGAAGAGATCAGTGCCTCTTCCTCCCACAGCGAAGTTGTACCTGCAATGAGATCTCCCCTCAGTCTCCTCCTCTCCAGGCTGAACAGGCCAAGTGACTTCAGCCACTCCTCATACAGCTTCCCCTCTAGGCCCTTCACCATATTCATGGTCCTCCTTTGGACACTCTTTAATAGGTTTTATAATTTTCTGTGCTAGGGGCAGTAATATTCTCTTGTCACTTGCATATTCCTGAAGAATGGAAAAGGAAAGGGATTAGGAAGAAGTACAAGAATATTCACTAGTTTTCTCTATGTCAATGATTGGAGATAACCTGAAGTAATTATATCCATCATCTCTACCCACCCCTTTCCCCAAGCATTGAGTGCACACGAACTAATTCTCACAACAAACCTGGAAGTTTTCTAAACCAGGATATTGTCAAATACTTAGGCAGCACACTGTCTTTCCAAGCAGTTAGAGAAACCCCATCAAAGTAGATGAGTGACTACAAAGTAGAAAAATGGCAAAGCCACACTGAGGATTTACCACTTGGCTTCTAATCTGGGAATCTTTCTGCCAGATAACATTGCTTTAATGATCCAAGCAGAATGTTGCTATAGCTTCGTGTGACTTTGTTTTTGTGTGTGTCAACTTTATTTGTTTTTGTGTGTGTCCTTTTCTGTAAACAGCTCCTAGACGCTGGAGATCTGGGAGCTTTGGCTGAAAAACATAATAGTGCATTGTTCTCTTCAAGACCAATATTGAGACCACTTTAAATGTTCTTGCATTAAAAGCATGAAGTGTAAAGTAATCATTAGTTTTGATTAGACCTACCGCTGCTGCTGCTGCTTTTCTAAGATGTATTTTAATTGAGGGAAGAATTACTGCTTTAGCAAGTAACATTATATTTGTTGAGAAATGGTAACAATGAAGATGATAAGTTTACCTCACCAGCATCAATAAGACTGGTGGAGAAAAAGAAAGGAAAGAGAAGACAAACTAGAAGATGTCCTTCAGATGCTTCTAGACTGTATTTGCAATTCATAGTTTTCTGGCCACTTATTTTCTTCCTCATTTATTGATCTCCAGCATTAGAATTTGCAGCAGTTTTACTTCACCTTTTGCTATGAATTTGCTCTTAGTTTCAGAACATATATTTGTCCTCCTATATATTTATTAGTATGGTCTGGCCACAACTAATTGTGCTACAATCAGTGGTGTTGCTCAAAGTATTAATCTGTACTGAGAGAAATGCAGTTGGTAATGTCATGTTTTTTGTAGATGTTTTCATAACTCAGACCTCCGTCAGTTGGGAGATCTTTGTGCAACTATTTCAGAGCTCTTGAACTTCAAGATAGTTATTAGGGTTTGGCAGGAGCATCAGTAAAATAAGGAAAAATAGATAAGCACATTTAAAATAATACGATGACTGTAAAGTAATATATCGTCAGTCTAGATGATGGTTACTGATTAACATTACTATGTTGCTATCCAGCCTGCACTTTTTCAATAACATGCAGGAGCACGGATAATGGTCACTTCCTGTCTTGTACTGCTGCAGATTTTATGTGGTCCTTTACTTACTGGTGTCTTTTGTATTGTTTGGCTGTCAGAATCTGCATGTGAAGGCTTACTCCTTCAGTTTTATCAGCTGATGTGCAGTTTAGTGAAACTTTTGAATTTATTTAGTTAGTTTTTAGCAGTTTATATCTATTGCACACTTTTTTAGTAATAATCCTGTTCTGAAAAAAAAAAATCTATGTATTTTTGAATTATTTTGGTAAAATGCTGTAATACAAATACTGTCATCTTACTGACATAATGCTTTCTTTTTTTGGAGCAGTGCATAATTTGGGTACCACCCAAAGTGCTGTTCTCCTATTTTATATGTCTTCGTATTTTAGCTACTTTGCTTACATGTTTTTTCTGCTGAAACACTGTGAATCAGCTCAACTCTGTGCCTGCTCAATTCAAATAAGACAAAGACCAATAACCCCTAAACCCCAATCAATTCAGTGGACATTATGTCTGAAGTGCTTTTTCTTTTCTCTTTGCTTCCTCCACCCATTGCTTGCTGCCTAGAATGTCTGCTATTGCATAAGATGGGCAGAGCTTCTGTTCTTTTTTTGCAGCCTCTTGTTCATGTCTGTGTGGTCTTCCTAGATGCTGGTTTTCATGAATTCATGTCTGATGCATGTATGGTATGGTCAAATTTGATTACAGTTAATCATAGAGACAAAATCCATTTGTAGGGGCAAATTTTGTAGCCGAAAAGCCAGCAAGGCAATTGCATGTCTTGTTTCTTTTGACCTTCTGTGGATCTGTGGAGTTTTTGTTGTTCTTGAATCTTTATTAGTTCTCTTAGTAGCATTGAGGTTCTATCAATGATGGCTCTAATTTCTCTGGACTCCTGAAATTTTTAATGCTTTATGCACAAGGCAGAGATACATAGCTTCTGCAGGAGAGGTCAGTGATGTTTTCAGTAGCTTTTTCCTTCTCAAGTGTAATTTTACCAAGGGACACTGCAATCAAGTCATCGTGATGGGAAGTGCATCTGAACTGATGTAATGCATTTGTGTTTCCTGGAAACAGAACAAAATCGCAACTCCTCTTTGTTTAATGTGATATTTGTCATTGATTTCTGTTGCTATGATATTTACTCTTTCATCATTATCCTTATCACTTGATCATTCTGTTGTAATGGATTGTTTGTGCTTTATGAGTCTGATTTACTGACATTAGTCCATCAAAGAAATATTGAAAGTTTTTATTCATGAAGAGTGTTTTTACAAAATATTTTAAAATATGGTGCAACTAAAACAGATTTCAGCAGCTCTCTTTCTCTGCGGACTATTCTGAAACAGGATCAACACAATTTATACGGCAAGAGGGGCTAGATGCATAAAACTGGGTGGACTTGATAGATAAATTCTTCAAATAGTCTGAATATTTATCTAATGCATATTACTTCTGTCAGGATTTATTTAATATGTATTAGTATCCTGTCAGGAATATATTTTCTGATGAAGATGCATTGTTTCCTCTCAGTCTGTCTTGGAAACTAAAATACATTAAGTTGAAACGCTTTGATCCTGTAGACTGCAACTATATATGTTTAAACCAAATCACTTTGCTTTCCTATATGTTATTTTAACCATTTATCTAAAACCTCATTTAATCTGAAGTAGAAACACATTACAGTTCATCACTTGAGGAACTTATGGTGTCTACAACTGAATATTATATTTTGACCAGTGGAACACAGTGACTGTCTTGCTAATTTTTTGACATGTATTGACTTCAGAAAAAGTAAGTTATGGCAAAATATGGAAAAACATGAGCTCCATTTTATACAAGTGGTTGGTTTGAATGCTTGAGGTGCCCAAATGTTATTATCTGGTCACAGTTGTTAGCATACAGCACACAGAAATTTGCTGTGGTAACAGTTTGTAGAGTGACTAATGATGTCTAACAAATTTTTTTACCAGAAAAATCTTCAGAAATGCTCCAAAGAAAAGAGCTTTCCCTTAGTTATTCTTAACCTTGGGTTCAGTGGGGATCACAGCAGGGGCGTAGAGGAGAGGTTTGATGCCTAATAACTTTAGCTGATTTTTTTCTATATTTAAGGCATTGGTGGCATAGGGGGTGGGAAAGCATACAGCCAATAAAAAAAAATATGAAGCAAAAAAGTCCTTCCTGTCTACAAACACTTTGATCACCAAGTTGCTTTCAGACTTCAACCAGACCTGCACGATATTATTGTGATAAGTTCTGTAGAACTTTTTTAGGCACTCTGCCAGGTGCTTATGTGTGCAGACATGGAAGCAAAAATGAACCACTTGCAAAGGTTCCCCTCTCTCTTGGCCATAACGGTGCTCTAATGGCTCTGTGTTATGAAAAATAACGGTAATTATGTTACGTAATTGTGTTACGGGTAATCCTCTGTGCTGTTTCCTAACCCATGATCTCAAGGAAGTTTGAAAGCCATGGGCTGAACCTCGTGTCTGCTTTGACAGGAAGGCAGCTAGATGGACGGTTGTTCTTTCTGCATGCCAAAGCACAGAAGACTCAATGATCGCTTTTTTATATTCTTAACTCTGCATAAATCTTGCTGAAGAAAACTTCTGCAAATAGTTTAAAAACAGAAGGATAAAATTATTTTGTAAAGTAAAGCAAAGTATGTTTTTGTAACAGCTGGAAGATACGTATTCTGTTTATGGTCATTTTGTGGCTGTTCATTTTTCCAGGCCAAAGATGAATTTGCAACTCAAATCCCAATAAAACTCTCTAGATAGGAGCTGAATCTACAATTGAAAACTGTAATAGATATGTATTTATTTTTTGCCATATAGACCTTTATTCTTTTAAGTGGAGTGATGTGTCTCTAAACTCCTTTGTGAATTAAAGACTAGTTTAACTTCTGATTTCAGGAAAATGAACTTGGAAGCATACTATCTAGGTGGTCTGAATTAGTAAATAAGGTATGTTAAACTGGTGAAAGTGTTTTCTTTTTTCACATATTGGTGTACTCAGTTTCTACTAAAGAGCAATCTCATCTGAAACAACTATCATCCTATTTGGTTTCTTTGGTCATTTAATTCATATTAATTCATATTGAACCACTGATTTTTTTCACATGGCCTTTCTGTAAAATCATACATTGGCAGAAGTTCAAGGGCACAACCTGTATTTTGTGTTTATAAAAAAAATTGAAATCAAGAGAAAGGAGGGAATTGCAAGCCGTGATGCATTTTCTAATGAAACTTCTACACAGCTCTGCTGCCGATTTCTCCTTATGTGTATGTCTGACAGAAAATGAAAACCAGCTTTCCTTCAGTAACTCCTCTGTGATAAAAAATAAGGTCTTTTTCTCTGATGACCTGAAGCTTGGTAATGTGGAGATGGCAACTCATGTTTTGCTTATGAAAGGGTTGTGATATTTTTGTGTAACTTTTTAATAAAACAGAATATTAAATAGCTATTGTAAAAAGTGGCACCAGCTGTGAAATACACTAAAGGTACATTTATGATCTGTAAGTTGCATTTTGGATTTGAAACAGATTTTTCATTCTCATAGTGTTTGAGGCAATTATTAAAAGTGAGTTGTTAAGTGGTCCTGTAGCAGTTGGAATGTTAGAGCATAGAGATGGTTCTGACTGGATGCTGCAGACAGGCAACTCCTTGCTTGTCTTCTAGCCAGCTGTGCAATGTCCAGGGCTAAAAGACTGTCCTTGTAAATTTTTTTTTTTTTGACACTTGTAGAAGCAAACCTCCCTAACATACACACTAAAAAACTGCTGGGATAATGTTTTGGATAAGAATAATTAATTCCATTAATTTAATTCCAGGTTTCGAAGAGCACTGCTTAAACAAGAATATTTGGCATTGGAGTATGTTTTAGTTCGTTGTATGTAACTGAGTTTTTCTCAATAGAAAGACAAAAGTAAGAAGTTGCTGTATTTCAGGAAATGAATATCTGCTTTAAGGCAGATTTAAGTCCCTTTACCCCTTAAACTCAGCTCATGGCAGTAGTTCATACACAGGCACTTGCTACCTTTGGCTTGAATTTTCAGACACCCCTTTCTTTGACTCAACTGATGGGCTTGTGACATCTGTGAAAAGCAGCTTTATGAAAATAAATGGTAGTTGCTGTTTCTGAGGCTGTGGTGAGGAAAAAGTGCTGTTGGTATTGTTTGAGAGACTGAAGACCAAACTGTGTTTGTAAACTAGTTTACCATTCTACCACTTCTCTTTTGGTATTCACATAACTGCATGTAGACAGCACTTGTGTTTCAATGCTGTGGCATTTTGAAGTGGCCTACTGTGCTGGATGGATGACACAACCCTTCATCTGACTGATTTAATGGACAAAAGGAGGAAGGGAAATAATGCTTTGAAATGCTGTTGTTAAACTGCAAACTGCTAGAACTGTTGCAGTTTCATTTAGTCACCTGCTCCCTTCCCTTGATGAAGGGTTTGGATTTAAATTTTTATTAGATTATCTAAACCATAGTTTAGATTTAGATTTATGGTTTAGATTTAGATTTATTGTGAATATATTTTTCTTGACAAAGGTACAATACATTAGGAAAATTCCCACGTATCATACATGTAGAAGGTGGGCAGCTGATAGAAGGTAGGGAAACAGAGTACTACCAAGTGCTGCTAACAGTATTTTTAAAAATGTAAACTAATCTGTTCATATGCTCCTAAAATATAGAGGGGGCATTATTGGTGACTCCCCTATTAGGACTACCTGCTGAAAGGGTGAGAGAGCTTTCTGTGGCCTTTCCTCCTTCAAAAACTTCTCATATGCTTTGTTAATTGATTCCTACCACAGCCTTTTAGTAGATGCAGTTTCTTCAGTAAGAGGGTGGTTTTTGTTTGTTTTGTTTGTTTATTTTCCCATCATAACTTCATTTCAGAAGAGACTTTCCTCAGAAAGAAACCAGTTGCCCCCATGCTAATAGCTTTTACCAAGAGAAGGCAGATGTCTAATGAATGAGATTGGTAGTTTTATAGGTACCCATGATCTTTTTGAGAAGTATTAGGGATGGATATCTAACATTTGCAATTCTGTGACTGCTTTAAGTAGCCATCTTTCAGCTATTTATTGCCTTGACTAATGCTGGCAGCATAAAGGGCTGCTTGGTTCCATTGCAAAGTGTACTTCGAAAGATTAACGTGTGCGGGATGACTTAATAGGAGGAAAACGAAAGAGAGCAAGAAAGCATGTAAAAAAAAAAAAGAAGGTAGGATTTCATAGTTTCCTTGCCAATTAGAAAATAAACATAGCTGAAAAAACAATTGGGACACCAAGAAATGGAAGGGGCAATAAGGAATTTTCTGGCTGAAGACTTAAAAAATACCAACAAAACATAAATAGATTATGACACATCAGTTCATATTTTTCCATTGAGAAGATACAGTCCCACCTACTCAAGTTTCTGAAAGAAATTCTGCCTGCTTCTGAGGAGCTGAAATACCATCTTTTGGTCATATTTCTTGTGATACATTCTTTTTCTCTACATGTAAAGAGGATATAGGGACTGTGGTGGTTTGTTATTGTTTAAATAAGGCACGTTCTTTATTGTGAATAGCAGCTAGTTTTCTGCTAGATGCCTTTTATGATGCACTTTGGTTTTAATGCTTCCTCGATCATTTCCTTTGTTGTAGCTTAAAAAGGCAAAGACTGGCTTACTACTAAGTTTCTAGGCATCTGAGTTGACTCTGTGAGAGGGTGTTTCTTTGCAGGATTTCCAGTGTGAAAAGAGGATGAAATTTCTTGGCCATTTAGAAAGTCTTAACCTCTTTGGACCTTGAACCTATTTTTCAGAGCTGTTCAGGGTATAAATTCCTCATATGTATGTGTTTTCTTTTTCCTGACTAAAGATATTGAGTTCAACAGCAAGTTGTGCTTTACAGGCAGCTGAGTATCAAAGTATTTCATATCCATAGTGTTCTTCAGTCTAGGTTTATGTAGAACTGGATTTAAATGTCATGAATGACAAGGAAATAGATGAGGCTTTACTGGAAACACAGACAAGGATTTTGCTTTTTTCCTGTTTCCACTCTTTCAGTGTTGCAGAATTTATTGATGTGTGATATTTATTTTTACTTGAAATTTAAGTTTGCTTTTTTTCTCCTCCCCACCAAGCCCTAGGGGACACAGCTGTCTGCTCTGTAACTTTCACTGTCATCGTTAGCACTCCATTATCTCCCATGGCTGTGCGAGGACTTTAATCTTCCATATAATTGTTGGTGGCGATTGCTGCTAAAGCTGTAAAGGAAAAGCATCCCTTCACCTTCGTGTGAAAATGGTTGATTAACGAACTCAGGAATGTTTCCTCTCGGCTCTGAACTAAGTAAGGCAGAGTACCTCAGGCAGTCTAATTTCCTGGCTTGATAATAGACTGGGAAAAGAGCCATTTGTTGTCTTCAGGGTTGTCCATATAAGGACAAATCTTTTGCAGGGCTGAGTGAAAACAGTCATCTTTCAGGAAAGAATAGAATGTTACAGGATTTTGGGAAACAAAGGTTTTATAAGCAAAGATATAGTTTAGAATAATGGATGGTTGGTTGTTTCAATGCATTTAAAACCTGAGCCTGTGCTGTTTTACCTCCTGAAAGTGTGTTAGAGAATGGCAGCTGTAGATGTTAAGCCTGTTAAGCTTACCCCAGTTGTTTGGAAGCCTTTACTTTGAGAAGGACAAATGCTCATGTTGGTGCCTTTTTATTTAGTTTTGGATTGAAGACTAGGAAGACATTTAAGGTGAAGTTAAATACAGGAAAAATTATTTGAGTCTTTCACCATCTGTGGCTCAGCTGTATGCATACTTATCATTGTATGAAGACCTTTAAGAGTACTCCTTGATTATTTGAAGAATCAAACTGATCATTATCACTTAGGAGATCCAAGAACAGATGGACAATTCTTGAGTTGACTGCAAAATCGTGGTGTTATTTTCTAGTAATTAAAAAAGCTTGGGGTTTATACGAGGTTCCCCCTGTTTTTATTATGAAATACAGACTCTGTGTGTATAAGCAGTGATTATCTCTGCGTTTCATCAGATGACAGACTTGAGGTCAGGAAGTGAGTGGGGAGAAATAAATCAAACTCAAGGTTGTAGGATTCTGTTGTATCTACTAATAGTTTCAACTGGTTACAATATTTTATGTATAATGTCTTTGTTTCAGGTGTAGTAGAAGTGACATTGATTTCTAAAGAATACAGACTGTAGAGGCCTAGATTTCTCATAAGGGATTTCATTTAAGACTTGTCCCAATGCATGTGTTGTTAAGCCCACAGGCACCCTGGTTAGGACACTGTTTTACTTTTAACCTATGGGCAATCCTGCAGATTAAGGGATAGTAGAAATACTCCCTAAAACTGTTACATTGATCTGGAGGTTCTCTTAGAGTTGTGTTGACGGCCTTGAATATGAGTGCATTGTGGCACATTATAACTCAGAGCAGCTTTATTTTTTTTTTCTCCTACCTGTTGTACTTGTAAGGAGAAGATATATATATATGAGAAAGTAGGTACAAGATTTTTCTTAAAGAAAAGAGCAGCTGATTTGCCTTAGGCATTACTGAAAATTTCAGGTGAATTTCTTACCCAGAAAGAAAATATTGTACAGTAGGTTGCTTAGATTTGACAGATGCTTGAAACGGAATAATTCTCTTTTTGACAGTAGGTATGAATCTTCCCAAAAGTAGAAAAATGCCCTTAAATATTTTTTGTTCTCTTAGACATGGGGTCAAAAAAGGCTATAAAAATATCATTGGCTGCTGAAAGTATTAAGGTTTCAAGAGAGGATGGAGGGAAGGAGTGGATATAGGGAAAGACAGCAGCAATCATCCTGTCTTTAAAACTAGGGTATTATAAGTGTTATCAAAAACCAGTGTATGGGTTGACTGCATTAGTGGGCAGGACATCAAATTTTGCAGTTATCATAATCTGTCTGTAAATACATGTAAGCTTAACGCTCTTCAATCAACAGGAGATTGATCTTGGTCTCACCACTTCTGGCCTAAATTTTTAACCTTAAATTTTTTCCATGATCTGGGGAAAGTGCTTTACTTCTTTAAGGATTTTATATGCCTATTATGATTTTTGATTTGTATTTTGTGATTTTTTTTTTAATTGAGGAGAAAAAAAAGGTTTGTTTATTTTTGTCTTTTAAACTTAGCAGTGAGTGCTTTAGTTTCCTGATCATCTTACAGTGCTTTCCTCTTATAGAGCTGACTTAGAACCCTTGCACAGATCTTCAGCTGTAAAAACTATTATTGCACTTTCTTGTATTTCTCATTGAATTGGGCTAGTTTAAGCCTTTTCCTGTTTTTACTATTACAGTTTTTGCTGAAAGCAAAAAGCAGTTAGGGCTGCAAAATAGTTTCTTATTACTACTGTCTGCTTTCAGAAATACCTATTGCCTATCGAAAACAAGATTCTGATCTGGATCCATAGCAAACATTGGACTGTTTTTTAACTAGGTGAAAAGTTGAGGTAAGGTTAGGTTCAGCTGACAGAAAGGGATTGAGGCAGATAAAATTAAATAATTTTCTTTACTCATTCTTTAAGCAACTCTATTGGAGGTGAAGTTTACAGTAGTAGTTTGTTTTTTCAGGGAGAATAAATATAAAAACATACATGAATAAAAATAAGGTGTAAGTTAATTTTATTTTTACATTTCTCTTATTTTTATATGTATTCATTATGCTTTTCTTCAGAAATTGCATTTAGCTTGCATTAAGTAGATCAATTAAATAGTGTATTAACCATTACTGAGCAGTGGCTTGTCTGCATTCCAGCCTGAGCTTTGCTGTAAGTTTATTTAGCATTAAATTTAAGATTTTGTGACATGTTAATGAGAACATGTTGAAAAATAGCATAATAAGATTTTAGATTTTTTTCTAATAAAGAAGCAGCCATATTAATTATCTGCAGCTGTCCTATGTGTGTTTTTTCACACTTTTTCTTATGTTTCTGCATTGTGCGTAGTACTTTCCAAGATCCATTTTCATTCTGTCCCAGACAATTTTACTCTCTGGAGTTCCTTTCCCCTTGTATTTTGTAAGATTGCTTTTTAAATGTCTTCTTTCTGAGGATCTCCCAACTCAAGTGTAATACTATTCTCTGACTGTTGAACTTGCACAAGATTTTTCATTTTTCAGATAGCTTGAGAAGTTTTTCCTTTCTAGGCAGCTACAAGCTGACTCCTCCTCTTCCTCATCTATTCTTCCAGAATCATTGCTGTACTTCATGGCTCTGTGTGCAGCTTTGCTGGAGCCTCAATTTTGGTTTGGAAGAATGAGAGTTAGATGGTTGTGCAGATTGCTTGCATGAGAGATTACCCTGAATGTTTACTCTACGTACAGCCGGTTTAAGGAGAAGAGGAAAAAAATCATTGGGAGGGTGCTGATGAAGAGCGTTTCAGGCTGTGGGCTGAGTTATAAAGGGTAAGAGTTGGGTCACTGAGGAAGCAGTTTTACCCTAGGCCTAAGGACGTATATGATCAAGTGAAGAGAAGGGCAGGGATTTGGGGAAGATTTATTGGGTCAGGTTATGAAGAACCACTGACAATTTTCTCCTATTAGAAGCGTAGTTTTACCTGGTTTATGGTGCCAGAGTGCTAGATTGTCCATTGCTGAAGCTTCCATCTGCTGGATTGTTCTTCCTTGGCCGACATCAAAATTTAACATATTAGGATGTTCAGGTCAGAAATGTGATTTTGAGGTGACTGTCCTAGTTGTTCTCATTGGCTTTTGGTTCACATCAGAAAATGGTCCAACAGACCATCCATCCTTTAACCGGATTATTTCCAGACTAAACAAAACTGGGATGTGTGCCGCAGCATTCTAGCTTAGGAAGGAGATTTGGTTCAGATCAGAGAGTTTGAAATAAAATTTATCTAAACGTTAAATGTATAAATGCTGGGTCCTCATAATCACATACTTTGGTCTGGAAATCAGTGGATTTCAACCCTGGGCAGGCTGTGCTAATGTAGGCATTATGACACATGTGCAGCTCATTCTGCATTAAAAATTCTTTAGTGCCAGAGGAATATTTCACAGTGGTTGTGGTGGTAGCAGAAGGGGGACCCAAGGTGTATGTCATGCACTGACTGATGTTTTGCACGCATCTAAGTGTCTGAAAAATTACTTTGAAGATCAGGGTCTGTTAAACAGCTTTGGCAAAACATTGTGGAAATACTGTAGAATATTGATTTAAGAATACTTTGTCATCCACTGAAAGGAACTCGGATGCAGATGAAGAATTGGTTTACTGTGGGCCTATTCAATCTGTTCATGATTAATGTGTTTGTAAAATATAACTAAGGCTTATATATTACACTGTTTTGAGATGCTATCTTGGGTTTTGTTGATTTATTAATGTTACAAATTTGATCCTGCTGAACTGAACCTACTTGCAGAGAAAATTAGAATTTTTATTTTGCCAAGAAGAGCATCATGCATGGTGTTGGGTTTAGTTATGGAAGGTGCAAGTAAGTGTAGTTATAAAATGCCATGACTCTGAAGTAGGAAGTAAAAAAGAACCAAACCAAGCAATATGCTTACAAATCACAAATTGCAAGAGGGGAATGTTACGTTCTTTGCCATATTTAAATATTGTTGTTCTTGTTTATAACTGATTTTGTAGACAAATCCTTTGTTGTATGTTCTTTTTGTATTCATATCAATACTTAATCTAATAGAAGAATCTTAATTTAATCCATATGGGGTTTTTGAAAAAATTTTTGAATATAGGCTTCTTTCTCCCTTGTTCTCCTGTATCTAGCCAAGTGCCTATTTTCCTAGCCTCAAAGTGGTAATGGACAAACCTATGCCCCCTTTTCTGACTACCTAACCTAGTTAATAAAGCCTTTATCAGAAAGATCTGAAGGACGCAAATGTTTGTGAACTGTGTGATTCTGATTCTGTACTTCTCATATATAGTATAATTCCAGTGGGCTTGTTCTCTGTTTCCAGTGATATATTTTAATTTAAAATAGATTTTTTCTGTTATGTCCTTTGTCCTTTGTGATTTGCTTTGCATTCTCTCATCTTTGTTTTCAGTGTTGTTTCTGGCTAGAGAAGCTAAATGAGAATCACCCAAAGTTTGCCTGATTCTTACATCAGCTGCTGGAAGAGAGTGAATATGGTGCTTGAGGTGTTGTGTAGCTGGATTATGTACCAAGAACTATTGCTTTTGCATTTCCAAGCAGAAGAGCAAAGGGCCAGTTTTGAGCTTCAAACTTGACTTGCTGTTCAGCAGTGCACATTGTCACTGGCAGGTCATAGGAACATCCATATTTGCAAAAGTAAAGGAAACTTAACAATGCATCCCCTGCTGGGGGCTATGCTGATACTGGTTTAATTGGATTCCTATTTGTGTTAAGACCAATCTGATTTGATATGTTATGCTATTGATCAGTGTAACATTGTAAGCCTAACAAGAATTTGTATTTGCAGACAACAAAGTATGTGCTTTAGGAATGAAGCACAGAAGCAGTATTATGATAAGCAAGAACTGAACCATACTCTCAATGAAGTTTGTAGAGAAGCTTTCCCTGACTCTCAGGAGCTATCATAAATTCTTTTTTGCTATGGCCAGGTCTGATGGACTGGGACGATTCTTACATCTTTCTGCGTGACATGGGCAGATGTTCATAAGATGGTGCTTTCTGTCTTGCTGGGATTTAGTAATTTGTGTTTTGATGAGAAGCCTATTGGTTACATTTGCTGGAATGACAAATAAGATAAAAAATAAAAAAAACCAAAGCGTGTGTTGTAATTGACTCTACTCCCAAATACCGTTTTTCTTTTCCCCTTCTTAGTAAATTGCTGGTTGTACCTTCAGCATGTTCTCCTAAAGCTGATGTTCTATGTAGCCATGGTCACAGTTATTTGCAAACGTTTTATTGACTGATAACAAATCACTATGCTGTCTGCAATTTTATGTATTTCATTACTAACACTATAATCATATCTACTGCAAGCACTGCACTGACAGAAACATACTAAAGTTTGGTGTTATCTCACTTTTTCTTGGAGTAATTCAGGAACTATTGTGTACGCTAGCATATTCTTATTGTGTTTGGTGCTTGTAACATTAGGAAGCCAGCGTGTGTGTTTTGTTTTTCTGTTGTTGGTTTTTATTTTCTTTTGTTCTTTTCAACCAAACATTGTCAGTGCTGTTGTGGCGACATTAGTGGTTTATTAGTTGCTTTTGGTATCTAGAGATTCTGATGTGAAGTTGCTTTAGGAAGTAAATTGTGTAAACTCCTGTGTGATAAAGGCTGTACCTATACCGGTCTTAGCTAAGTTATCCAAGGCTGCCTTTGACTCCAACAAAATAAGACAACTAGGTAAGAATTTTTGAATTTTAGTAGTGCAGAGTAACTCATATAGAGTACACTGGCAACAATGTTTTAACTAAAAATACAGTGATTTTATTAGTTGCTGTTTTGTGCAATGTTAGTTAAGTACTATGTTGGTACTTTTTAATTAGAGCTCTGCCATTGCTGTTTGCATACATTGAGAGCATGTAAAAATATGGTATTGTCGTAGACATGGTGTGTGGCACAAGGTTCTGGGCTGTTCACTGGAAAAATAGAAGAGTGGGGTTCCTGAGTGTGCTTGTGTGAAGTAACAAATGTGATGTAAGACTGCAAGAGAACATACAAGTCCTCATAACAGACATAAACCATAGAGTCTGTGACTGACTTTACATGCCCTCTTGAGATGAACTAAACTACCAACCTGTCTGTTTCTCTTATCTTTATAGTCATACTTAAGATCTGTGCACTGGAGACATATGTTGAATCCTACCTCCAAGGTGTGCATTTTGTGTTTTTAAAAAAACAGTACTGTAAGAATCTGAATGGTGTTCCCAGTTGTAATAATTACTACAGTGTTGTGAGTTGCCTTTTCTTTTCTTTTTTTTCTGAAAAGTTATGATAGAGCCTGAATAGGATGTGAACTGTTGAAACAGTTAGTGGTGATGTAGGAGTCTGACTGGACATATGTTCTTTAATTTTCACATCCAGGTTTGTCAGTGTTGTATTTTGTACACACCAACATGTAGAATATGTGTGTTTGATCTTGTTTAATGTCCATTTCTCTAGAGATCATGTTTTATTCATTATTCTTAAACCATTCCTGTCAACTGCAGAAGATAGAGCTGCTAGGCTGCACTTGACCATTTTCATGAAAGTAAATTTAAGCATAAAATAAATGTTGTCCTTTCTCTGTGAGCTATTATAAAAGAAATAGTCACTGAAATGTTAGGTTGTTATCTACGCCTCTGCCTGCATAAAACAATAAAATTGAGGGGCTGGGGTGTTGAGAAGGGGGCAGGAGGGAGCTTAGGTTACCTGAAGATGATAGATACTTATTTCAGTCTGACTTCAGGTCTTGTCTGCTTTGCACATGCTGATTTCAAAGCAGATTGACTGTTGTAAGGAGTTTGCAGGAATGATGCTGGAAAACATACATGCATAAATCATTATGGTATTATGATATTTAAATTGTCTTGATGCTTTATATATTTTGGTGATTTATATACTTTGTGCTTTCTAATTCTGGAAAGGTGTAAAACTCAGATGACTGGCCTTCTGACAAGATCTGAAAGCTCCACCTGGAATAGCATGCTATGATGCTGTTTTTTCCAGTAGAAATTTCGAAGCATTCACTTGCAAACTTTTCAGAAAGAAGGAGGACTGCTGTTTTTTACAGTGATCTATGTAACATCAATAATACACCTTAAAAAAAAAGACAGTGGAATACATGGAACTGCTTATAACACCTTACTGGTCTGCATTTATGTGAAAATCTCAATTTTTCTTTTTTTTTTTTTTCTTAATGCAGTTAAAAAAAAAAAAAGAAAGAGGAAGCAATAATTCCACATCTCTTGCATTGTTTAGATGTCGCGTGGTAGGTGTCGATATCACACTTTCATAGAGATTAGAAAGGGAGCAGCATTGGGGTTTTTTCCACATTAAACGTGTACTTTGTGGGTATGCTAAAACAGCCCTCAGGATAGTGTAGTATGCATTCATGTTACTCGTGATGATACAATACCACATAGGCACAGGAAAGGTTTGAATAATAAGCTGAGTCATAGTTTATTCTAACTTCTGAATTCCGGCATTTCACAAATGAGGAACGATGACATAAAATAGTGTGTTTTTTCCTTAAATTTCCCTAAAAAAAAGTAATAAAACCCCAAATTGAATTAACAAAATGAATTAGCAAAATTTAAGTATATTCCCATTTTAACAAATAATCAGCTACCCAGCTTGTAAAATGGGGCCTCTTAAATAAGCAGCATGTGGCATTGTCTGTTAACAAAGGTTGTGAAATGAAGCTTCAACCCACGCGAAAGTGAGGGGAAGGTGAGCAGAAAATATAAAGTGAGGGTTTCAAAAAGAACTTGTTCTACCATTCTTCGAGGCTAAATAATATGCTTATAAAATGCAGAGCTGCCAATTTTATAGTGATTTCTGTGGAACTGGGTGTTTTTCCTGAGACTAACAACATTTTGGGAACATATTTTATGCAGGTGGAACATTAAGAAGGTCCTGGGATAAGTATTGGAGTTCTGAGCATAATCAATTATGAATATCCATTGCTTACTGTTTAACCATATTTGATGAAGTCTTTATGCATATCTGCATATTGATCTCACTTCTGTTGTTGTCCCTCTTCCTATTTTTAACTCCACTAGACAGTAGAACTATTTAGACAAATACGCAAATGCATAAAATTTACTGACTGAAGGCAAGTCTGTACAATTTTTACTATTGTTTTCTGAAAGAATTCTTTGCTAGTTTTGTGTTCAATGTAAGTTCCACTGAATTAAAATCTGTCACAGAAAACTTTTATTTCAATTTTATGATTTATGGACAGTTTAATAGTTTACAAAACCATTAAAGAATGGAGTTGGACAGTCTTAACTATAAGGATGTACACTGTTATCCAGTTATCTGTTTTGGAATGTTTTGGAAAATTTATTAACTGTAGATTTTATTTGTCTTTTGATAAATTGTGTAATGGTGTAGCTGTAACTATAGTATTAATACTTACATGTCATGCTTTCCTGTGTTTATTAAGCTCTGTGAAGATAAATATAAGTAAGAAAAAAAAAATGCTAGACAGCAGTTGGACCACTGAGACCTTGTATTTTAGGGCAGTCTGAGAAATACTTCAAGCTAGCATGTGCCACCATGGCTGCTAAAAGAGTGTTGTTTTCTCTGAGATCTTCTGCTTGCTAGCTCAAGGAAGGAAAGGCAAAACATTTCCCCAAGGAGAAAATGTATTGATGTGACTAGGAACAACAGGGAAGACTTTGTGGGGAGAGGAATGAATAGTTGAGAGAAGAGGAAGGGATGGTCCAGAGGTGCTGATGTGTGCCAGAACACATTATCTGTTGAGCTAACTTCCAGCTGGACAAGGTTAGGGTTGTTCAGCTCCTGAGTGAGAAAGGAAGTGATTAAGTAACATTGTGAGACTGAGCAGTGGGACTAATAAAGGTTTTTTTCCCACTCTGTTTTTGTCTGGTGGCTGGTCCCCCTCAATAGACACCCTTATATGTTGTAAGGATTTAGCAATTATTGCAGCCCGTCTTCTCAGTGGAGGCAGAGATATATACCCTGTTTTCTACCAGGCTGATCAGTAGTACAAGTATTCTGTAGTGATCTCAGACATGTTAAAGCCCTGAAATAGATGAATATTTTTAGTTGCAAATGGACAGAACTTAATATTTTCTCGCATACATGTGCACATTTGCATATGTATATATATTCGTTATCAAATTTGCTCATTCCTTTTGGAAATCATGCAAAACTAGAGTTTCACACACAGCTGAATGATATGTTCTGAACTTAGTATCTCTAGAGGTACCTCTTCCCCACTGTAATGCTTTTGGCCTGTGTCCCCAAATACTTTTTTTCCCATGGCCCCCAGCAGCCACGTGGAGAAGATGTGGTGTGACTGATGGTGTGGGTTGACTGTCTGCCAGTGTGCTGATTGATTAAACCCTGGGCAGGCAGCAGAAAATCTGAAGCATTTTTAACCATGGCCATGCCAGTTTATTCAGTTGCCAGCGGTCATAAAACTTTCAGGAATATAGTTATTCTTGGATAACTCTTGTCCTGTGTTGGTTATAATTGAAATTGGCTCATAAATCCAGAACTTTTTATGGGAAAAAAGCAGAGAGGCTGCTGATCTGACCAGTCAGAGCTGAAGGTGTGAACACTGTAGAGCCTGGATGTTTTCTCCTCTAGACTCCTGCAGTGGCTCTGACTTGCACAGGATGTTTCCAGACTTGCATAAGTGTAATGGGATGAATTCAGAGTTAATTCTTTCTTCTTGTCTCTGCTTTACAAATGCCACAATATGGGAGCATATACCTCATCTCAAGTTGCAGGCAACATGTATCCACTGCCTTCCTGCCTGAAAAGGTACTGTGCCAAACTGCAGGTCAACAGACTGGATGACTATTCCTGTGATGTGGCATGGATGTCAGTGTGGTGCAGTATAACTAGTTAAAAATGCACTTATCTTACCGTGCTGTGTGACCCAGTGTAGTGACAGGAGTGCCCAGCACATGACTCTCTGAGGACTTGTGTAGCACGTGAGCAAATGCACTGGAATTCTGTTAGCAGTGTGCTGGCATTACCCACCAGCAGGCCAGGGCCAGGGTGCTTGCTGCTCCACCCTGCTGCTCCACCCCACCCCTTGTCCTTACTGCTAGCTGAGCGAGCCAAATGTGGCACCAGCCCTGACAGGGTGGTGAAGACTTGTGTCTACGACCCCTGATCCACCAGAGGAGTATAAAGCTGTGTGTCATCAGGGACTGGAAGGTGACACGTGGGCAAGATGACAAGAAAAGAAAAGAAAAAGGAAGTAGAAATGGGTGAGGAAAAAAATGCTTTGAAGCCAGGGCTTGTGAGCAGCATGAAATAGGCAGGGCTGGCCTACTGAAGGCAAAATCAGTGCTGAGAGGGGGAAGCTTTGACATATAAAAATCCAGGGCTGTTTTTTGCTTTATATGCATTTGTTGCCCAAGTGGACAGGCATAACTATATTTGAAATTCTTTCAGCAGTTTGGTTGGCTGGTTTGTTTATTTAGAAATTAACACGTGCCACTGATGAGGCTACAACGGATTGTAAACTCAAATAAATGCATTCTGGCTGTTTGCATTTTCTTTCCAGAAGCTTCTCTAAGTCCTCTGTGAATTTAAAATAAATATTTTCACGTGTCTCATTTAAAATATTTTTTTAAAAGTATAGTTTTTTAAAAAGTTCTAGAGTTTGGTAGCTGTGAGGAAGCCAAAGATGAGTGTCAGTGGTGGGTAGCCCTCAGCAGCAAAGTTGGTGAACACATCCCAAACTGTAAGCAGTGCAGCCAGTGACAGGTTTTGGCAGATATTTGCAACCCCCAGAAGATACAGAGGCCAAGTAAGGTGCAATGGGGAAAAAGCTACTGAACAGGAAAGAAAAAAAATGTAAAGCCAGACAGATCTTTCTGGATGGAAAGGATGGTCTTCCATGTGAGGAGAAAAGAGCTGTTGCTGAGTAACTCCATTTGTGGCCTTAGCTTCACCTAGAGAGAGGTTGGCTAGCTCTATGGGGAGAGCAAGGTGTTAGCTCCTTTGAAGGAAGAAAGGTAGAGCTGGTCAGCTGAATGGGATGAAATATCCGCTTTTCTAGGATTAAAAATTTTGGCATTGCTTGTAAAGACTGTAGGAGTCTAAGTGAGAAACCTTTGTTAATAAGCATGACACTTTTGTGACTGACAGGATTTTTTTTTTGCTTGAAGAGTGTTCAGTTATTATTTGCAGGAGGAATTTCAATGGCTTTGGAATTTATAAATTTTTCTCTTTCAGTTTCTATGAGGTCAGTGAAAGGTCTATTTCAAAATTTGCTGTTCAAGGTTTGCTTCTTCATGTTTTTCCACTTCAAAAAAAAAAAAAAAAAAGGAGGGACAGATAAAGTTGGCAAATGGGGAAGCCTTCAAACTTTCCCACTTCAAAAGAGATTTCTCTCCTTGTGCACCCTTTTCTTCCTCCTACCTCTAGACAAGATCAGGCTTGCCTACTGACTTGACTGACCTGTCACTTCCAACACTGACAGTTGTCTACTTTTGTGTGGAGATTAATGAATAATTTGTTATTTCTTCTGTCAAACTTGAAAGCCTTGGAGGTACAAAGGACACTATCAGCTTGTAGTCATGCAACTTTTGAATATGGAAGGCTTAGTAATGATGAGGAGGAAAGATCTTCAACTGAAGAGATTGGCTCTGCTTTGCCCATTGGCATGGCTTGCTTTCTCCTGTACCTGTAAGAGGGCACAATAGAGAGCTTAGAATAATATTAAAGGCTAGTGTGCTGCTGAATACTGAAATTACTGGGATGCAAACTGAGAGGCTCAGTGCATTACCAGGACTTTGCTTGTGCTCTGCTAACCTGTTCTTAGTATGCTTTGTCTGTGGGAACTTCTCCTCGCTTCTGTGCAGGAAATGAACTCCAGTTGTTGGGTGGTCTCTAGTCTGTACTATGTACAATATGGGTATGTCTATTTTGAGAGCCATGGAGAAAGTACCTATTTGTACTGTCTCTGTGGTTAAAACACCTCTGTGTTCAGTGAACAAGCTGCATCAACTTCTCCACTTGCTCATTAGCAAGTGCTTCGACTTTGCAGGAGAGTTTACTGTGCTATACAATGCAGAAATGTTACTGCAAGGTGAGGGAGTGGTATTCTGGAAAGCCAGAATAACGGGAAATAAAATATGGAGGAGAAGGGACAAGAAGAAGAGGATACAGAGCTCAGGGAGCAGGATAGATTGACTGTGGTCTTGGAGAGAAACTTGTTGAAAGGAAAGGAAGAAATCAGGATGTGTGATGTCTGTAATCCAAACAGAAACAGTTAATAAGAACTGGAGGAATGGAAAATTAGTGTTCTTTTTGGCAAGGAATCCCATCTCAAACTAATATATGAGAGTAAATCCAATAATAAATATAATTAAATTGTTAAACATTAAATAGTCATTTTCCATAAGTTTTGGCGCTCTATTGAGGGTACTTCATGTGACAGCATTTGTTAAACAAAAGTAATTCCAGTTTGGGATGTTTAAATCAGGCAGCACTTTGTCTCTTTGCCCATCGAAATGCATAATTTTCTAATGTTTATGGTTACACCTGTTACATGCAGCAGCTGGCAGATACATTGTGTAGAAACTATCTTTCTCAATTGTTTTATGTAAAGGTATTTGAAATAAATACTTTCTTGATTTTTTTTTTTTTTTTTAGTACTGACATAATGATAGCTTGGAGCAGTAACTTCGTGGATGTCTTAAGTTATAATTCATAGTCTTTTTTTCAAGAGCTAATTAGTGCAGAGCGTCCACAAAAAAGTAGACTTTGCCACATTGGATCCACAGTCAGTGAGAATAATGGATAACTTTTCAAAGGTTGAATGAAAAATACTAGTTTTCTGAAGACCAGGGGAAAAAAAAAAGCTTTAAATTT
Organism: Lophotriccus pileatus; assembly: GCA_035583135.1. Classification (NCBI taxonomy): domain Eukaryota; kingdom Metazoa; phylum Chordata; class Aves; order Passeriformes; family Tyrannidae; genus Lophotriccus; species Lophotriccus pileatus. The sequence continues at coordinate 30,722,023 of JAWWES010000115.1, forward strand.
TTATGCCTCAAATCTCAGGCAGGCCTGACCCTGCCTTTTGGCCAAAGAAGTCTGATCAGGGCAGGACCAGATGAGTAATGTTTGTGGTGGTTCAAATCCCTGGTGACCCATTCTGAGCAGCTGCAGTTCCTAGTTATTGGAAAACTCAGGTTTTGACTAAGACAACAGCTGGGGGTCTGGCAGGTTAGTAATAATACAACAAATTAACATTATCAGCTTGACAATGGCAACAGTTTTACATGTGGACTACGAAATTTTAAATACCTTAGTCCAGTTTTGCTTCTTGGCTAAAAGCAGAAAAAATTGGCAGTAATGTAAATCCTCTGAATACAAGTCACTGTTCAGTGTGTGTTGCTTAGGAGTAGCACAGTAGAATTAACTGGTACTTCTTGTATTAGAGTGATGAAGCAACTTTTTTCTCCGTAGATTTGTCCAATCCAGGAAATTTTGTTCCTTTTGAAAGTCTTACAGAGTAACATTATATGCTTTATAGATGCCTCCTGGTGGGTTTTACTGCACTCCCAAAGTACAGAATAAAATATAAGGCAAACCCAGCTGTGAAAATAAGTGTCTTAGCTTATTATTTTAAAACTGATCTAGTCTGGAGTGTTTGATAATCAAAGGGATTATGTAACATTCTTTTTCACCAATTTATTAATTATAGATACTTTTCTGGTAAAAAATGGATGCTGCTGGTGTTTCAGTTCATAATACTGTCTTTCATGAACTTCTAGCAACAGTATCAAATATAGGAGAAAGCAAATGATGGATACGGGAAAGTATGTAGACAACATGGTATTTTGCAGGCCAGGTGAAAAATAAATGTCAATACTTCAGTTATTATGCCCAAGGTTTTGCAGTATTTTCATTTGCTCACCTTCTGCGTGTACAGATGCAAAAGCAGAACAGAAAGCTTACTTTTAAAAAAATAACATATTGAGGTAACATTTCTGAGACAGAAAATATGGTGGGGTTTTAGTATAATCTTAAAAAATATATAATTCAATTCCTGCCTGCAGGATAGATATAATTCCATCCATTACTGGGATACTCACAGGACTGCATACAACTTTGAGACTATATCCTGTTCTGTGCTTTACCCACTTCTGAGAGCTGTGCTGACCATTGAGGTGCAAAGCTGAGCAGGAGAACATGTCTAATCTTAGAGTCTTCTGCTTTTGAGTAATACTCTGTTTATCTTTTGTTTCATGTTATTTTTTTCAGCCATGGTCATGTTTTCCTTTCTGTTGAGCTATCAGAAGTGATCTGACTGTGAGAAGTGTAATGACTCTACTACTAGTGCTACAGCAACAGTTATCGTAATGTTCCTGAAAGGGTAGTGGGTGTCTCGGAGCTGTGAGAGGAAAAGATGATCTATTGTGCATTGACAAACAGAACCAAGAAGAGCATAGCCTGCACCACATTAAAATAAGAGGTAGAGGATAGATGTGGGATGTAGAAGATAGATGCCCTTCGTGTATCTTTTCAGGTTTTCTGGTTATACTGCAATAACTGAGTAAATGCTTCTAGACGTTGCCACTAAGATTACACATCAAATTACATGCTCAGTGGCAGTTTGCCACTGCCAGGGGCACTACTGCATATCTAATCTGATGCAAGGTTAGAGGCACTGTTTTCTTTACTAACAGATGCATCTGTAGAAGTTCTTTAAGTTTTAATATTATACATTCTGTAGTTTATAATAAAAAAGTACTTCTGTTACATAGAAAGAATGTTTTGCTCAGCCTTACTAATGAGAGTATTAATACATGGTTTTTGTAATCTTATGTTTTACTTGGACTACGTTTAGTGCTGTTGAATCTACAGCTGGAGAGGAGTAACTATAAATATTTTTAGTTGACCTTCTTTTTTTATCCAGAGTTACTGTATTAGATGTACAAATGAAAATACCTCTTTGTTTTCCTTACCCTGTTGTGTTGGTTCTTTTTAATTCCATATTTTTGTGATATTTTGGATAGAATCTTAACCACTTTTCACAGATAACTCCTTTAAAGCTTAAATGATGTGTACATCTGTTCAGACTAAATCAGCATATTTCATTCAACACTAATTCAAGAGAACTAATCTACTAGTCAGAGCCTCAGCTTCTTCTCTGTAGCTAGAACTTGTCTGCCGTTTCTCAGGATTCCCGACTTGATTTGTCAGTGTGCTCCAAAACTATCATGAAATGGGCTCTGGAGATCCCATGACACTTTCTGTGGGTGCTGATAATTTCACAGTAACACCCCTGTGACTGTGTAGTAAGGCTTTTCATTTTCCTTCGTGTTTTCAGCCTCTGTTCTGTGAGACTTCTATGAAAACTTCACTGAGGGACTGATGCCACAATTCACTCCCCCAGCACTGCACTGTGAAACTAATTACACATGACCACAGACTAAATGCTGCCTAAAATTGTCCATTAAGAGCCCTGCCATAGGCAGGCCCTGAAATCCTAGAGTGACAAAATTAACTCTGAATCCATACTTGGGTCATTCATAGGCAGCTCATTGCAAGATCAGTTGTAAATTGTGACTGAGCGACACTTTTGATTTAATTACAACTTTTCAGCAAAAGGTGGGGAAAGAACAGGGAATGTTGTTTACATACTGACAGTGAGATCAGTATAGCTGCTTTCATATGAACCTGATGAATATGTTGCTATTTCATTGTTTGTAGCTATGTGTAGCAAGAAAACAGAAACAATGGAATAGAATAGTTTCTGTTGTTGAAGGAATATTGGTTAGGCCAAAGAAATTTAAGTAAAATGTAAATCCTATTGATTATCAGTTCAGAGTGAAACATTAATCTCAGAGTTTATAACAGAAGTGTCATATTTGACAAATGCTGCTTCTTTTCAGTCATCAAGTGTACAAACTAGCAGATTAATAACAGTCTTTGGTATTCATGTGTTTAAAAAAAAAAAAATAAAGCTAATAGCCAAACAATTACAGCTGCTCAAAATAACAATTGTACCAATGTTATGAATTTTGTAAGCCCTGTAAGTAGTGAAGAGGGAAAAACACTTTCCATATTTTTAATAACATTTTTATGTTAAGTGTTCTGAAATGAGGTAATATGTGAAGAATTTGGGCAGTACTAATTCCTGTCTTTTATTATTACTATCTATATTTATTAAATTTTTTAGTCTAGTTAGCTTTTAATAGCTATACGAGGAGATAAATAAGGTAATAATATGTATTTTAAAAGTTTTTATTTAGTATCAAAGGAGTCTGGATAAAGCATGCAGCTTTTTCTGACAGAAATAATCTGCTGTAAGCCAGTTACTGTTGATCATTGACTATTTATCAAAGTATCCTAGGCTTAAAAGGCTAACGATTAAAAAAAAAAAGGAGAGAAGCAGCAAATTCCTGGCAATAAAATAATTCAACTGACTTGAACCTTCTCAGTATGATAGGGATTTTTGCATCCTGACACAGTAACAACTTATTTGATCAATCATATATTAATCATGGTATTCAACAGCCGCTCCTCCATGTTAAAGAGTTCCAATAAAAAAAATCTAAAAATAAGTGAATGGCAGTAAAGATCATAAGTCTCTTTTCCTTTTTTTTTTTTTTTTTTTTTTTTTAAGATGTTTTTGTGGTCAA
>JAWWES010000115.1:30725730-30772706 GCA_035583135.1 Lophotriccus pileatus
CTTTTTAGTGTTTTCTCTGCGTTTCTAAGTTCTGTTGAGGCTTTTTAGGGATTTTCAGGCCTTTTTTGATTTTTAAGATGTTTTTCTGGTCAAGCTCATTACTATAGTCTTTTAATATGAAGGCCATTTTACAGGTGGAAAATGGAGACATTTAAACCCTACATTGTTAAATATAGCCACAAATGTTATATTTCTCCATGCCAGGATGTCTCTCCTTCAAATTCCAATTTTTATTTTTTTTTTTTCTGTATCACTTTCATAACACAAAGTGAACCTAAATAGAAAACAAACTGTCCCTCCCTACAGTCAGTCAGAAGTCTCTGATAGGTACCAGGATGGGGCATTTAGAATTGGTGGTTCCTAGTGAGTGGTTTGGCCTTTAGAACTTCCTCAAGATCTCCTGGGGAAAATGATGTCAGAAGGGGAAATGGAATTTTTTCTCTAGAGCAAATCTATTTTTATTAACAAAAATGTTGTAATTAAGGCTTCATCATGGTTTCCACTCAAGTTTCTGGTTTAAATGCTCATTGCTCTGTAAAACTTAGTGCCCTTTAGGTAAGCAATTCCCAGGCTTTTCTTGTGGCTGAAAATGGCTATTTTGGGAATTTGCATTAATACAGTTTTTGAAGGGAGAGAAGAAAAAGAGAATGATGACAGTGACCTTGTGACTTTTTTTTTTTTTTTAATGTAAACAAAACTTTGAAAGGAATGTTGGAGCTTGAACTTACTAGGGATATCCTCATTGAAGTGTTTCAGGTTTGACCACTAAACAAACTTTGAAAACAAATATATGTGCACGATTCACTTTGAAGCACTGTTAGGTGCTATAGTGAGTAGCTAGAGAGGGTCTGCTGCTTATATGTTTCAATAACCTTGTATTTTACAAATGTGTGTTTTCATGTTCCACATCTGAAGATCAGGCATTGGAAAAGGATAACATTATGCCAGCATGGTCTACAATTCTCTTACATTTTTTGGTTAATTACTTAAGGACTTACTAACAGAAAATATTGTGTAGATGTAAATATTCTGATTTTTTTTTTTTTAAACCAACTTGACTAAATGCAGATGAGATTTTCAGTAGCAGAGGTTTGTCTGGAAACTAAAATTCTTTTTGTTAATCATTTGCTGGAATGCTTGAAGTACTGTTAAGTTTGACAGTATTGGTAGCTGTCTCGGTGGTTTGATTTTTTGGGTGTCCACCTCCTTTTCCCACACCCCCAGTGGCAAGTATCCTTTATTTTACCATTTTTGAAACAAATTGAACTGTTTATTTGTAAGTCTGGTCTTCACTGGCTGCAAACGTGAACTTGTTTTGAACAGTGAAAATTGCAGTTAAATAGATTTTTTTGACACAAATAATCTTACAAATTGTCAGTTTGGGATCTAATTTCAAGTTAATGATAATTTCAGCTCTCCCAAAAGACTGAAAATACTGGATCTTCCTGCTAACTGTGAAGTTTGTGTCTCACTGCATTTTAAATGCTTTTGCCTTCCTATGCAATCAGAAAGATGCAGATCAACTAAGGCCTCTTACTACTTTAAGGAGATGATTTTTTTACAAACTATAGCAGGATTGGAGCCAAATAGCCACATTATTCTGATTAAATAATGTTGCAGCTTTTAATTTTAAATGCTAATTGAAAGGCTTTTTCCTCACGTGAGCAAAGCCTGAAGCATTACTGCTTTCCTCTAAAAGCTTGCTGACATCACTCCAGCCTAAAGGATGAGAATTTTCAGTCCTTCTGTGAATTTAGGTTCTATTGAAGCTGCCAGTTACAGCAGAGAGACCTGACTATGAATATTGACAATATATGGTGGCAAAAGTTACTTTAATGTTGGTTTTAATGCATTTAGTTGGAATATAGTTTTCCTTTTTCCATTAGCAAACAGAAACTTCAATTGAGCTCTTATTTTATGTTTTGAATAATTATTTAAAGAGCATTCATGCTCAATTTCTTGTGATTTATTGGTAATTTTTTCAAGCAAAATGGACTAGTTTTGTTCCTGTATGGGACTGTGGATTTAATCATAACAATATAAATCTATGGATCACAGCAGAAAATATATTTAGGATTTCAAATGTATGGTTTTGGGATTTGGGAAATGAACATTGGAGTAAAGGTAAAAATGTGCTATGACTAAGTGAAGAACAAGTGAGTTAGAGGGGATAATTATTTATTATATAAAAAAATAGAACAAATGAAATTGTGGCCTTAAGAATGTGGCTTGTGTGGTTATGTTGCCACACTAATTTTTTTCACACACTTTAACAGCACTGCTGTCAAGTTGGACTCCAACTTTATATTTGTTTAAGCTGTTTAATTATCCTATTAAAGACAAAACATCCACAGACATGCACATCCGCAAAATAGTAATAGATAGAAATATTTTTTTACTGCTTTATGCTAATGGTTATTTTAATTTCTCTAAATTATTTTTATTCTTTTTGTGCAAGCATTATCAACAATGTTTCATGGTACTGATTAATATGAGACCTTAAGAATGTAAATTGAAGCAGAATTGGTGTCAAATGCAGACTAGCTAAAAGTATAAATTTATGTACACTTTTAATGTCGAAAAAGTTTCCTTATTATTAAAATGCATAAATCCAAACACAGTTTTATTTAGGCATAATCTTTGTCTCTTAGCATATGCTGTAGGTGATAATTTTTTGTATGCAAGTGGGAACATTTGTGTAGGAGAAGGTTGATTAAAAGGAGTCTAAAAGTGTCTCAGTGTAGTTAAGCACATATGCTTAATACTTGATAAACCTAGATATGTTTAACAAGCAGCTTTCCATTCCTTGCTTGAGGCTGGAATCAGCCTAGACTTAGAATTGAAATTTATTACTGATACTATGTAAACTCAAACTGAGCTGTTTTGAATAAAGGACAGTGTTTGCAGTACGTGTATTGTATTAACATTTTTGGCTTGGGAAGGTCAGGAGCATACAGGTTGGCTAAAATTAAAAGTTAGCTGTTTGCTGCTTTTAAGAACCTGGCCTTTGCTCCCACTACATCAGTTAAATCTACTTACCTCTTAAAATTCTTGTATTTGCTGTGTTTTGTGTTGTATTGATATACCTGTAAAGGTAGGATTGAGAGATGGCTTTCTTATGGCTTCTTATATCATATCATAATGAGGGTGATGAGCTAAAATAAATATCAAACAAGTGAGTTTTTAGGGTTGGGCGGAAAATGCACTTTATTTAGGTAGAAAGTACATGTTTGAGCTGTATTTATAAACAGTTATCTGTGATGTGTTTCATTTGACACCCATATGTGTAGAAATGCATGTACGTAGGAGAACTACTGTATATCTTTTAGCTCCTCAGTGTTCCAGACATTGAAATATATGCCAACCCATACCCAGACTCTACTGGAACTACTCTATACAAGTTGTATGCTTGCTTTGCCACCCATTACTGGGTTCTTTTGTTGTTGGTTTTTCACATTTCCCAAATATCAAAGTTCTGTTTGCCCCTTATAATAGATAATAATAGATCTATCTGTTAAGGAGGAAGAGAGAAAATGAGTGGAATAAAAAGAATATGTATAGCAAAGGAAAGAGAAAATATGGACTCTAGTTTTAAGCAGTAGGCATAACCTCGAAAGGACAATATGGTACTAAGCACGCAGTTAGCTAGGGTTTCAGTGTTTGAAGAGTCAAAAATCCATTTATCTACAAACCATTTATCAGTTTGTGGAATTGATTTGCTCTCTTTTAAAGGCATGTTAACATGAATCAAATATAGGTCCTATAATAGGACTCTCAGTATTCTTTGTTTTCTTTGTCTTACATTCAAAAAGGAATAACCTACAAATTAAAGCTTGTCTCCTGTGTAAAATCCTGTGTGAAGTTGAGTCTTGTTGTCATTTTGTACATGTACTTTCGACTGACTTTTAGGGAATTGCTGAGCAGTATACTTGGCCTGAATTCAACTCAGCGGCTTTCCTGTTGTTCACATGGAAATATTGATAGCTTTCACATTAAAAAGTCCTTTACTAAGATGCAAGACTAACTCTTTTTCTTATGGTATCCCTATATCAGCCTAGTGCGCTTTCTGCTGTGTAAAGGGCTATGGCTTAATGGATGAATGAGTTGGCTTGTGAAGTCAAGGATGTGACCACCTTGAAGCATCCATTAAAAATTTACATGAACGTTTGGGGGCTTCTTGGATCTTGCCACTTGCAAGACTGTGGGCCAGTCTCTTAGACGGAGGTCAAAGCTGTTACTGGCATCTGTCTCCCATGATGGCTCCATGTGCATTTGTCCTCGCCAGACCTGTAACTTAAGCAGTTACATACTACTTTCTCAAGGTTGTCAACACATTTGAAAGGATCATCTGGACACTCTTCAAATGTTTGCTCCCAGCTACAAACACTTGTGGCTTGCCTTGAAATCCTTTTGGATAAACCACAGACACTTGAACCTGGGGTTACTACTTGAAACATGCATGACAAATAGGTTGATTACTCCTACTTAATTGTCATTCAGCTTAAAAAAAACAGCCCTCAAACCAAAGGCAAACCACCAGAACTGTCAGGTCTGAAAGGCTAAGGGTTAGTTTTATTGCAGCTGGAAGTCTGACACCTTTCAAAGCCTCATGCAGACAGGACCTTCCTGTCTATCTGGAGAAGCAGACAGGCAATGCTGCAGTGAGAGGAGAGGCACACCTTTCAGAGAAAAATCCTGGCAGCTGTCCCTTGGCCCAGTTTTGGATCATCTGCCCCTGCCTGATTCAGGAGAAAGGACCAATCTTACAAGAAACAAAGCCAGGGGGGAATTCCTAGTGTTTCCTCTAAGAGCGAGGCTGCTTTAAAACCAAAAAATCCCTGGTACTACTACAGAACTACAATATTGCGCTTCTGTGGCTAGGTTTCACTAGGTGAAGTTCTTAAATTTCTTATTTAAAAATACTTTGAAAAGCTTACAAGATTTCTTATTTTAAAACTTGGAGATGAAGAGTCATCTTTTTACAATTTTGATCCCTTTCACTATTTCAGTGCTGCTGTAGACATTTGTGTGTGGGAGTCACTTAAAGTTTCTTAGGGATGTGAATATGCCTACTGAAATCAGTGTTACTTAAAATTGGACACATGTTTGCATGTTTTGAGTTCCAGGCTTCAGCACAGAAAGCATTTTTGGGGAAAAAAAAATATTCTGTAAGTGTAATCTCATGTGTCTCCCCACTCAAAAATTGGAATGGCAAATCTGCTGACAGGTTTATGAAAAACCAAAGCCTTTTTCTAGTGTACTAGGACTGAAAATGTTCATGTACCTATGCCAGTAAGACCCTTTCTCCAGTCATGGGCAGGCAACGAGCTGCTTTGCAGAAATGAGTGTTCTAATGTTCTGGGTAGATCTTAAACTCTCAATTGAGAGAGCACTATGAGCAAACAATGTCTGTGTGTCTTTCAAAAGTGTCATTTTGAATTATGGTGGTATTACTACTGTGGGCATTCAATAAGGTACTGAGTGATGTGCTATAGTTATAGTTAAAATATTGCTGGCAAAAAAAAAAAAATCACTGAGAACTCTTAAGAATCAGGTAGAGCAAATGTTCCTGCAGAATGAGACTAATTGATGCAATTAATAGAGGGCAATTAATGGAGTTCCTTTACTAATGCTGAACAATTTGTTTTTCTCTCTCTACATAGGGAATGTTTATGTCTGGAGACTGTTTATGGTTTTCTCTGTCAGTGTGTTTTACATATCTAAGAAAAATGAGATGAGAAAGTAACAAGTTGAAATAGAGCTCTGTGGAGTTTAACTGCAAATGGTTACAGTTTCCTGAGAGGATATAAGCATCTTCTGCAGTGCTACATCAGCTTTGGTTGTCCTGGGAGTTTTCCCTTAAGGGGAATGTTGGCTGGCAGCATGTGGGATGAACAAGTGTCCACAAACAAGACCAGATCTCTTCAGCTCAGCCTAATTGGTGTTGTGAAGACTGGCCAAGCAAAGGAAGAGGGCTGGGAATGTTCTAGTGGAGCACTTTGGTTGGTAGCAAAAGATTAGTTGATTCCCTCCCCACCCCACCACCCCAAAAAAAAAAAAAAAAAAAAAAAAAAAATTCTATGGTGCACAAAGTCTAAATATCCAGAAAAGTTGAATTTGGACATGCAATTTACAGTCAGATAATATAGTCTGTAGGTCTGGAACTGTTTATGTTACATGACAGTGGTGAAGTAAAGGCAAAATTGTTTGTTTTAGGAGAGACTTTGTTAAGATGGGAATAAAAAAGTTACCAGAAGGCTGAACAGCTAATGGTTTTAGTATGAGTGCTGTTTGAGTGTTTTGTCTTGAAGCAAGATGTTTAGTTTGGACTTTTAACATTTTAAAATGTATTTATCTCGAGAAAATAGGGATGGTTGTTAAAATAATCTGTAATTTCATTTTAGTTAGAACTAAAAACAATAGTCAAAATTGTGAATGTGTCTATGACGTTTGCTTGAAAGTAACCTGTACAGGTAGTTTTACTGAATTCAGTGGAGGAATTAAGATTTTGCCTAAATAGTAATGGATAGATTGGATAGATGATTCGCATAATCCAAATGTACCTTATAATGTGCTGAATTTTCCATACTAATGTCTTGTGGTACAGTTTTATTGTTCAGTGAAAATCAAAACATAAAATCATATAGGTATTACTGAGGATGCATAAAAGACTTTGGGTTTTGTGTTGCTTTATTCAAAGGTGGTTTGTTTGTTTGTTTGTTGGGGATTTTTTTTTCCCTATGGACCTTCATGCTGTCAGATTTGTTAATGTAATAGCAGAGTAGACTCTTTTCTGCTACTTCTGCAGTATTGTCCATGGTGGAATGCAAGTACAATTTGGTCATAATAGAAGCAAAATTCCTTCTATACATGAATATTTTTTCATTCTTTTTAAAAAAAAAAAAAAAAAAAATCAAACAAAACTCTACAACTGTTTGTCTTGCCAAAGCTAACCAAGATCTCTGTGTGTAAAAGTGAAGACTGAGGGAAAAATTAAAATCTACACTAGTTTTAAAGAGAGCATATGTTTATACTTCAATATCTTTATACATTTTGAGCACATTCTATGGATTTTTGATATCATGTTTGCCCAAGTGCATACCTTTCTTGATGTAATTTTTAAAGGATCTCATGCTAAGGAGTATTTAAAGAAATTACATATGGTTAAGGAAACAATTTCTTCCTTCAGTATGTGCTGAATCGTTTTTCTAGCCGTGGACATGTCTTATCTTTGGATAAGATAACTATTTATGCTTTATGAGGTTGTTAACTCTCATGTGGCACTTCATTAGTTGGGATATGTTAATCCTTTAGTTTGGCCATTTTAGATCTCTTAATTCTTTTACTTCTGACTTACATACTGTGTGCAATTTTGGTTTCCAAATGCCTTCATATTTCCATACATAAAGATGTTGAATTGAATTACATCAGAATGTCAAAAAGAGCAGTGTTGCCTTAATGTCTGATGTGGTTTCTCTATTAAGACAGGAGAGTTTGGGGATCACTTCATCCATCTCATGTGGGGGTTGGGGGTCTTAATTTCAAATTTAATTAACTATTTGCATAGCAGTTTGAAAACTGGAGAAAATGGTCATAGAAAGTAAAGACTTAAAAGCTCTTATAAGAGAATAATCAAGGGCAAGGTGGTGAATTTTTTATTTTTGTGGTGTTTAAGGTTTTTCGTTTGTTTGGTTTTGTTTTTGTTAGAGTATTTTTAGTGGACATATTCAAGATCAAGGTCACACTGCTACATGGGATGTTCAACCTGTGCAGGGTACAAACAAATGTCCTTCCTTTTGCTGACTGCAAATGTGACTGTTTTTAAGCATGCAAAGAGATCCTATTTGCTTCATTATACTAAAAACATTAGTAGAAATAGCATGTAAATATTGCAATATTACCCTAAGAGAAAACGTAACGTTTGAATGACAAGACTTATATTCATTTTACAGATACAAAAATAAGGGATATAGAGGGAAGCAGTGTTACACAGTCAAACACAAGATTTAGGAAATTAAAGTTATTTTTTTTTGATTCTCAGGTTACCAAAGAACTGTTCCTCTTTTTCAGCTTGAAATTTGACTTTGGTGCATAAAACACAGTTGAGTAGTTAAGTAAATAACATGTGCTCCACCTCCCCCTTGTCCTTATGTAATTTATCCCTTAAATGGAAGAATTAAGTCGCCTTACTACTCATCTATACTTTTTGTTTCTTTCAGTAAAGGAAAATATAAAATAATTATTGTTTATTTGTTATCTGTTTTAAATTTCAGAAAAAATTATGTAACATACTTCACAGTTCTGTATTACAATGAAAAATTTTAAAAAAATTCTTCCTTTAGAAAAAATAAACATCCTTAATCTGTCAGCTTGGATGCTAGTTTTCATCAAGTATTTTGAAATGATTTAATTTAAAAATCAGTGGTTTTAGTCCAGAACTACCACCTCCTCATGAAGTTTAGTAATCTTTCTTCAAGGATTGCAGCCTCAAGTAGTTGTGTTGAAAAACTGACCTTGTTTAGATGAGCTTGCTGGCTGTGCTGGGCCTCTCCATTATTCTCCTCTGTGTGATTCTAGCAAGCTGCACTCTAAACCAGAGAGCCAGGTTTTTGTATTATTTTCAGTGCTTAGGCCAATGTGTCATCAGAATTGCTTCTGCTAGGATTGGGTTATGATTGGCAGAACTACTTTTTTTCACTTGAAAAGGAATCCAACCACAGTAAGAAATGTTTGAAGTACCTTCCTCCAGAGAGCTACATTGCCAACATGGTGGATTCAGTCTGGATCCAGAGTTCCAGTCCCAAAGTGAACTCTCCAGATAAAACATTATACCTGTTCTTGTTTTGTATTCTGGGATGGAAATTGGAGGGACTACTTGACCAACTTTGAACGCTTGAATTCTAGTTTTCTATAATTTTCTAGAAAAAAACCAACAGTCAAATACCATTTTTTTCTTCTTTCTCCTTCTGCCTTATTTTCTTTTTTTTTCTCTATAAAGCAAAGAATCCCCTAAAAATCTGAACACAAGCCTAAAATAAACCTCAAAAGAGCACGATTTGTAAACCACCTGCTTTGTGTCTGACAACAGGTTGAAATCTGAAGCTAAAAATGAAATTGAAGTCCTTTTTAAGTTATCATAGCACAAACAATAGAAGCTTGGTGCATGAGAATGTGCCAGTTGGAACATCAGATCTTTGGTAGGCATAACATTTTCATTGTGGTTTGTTCTTCAAGGCCCATGTTAGTTCTCCGGAATTTGAGAGTGGGGGAGAAGTGTTAGCCAAACATGGCATTGGTCATTGACTTACTTGGATGTAACTTTGATCTTTTGTTATTATAAGAACAAATCAGCTTTCTTATTTGAAGAAAGACACACTGGCATGATACACAGTATATCTGTTCACTGTGTAGAGCCTGTAATCTGATTTGATTACGCAAAAAATTTACTTAATTGTAAATTAAGTAAACACAGCTGACAAGGCATTGATTATATGACTTGTTTGACTTAAATCAACTTGTATAAAATTATGTAGTTTTTTTATATTTGCACTGAGATTTTGACACTTGTCTTGTTCCAAAAAGAACAGAGGAAGTAGAAGGGGAGTTGCAAAATGGAGATACAAAGTAGACCATTTTTTATACTCTAGCAGCCATTTACTATGACAGATAGGGTCTTCAAAGATGATGCACATTATTTTTTCATGTGTGTGTCTGTTTTTCTTGGCTAATGAAACATCACATCCAGTGTTTATGTTTGTGTGTCACAGATCTGTAGCTACGCTTACAATTCATTTGTCAATTGTATTTTCTAATTGAAGTAGAAAGAGTGAAAAATCACATGCTCTAGGAAATATACCTTCTGTAAGTCACGGGACACATGGAAACACATGATCCCACATGCAGTGATCCTTGATCACTACAAATAACTTCTATATTTGTCATTTAACTCAAGGGGAAACAAGCCACTGATTTGGTATCCCAGTTGCTATGCACAGACCTTTGAAATGAGTATAGTGGTGACTTCATCCAAGTGCAGAAATTCATCCGTGAAGGTTAGGCTGCAGATTAGTGTCTGCAGCTGATATTTCTTTTCAGGCTTCTGATTCTATTTTTCTCCGTCTCCTAAATCTGATAAAGCAACAACCTATTTAACCAAAATAAAGTAACAAATAAGAAAAGAAAAATATGAATCAGAAACAATATGATACTGTGACAATTTAATAGATTTTTCATAGCAAACCAGTATTTCAGTCTGTAGAAAGTTTTTTGAATGTTAGGATCCTTGATCATAATTTTTTATGTTGTGTTTTATGTAAGAATACATTATTGTTTAAATAGGTTAGATTTGGAGAAGAAAGTGTACTAGTACTGTAATTGCCTCTTGATTGTCCCACAGATTACACAGTACTATTGTGGTTCATAGAGCTGGCACAACACAAGAAATGAAACTTGAAGCACATGATGGTTGTACATAACAAAACATTACATTTTTTATGATACACTTTATGAAAACAGTGTTTTAAAGTAACAAAACTAGAACCTTCATTAGAGTGAACAGAACTTGATCACAGCTGCCTAGTCCTGGTCCTCAGCAAGGAGGTGTTCTCAGAGCTCTGCTGAATCCTTAACAAGCAAGGTTTCTGTGCAAGCACTGAGCCATTCTCTTTTGTGCTGTACTAATATTAGTCTGGCTCACTGCAGTATAAGATGAAAAGTTTTTGTAGGGAACTACCTGGGAATAATTATAAAGATTGGTTAGAGGTACAAACTGACTAATTTCCGCAGATACTTTAGCAGCTTTTCATTTTCTCCTGCAATTTATATCTTGTGATGCACCTTTAGCAGTAGAATGGTGCTTAATTTAAGGAAATTAATCTGAAGGAGGTGGCTTTTTCTTTTGCTGTCTGATTCATACACATGAAGAGTAGGGTAAGACAAATAATATTTTTCTGAGTAATTATATTAATTTTTCTGTTGGAATGAACCTTGGAAAGCAGATGCTTTACTTGATGATTGCATTCCTGAGTGACTGTTATTCTAAATACTAAATACAAAGGTTCATTTGTGCAATCAAGTTTTAAGCTTGGAGTTGTGCTGTATCATAAGGCTCATTTGTCCCTGAGAATAATTTGCAATAATAAATCTTGCTGAAGCTGTGCATTTGAAGAAATAATCCAGGCTGTTTAAATCTTGTTTGCAATAAGAAACTGCACTGGTTCATAGGTTTCCTGGAGGACGTGCTTACCTTGATAAGCTCTTTCATAAGTATATCCTATTCCTGATTTCTCTGGCAGCCCCTCTATCCGCTGTGTGTGAAAGGGAGCATTGTCCCTCCTACATGTGCATTGTTGTGCCTTCTCTGAACCTGGATGACAAGTAGTTTCTCTCTTTATGAACATATAGGGAAAGTGGGAAAAATTTCTGTTAGGACTTTCTGCAACGATACAGAGCCCAGTAGGCCAAAGTACAATCAGGGCTCTGTTCTGCAGCCCAACCTGGCTCACCAGTCCTGTTTGACCTCCTCCCTCCCAGTTATACACACCTTCCTTCCTTCCTTCCTTCCTTCCTTCCTTCCCCATTTTTTTCTCTTTTCTTTTCACACTGCAGAGGTTGAAGTGCCAGACCCTGCAAACTGATAAGATAAGAACCACATGGTGCATGCCATAAGCCAGGGGTCCCTACTGGGTCCACTGACGCACGAAGTCCTCCCCTGATGTCAAACAGCTGATAAGTAGCACCTTGGCTTCAATCCCAAACCTCTGTGCCAAGAAGGGAAAAAAAAGCGCTCTTTGTCTGGAAAAGGCAGCTCTGTTGAGATTTTTTTTTTAACATCTTGCTGCTTTTCTTGAATACAGGCCAGAGTTCTGTCTGTTTAAACTATTTAGTATTATTCCTGAATTGTTTGGCAAGAATAAATGTCCGCTCAAAAAAGTGTGTTTAATGCATCATGTGTGATGTATATCTGACTGTACTTGCAGCATCAGACACACAATACAACGTGCAGTATTTATAAAGCATAATAGCCAAGCCCATGATACAATGCTGTTTGAAGCTATATGAGGCATGGTTTTCAAGAACATAATATCTGATTATGGAGCAGAGCAACAACAACAAAAAATTACAAATTTAAGACTGAGTTAGCTGTCAAAATTATTCCATAATAAACACAGAAGAGTACTTTTTGAAATCCTTGACCTTTTATTGTTTCTATTAATCTTTATGGTTCTTATTGTTTGCATTTCTGTATGAAATTATAGTTTTAGTGCTTCAAATTTTGAAAGATGTGCTTCTGCTTTAGAAGCATTATATTTTCTCTTGTTAACATTTTTCTTAACAGAATAGCTTTTTGCTGAACACTGTAGAATGTTAAAACCTTTAGAAATAATATGAGGTCATTAGCTTACATGACTTCAAAGCTTTAAATGCTGTAGTTTTAAGATAGGAAATTGAATGCATTTCATAGTAACATGCTTAGTTTTGTATATTTATATAAGCCTGTTGTTAGAAAATGGTACATTCGTTATATAAATGTTTCAAAATTTGTGTTGCTATTTGGAATTTCTATGTGTACGTCCAGTTTTTTCCACACTTCAGTGTTCTTGCAGATGTATTTATAGGAATATACAGTCACAATTTTATTTAACGCTGCTGTCAAGCCAAATCCAAAACAGACATGCCAAAACAATCCAGTTAATCACAGGTCTCAGAGACTTGAGTAGCCACTGCAGTGGCTTATGTTGTTGAAGCCCCCATAAGGCTGCTAGCCTTGAGGTGTTGCTGCTGTAGTGAAGCAGTGGCAGGACGGCACTAACATGGTTATCCCGAGCTAATGATTCAAACTCTTATCCAAACCTTTTTTTGGGAAGCTACATGGTCTAAAGGAATACCTCATACAGCTTCTGGGTCTATACTTTTAGTGCTACCTCAACCAAAGGAGGGAGGTATGTCTGTGTGTTATGAAGCACAAGGTTGATGCTAACTTTAATGTGTCAGTTTTTTTTTTTTAGTGATGATAGAGAACATCACTGTATGTGTTATATGTGCCATCTTACGTGTCTTATTAAAATATTTGGACCCACTTTAGGCTACTTTATTTATAAAGCCATATATCTTACTTGTCAGAATTTCATCCATTTATCACAGACCAAATATCGAAGTGTGTGTATGTGTGTCTGTATGTGTTTAAAATCCCAAACGTGAAAAGCTACTGCAAAATGCCTTTTCACAATTACAGAATGATGCTGACTTTCAGTGCTGCTCAAAGTACTGTTTTGGGTATCTGAAAATATAACTTCTCTTGTGGCTGGCACTCTGCTGGCTATATAGGTAATCCTTGCAAAATTCAGCTGAATTTCTAATCAGGAGGAGCTTGCAGGATTTGTTCCTGAGCGACTGTAAGTTGGATTGAATGCAAAGCATCAAGTGTTCAAGGCCAGGTTAGATGAGGCTGGTCTAGTGGACAGAGTCTCCTGCCCATGGCGGGGGTGTTCGAACTGGATGATTTTTAATGTCCCTTCCAACCCAAACCATTCTGTGATTCTATGATTCATTTAAATCTAAAGCACAAATAGGCTTCATTTCTGTAAAGAGTGGGTGCATATGTGTGTTAGAAAAAAATGGGACTTCATATTAATAACATATTAATAACAGTCTATGACATCTTTTATTAAAGATGAAAATATCAGATATAATATTATTTGATGTGAAAGACCGTGTTGTTTCTCAAGTATATAGTTGTTTTACAAGATCCTGAAATCATCCTGAAGTGAAATTGGGCATGAAGTGTTCCATAACATTTGCTTTTTTACTGCATAAGAAGTCAGAATGAACACAATGTGGTTTAAATTAAGTGCAACTCTGACAATTCAGGGAATTCTTAGAAATGAATGATGCAGTGAATTTTATTAATATACAGTGCTTTTCTCCCATATGATAGTGGGCTTTGTTTTCTGATTTTGTGGAAGGGTTTCTCTTAGCTCTCTTCCCCTTCTCAATCTGGTTGTTGCATACTTGCTTCTCAAGATAAAGTCTACAAAAATGTCTTGTGAATCCTGTTTATGGAAAAGAAAGAAGAGGTATTCCCATAGTTCTCTACTCCACAAAGCAATAAGAATACAATAAAAAGAGAGATCCAGATATTGTGCACATACATGTTTCACAATTTTCACATTTAGAAAAAGCCTTTGTCTGTCAAATCATCTTCTTAAACTATGCAAGAGGAAGTACAGATAGATATTGTAATTAATAGAGGCCAAATTTCATCATCTGACTTCAGCAGGATGATGTTTCACCCTAGGGATTCAAGAATAATTATCCCAAGATAATTTTAGAAAGAATTACAATTATTATTTTGAAGTCAAAAACATTTCACAAGTCCTCAGTGGAAACTATCTTACATAGTATTAATTTCCTGTGTAATGTAACTCTAAATAGTTTATACTTGTTAAAAGTTAATGTTTATAAAGTACAAAATACCTTAAATTCTCATTTTATCAGTTAGCATCATTTTAATAATAGCATGAAAAGATAATTGTGTTTTAATATAATTGTATAATTTTTGTCCTTTAGCAATTTGGAGGCTGAAATGGATTTCATTACAGTCAGCAGCATGGTCTCATTGTCTTTAAGAAAAGCACCAGGCTCTAGTGTTCTTTTACTTCTGCAACAGAATGATTTTTGTATTGCTTATATTACTTAAAAGTCATGAAATAATTTTCTGCTGAGTAAAAGTAGCTTTAAAAAAGATGCTGAATATCCCTGATCAAGCCCTTTTAAAATTACTCAGTTTTTAATTAAAAATACAGGGGTTTGTGAAGGATGGTTTAGTTATATACTTGTAACATTCTAGATGTTTTAAAATCTGCATACAGGACATAGAACATAACATGAAAGAAGGAAGATGAAGGTTACGTAATGTAACTGAAAAAATGTACCACTTAAAAAAATAATCAGAAATGGTGAGATGTAAAATGAGTTACAGCTTGTCTGAAACAAACCCCAGGATGTTCCTTACAAAAAGCCTAGCCATTAGAGCCAGAGGAAAGTTATAAATGAAGTGAGCACTTAAGGCTGATCTAATGACTATAAGAAGGTAAGCTAAGACTGAACACTTTATACAGCTGTATTAACAGTACTGAGTAGGAACATTTCTGGAAGTTAGTTACAGCCTGAGCAGTAGGATTTGATTAAATTATTCTTGATTTCTTTGTTTGAGGCCTCAGTTCTGTGGGCACTGCCCTCTTCCTCCCAGTCAGTGCAGGGTTTTAGTTGCCTGCTGCTGCTTCTTTTTCCCAGACTCAGTGCTGTGTGCTCACACTTGTGCCTGGGTGTGCTGTATTGCCTTCCCGGGCAGAAAAGAACTGCTTCCTGCGAGGCAATAAGTTTGCAGTGAGGCAACTCTGCTTGGGAATGGGACATACATTTTCTCTTTGTGCCCTTGTGTGCTTCCTCTGTGTCTCTGAGAGCTTCTCCCAAGTTCTCATCCCTTGGTGATTCAGAAGGGATACCAATAATAGCCGTGCATCATTACTGTGACTTGTATGTATTAGTGGTCTCTGATGATAAACTATGCCCTTTTTTGCTTTCCTAGTTCATTTTTCTGTACTATTTCAGGCTTTTCCGTTTCTTGGTTTGGGAGCCTCTGTGGTGACCTATAGAACTTTGTCTCAACTTTAATGCCATTTTGCATGTTATCACAGGTAAAACAGGGAGCTCTCACTGAAGTTATACTGGGATTACTTTGCGAAGTGAACAGTGTTACTCAGAGAATAATTATTGGTCATTTTTCTCTTGAGCTTAATATGCAGATCTTTTCTTGGGCTACATATATTTCATGTCTTTCATAGAAGTGAGTGCAAAACATGAGGCTACGTGTACAAAAATCAGTGATGCCACTGAGCAAGAGAGAAGTTGTGCAGAAGGTACTTAAATCAAAAATCCTGATAAACTGGAGTAGTTAGAGAGAACTTGGTACATGAAATGATACAGTTGTTTTCCATAGGAGGTTATAGTATGACAAGAGAAAATCTCCAGCGAACACTGACTAAATAAACCAATATAAGCTGGGAATGATTGCTAGCATAGAACAGCTTTCAAATGATACCTAAGAAGGGCACACTTAAAAGTGCTTATGTGATCTTGTTTCAGATCAGAGAGAGAAATTCAGGGATTCTCTCACATTCTCTTTTTCCCTGATGTTTAGTGTGTGATTGGGGCCTTTTTTCTTTATAATAATCTCTATCATGTAGCTCTGAATGTATAAATGTAAGGATTTAAATTCTGAAGCTTTGTAATAGCAAAAATGACAATTTTGGCTTTATGTTTTGACTAATTAAAAAAGGAAAAAAAAAAAAGACAATTAGTGAGTGACTTGCATTTAATGCTTTTAGTCTCTCCCCTGAATCTTGGCAGCAATTAGGAAAATGTAAGATTTATGAGATTTTAGAAATCTCCTCCTGCCTTTACTTTCACAGAGAACAATAGTTTAAACGTCTTCCACAGCTTTTTTACTTCTTCCAAAACAAAATTTGGTATGAGAACACTATGCTGTTGTTAAATTAATGTAATTAAGCAGTTTGGTTTGCTTTTACTTTGTGTTCTTCATAAAGTGTCTTCCAAAATCCATTAGAAGGCAGTTATAATCTAGGAGAGGGCAAGAATTTGGGCAGTATTTGCTTAAATGTTACCTCAGATGGGAACCTATTGTTTGCAGAAGGGACAAAATATTCTTGATGTGTGTATAGACCAAAGGCAACTGAAAGGTCAATATCCCCAGCTGTAGAAAAATGCAAGATGAAGACAAAGAAGAAGTCAAGACAAAGAATCAAAGTGAGCAAAGAGATTAGGTGAATATTTAAATTTCAGAAAATGAGAGAATGTAACTATGGCAAGTCTGGAAATCAGCATGCAATTTTGAAACTGTTACCCTGACATTGGCTGTAGCAAGTCTGAGCTGAAGATGGCAGAGGAGCACGATGGAGGGGGAGAAGAGAGGTGATAGGAGCTTAATGACTAGCACGGCGGCAGAACATAGCCACGGTGTTCAAGCTTTGTGAGCATTTAATACAGCGTATGGGGAACTGCAAAAGTCTGAGCAGGTAATAATTTAGGTGGAAATAAAGGTGTATTGAGGAGGCTTGATTTAAGGGGTACTGTGGTGCACCTTTGTGGTGCATTATTGCTTCAATTCGAATACAAAATGATGTCTGTAAATGTAAAACACAGGCTTTGGAGAGAACATGTATGTTTTGGATACGGTCTTGGTGAAAACAGTAGATAGGCCACCAATGTTTATAATGCAACTGTTCAAAATGGTATTTAGCAATTCAGCAAAGTGGTTGGTATTTTTGGGTGGTTAGTGCTCCACAGAGAGTTTAGGCTAAGTTGCAGCAATGGAATGTGCAGTTCCATCCTGGCTGTTCTGTTGTTTCTTTTTTTTCCAGTGACTTTACCTTTACCTTACCCTAAGTACTGAAGAAAATATCTTAAAACAAAAAGAAGAGGTAATAGGAGATTTCAGTTCAAAATATGGTGTGAGGTTACAATTACAGGCAGGCAAGCTCAGTCTTCATGGATCGAAGGAATGCAATGCGTAGATGAGAGGGAAGCAGTGATGAGACAGTTTTTGCCTAGAGCATCCAGCTGTTTTGCATGGCCTGCACATCAAACAGAAAAGTTTTAGACACCCTTGATTTAAATTAATTTAAACCGACAGTTTTCCTTGTATTACTTGAAAGCCACAATGTTAGTATATCAGTTTATTTTAAGTTGATTTGAATTATAATTTGAATTCTTTCTTTCCAATAAACAGTAGGATTTACAAAAGAGCTAAAGCATGTTGGATGACTGTCATAGAAATAAATGCTTCTGAGGCTTCTACAGGACTATACCTAATTTTAAAAGTTTATTATAGCACCTGCCATCATTTCGTGAGGGTATAATCTCTGTAAATTTGGCTTATTGTCCTTTCAAAATTAAATCCATTATGTTCTGTATCTCTGTTTAATACAATACAGTTTTAGAAGCATTCATAGAGTCATTGCAGTATTTCAAACTATGTTGATTTTGCTAGAAGTATGTGTACTTTTTAGGATGAACTGGAAAGTCTGAAAACTTGTTGCTCTTCTCAGAGTTTATAGGTTATCTGAAAATTCACTAGGATCTGACTATTTTAATTACACTGGCTTTTGGATAAGTAGAATTTAAAAAATTATCCAAAAAATTCAAGACATGGCAACATTGCAGTTAACTCCTATTGAGTTCAGTGAAACTTCATGGGAAAGCTTCCTAGTTCTGAAAATAAGATTAATTAGATGAGGATCTTAAAATGCTAAGATCATAAAGATAAGGCTTGCACAGCATGTCGTTAAATGAATGTAGATAAGTGCTTATGGACAGTCAAGGTTTTAGCTGTGCAAACTATTTGTTTGGGAATGTGGAACACAGACAGTACTTCAGATGACTAGAAGGACCTGACACAAATAGCACTTGAAAATGATTATGCAGGATATGTATTGCAAAGGCATTCTGCACATGGGTACAAATACTGTTAGATGTTTTCCTAGGAGTTGTAAATAATATACGAAGTTTTTAATAAGAGACATCAATGGTGAAATATTTCTTGTGTTATATGAGTTTAAAGCTGTAACATTAAGACTAAAATACTGGCCTGAATTAATCTTGAAACATAGGAATATTATAAGCCTTTAAAGCTCTGTGAGTTTTATTTCATATAAAGAAGTAGTAATTTGGACTCCTCTAAACTTACAGGAAAACAAAGTTCAGGAATCATTTAACTTCTCTTTGTGTTTTGAATGATCATAACTTTCATAACCTTGAATGTCTGTTGGTTTAATTAATTAATGTTTATAGTGCATGGAAGTGATATTTAAATAGAAAGAAACTTGTTAGGCAAACATAGAAAAGCTGTATTTATTTATTTTTTTAAGAGAGGTCTATGCTTTGTTTTCAAGTAGCAAGGTAGTGACTGTGGGTCCTAAAAATACAAGTTTAGTCAGTGTTATTTACAGCTTGATAGAGTTCAAGTATAGGAATGTGGGAGGACAGAAGTTTAAGAACTAGTTGCTGCTTATGGCAGGATTCATGTTGTTTAAAAAGGAGTGATGTTAAAGAGCATACAAACGTCTGCATCACCTTTTTTTTGCAATCCATTTTTTGCAAATAAAAGCTGCTGATGTTCTGAAGATGTTGCTTCCAATAAACCATCCATTACACTTCTCTTAATTTTAGTATCATTGTTCTGAACTAGAAACAACTTTCAGCAAGGGTACCATGACACTGGCGGTTTGGTTTTTTTTTTACTTTTTGTGAGTGCATGTGGTATTTCTGTACTTTTTATTTTAATTAAGTAGTATATTTTTTCATGATACTACTTTAAAGAAACTGAGACATATAAAAGCAAGGCAAAATCAGTGCTGTAGTGGGCATAAGAGCAGTGTATATGTTTTGGTGCTGTTTCTTTGCTGTTCTAATTGAGTGGAAAGAAGAATTTCACTTTTCATGATCCAGCAAGAGTGCCGCTATTCTGGTTGAGGTTTCTCCATGTGCAAAATAGTCAGAGCCAGGCTTTAGTGTTGAGTTCAGCTGTTCAGCTGCTTCCTGATGCTCCCCAAAGCAAGCTCTGTGTGTGCCTACTACCTTCTCTCAAAACAGTCCTCTGAAATGGGTACTCCCTACAGCTACCAACTCCTTGCTGTGATCAATAGTAAAAGCTTCTGTTATGCTAATGTGAATTAACATATTTCCAGTTGTTCTTTCATTTGCTATAATTTAATCATCACACCAGCCTCAATATTTCCTATGGTTATCTTTAAATGACTGTACAGGTATGCATTGTGTGAATGTACTACATTATAATCATAGGTGCAGTGCTTCAGCTAATATTTTTGCTTAATAGTGCAAATGAAATAAGCTTTATGCATTTTTATAGCATAAGCAGATAAATCTATAAAATCATTAAATGCTATATTAGATTGGCAAGCATAATGATTTATCCTTAGTAATAGGGGGAAGTTATGGGAGATTTCTATCAATTTAATTAAAGCTCCACCAAGGGAACAGTTGTTCTAATGTGTGTGGAATGATTGCATGCTAGATCGTTGTAAAGGGTCTTTTTGCACTGGTGTCCTCCTACAGTGGATTCCTCTTTTTTATTGAGTGTGTGGGGAGTGTGGTGAAAGGGAGCACTCGGTCCCAATAACAAAGTAACATTTTATGCCTGGATTTGCAATGTTTCTGATTGTAACTACAGAACATCTTTCCAACATGGGCATTACATTTCTTTTAGGTAAGTGGAAAGCGTGAAGTCCCTTAATAGATACAACAATTTAGCAGTATTTGCTTCTACATGTTAAAATCGAAGCCCATTAAAAAAATGTGTGTGCACATGGATATGAGTTGTTCTAAGAGACATACTTAAATCAAAGCAAAAACCCCCTATATGGTTATCTTTTATGAGTGTTGTAGAGTAAAATGTCACTGTGTGGGAACCAGAAGTAGTTTTATGTGAACTAACTCAGACTGGAGTGTACCCCTGCTGCCAGCTGAGTGCTGTGTCCTGGAATGCTGTTGAATACTCTGCTTCTGGCTTTGTCACTTTGCAGTTTCTGGAACAACTGTGATCTGCTTCAGAAACTTACCTTCCTCCTTCTCAGGTAGAGCTCCTCACTGTGTGCTGGTTAAGGCAGTCTGCAGGGATTTAAAGTTCTTGGTTCAAATAGCTTTGGCTATGGAGGGTGACATACTTCACATTTTACCTTTTCTGCAGGTGTTTCTGCTACTGGCCAGTTGTATAAATAAGTATGTTTGGTGGTTCCTGTTGGCCTGTGTTAGCAGTATACTGTTCACACACATACTTTCAGACTCTTGTAGATGTTTAGGCACTTCTTTGCAACATTTTGGTCACAAAAGCAGTGAGAGTGTTCCCCGAGTTTTCTCATGTTTTGTTTCTTTGATTTAGAGGAAATTAAAATAGATCAGAATATGTAGTAGATGCATGCCCTGAGCATGAAGAAAAGCAAACCTCAAAGATTTTTTTTTCTGAATACTAGAGGAGAAAATTTTTTCCTCCGTTTGAATAACAGGAAAAATGCTTATCCCATTTACATGTATTCCTACATAAATTTCAAGGAATCTCTTAACAGTTGATCTCTAACTAAAGATTTTCATAATTTTTTTTTTTTTTTTAAATGAAGATGACTATAAACCAGAAGCCCATTAAGTTGCTTTGTGGTATGTATGATAACTTGAAATAATGAAGTATTGGCCAGTAGTCTTTTAAATTATCTTTTACATCCAAAGACAGGCCATACTGTGTCAGGGGAAAGCAGAATATCACTCTGATGCCTTAGGTTTACAGCTGTTGCTTAGTTAAAACTTTTCTTATTGGGATTACTTGAATTCCAGCTGATCTTTTTGGTGTGTTTTTTTTTTTTTTTTTTTTTTTAATCACTCCACAAAGTTTGTAGTATGGGTGGGGGTATATATATATATATATATATATATATATATATATATAATTTAGAACATAATTTCTTTGAGATAAAGAAAATGCTGAGGAATACAACAGATTTCCAAAGAACACATTTCAAGTTCATATTATCATCTAGCATAAACATCCATCGAAGACAAATTAAATCACCCTCCCCCCTCCATCAAACTCCAGATATTTCATATGTCTTTTGTGGTAATTTTAATTTGAGGAAGTATCCTAAACATGTGTTATGGTTGACAAAAGGTTGATACTTTTTGTCAAAACACTTCAAAATGAATTTGACATTAATTGGAGAGCTCCAACAAATAAAATTTGCTGATTTTCTTAAAAAACTGTTACAAAGAATTGGCCTGTGCTTTTCCACTTCCATACTTAATTGCAAAATTAAAGCAAATGAGAATTAATGTTAGGTAACAGGTGTTGGACATTATGGAAAATTATACTGTTCTTTGAATTCTTTATTAAAGATAATTATTTTTTACACTAGTAAAAATCACTAATTTTTTCATGTGTCACGTGGGCTGATATTTGGGAAATAGTCTTCAAAAAAGTGCTTCTTATGGGCAGAGTGTTTTTTTTGATGTTATACTGTTCTTTTTCTGATGAAAAACTGCAAATGTTAATCCACGTGACTCTCTTAGTAAACCTTTCAGTGGACAGGGAAACATGGATTGAGTTTTAATATTTTTATTTGTAAATTATGTTTTTTACTAATATATTGACTGTAGTTTTAGAAGTTCCTAATTAAAAAGTGCTCAGTGAGGGATGGTTGTGCACAAAACTGTTCTTGAATGGCAGTTCTACTATGTCTGTGCCTCTTTGGTGTCATTTCAGCTTGGCTAGGTAGCCTTCTTAGGCTGAAAAACACTGCTTGATTTCACCTTATTTTTTCTTTGCCTGACTCTAAAGAAGCTCGTGTTACTTGTAATATATTTTCCTTAGTGGTTTGCCAAGTAAATTGATTAGTAAGGTTCAGCTCATTCCAGTGCTTCTAGTAAGAAGAAGTTAAAGAAAGAAGCACATGTCTGCATATTGCATAATAGAGGAATTTTGAGTGGTCTAGAGATGTGGGCTTTCATCACTCACTTGTACTTTCTGGAAAAAGCAGCTTTGTTGAAATAAAAGTACAAACAAATTAGTTCTAATAGAAAGATGAGTTATGAGTTAATAATTCAGTTCAAATTTTTCACAATTCTAAAGAAAATAATTAAAGTACTAAGTAATAAAATGAAAAACAAACAAAAGTGTCCCAAATTTTCATTCTCCTATAAAGTTGTCTTTTTAATACTGATTACAAACAAAAGGAAATTTCAGGATGTTGGAATATTTATGTTTCTTGGGAAATTCTACTTTCCAGCTATTTATAAGAAACTAATTGATTAGATATGGGTATTTTTAATCAGTACTTGTTTATTGTATCCAAAAAGCGTGTTAGCTGATCTTTTCTGGACATTATGTACTTGCAAGTTAAACTGTAGCTATGTGGCCTCTCAGACAGCATGCATTAATTCTACCACATTTTAGGGTGTAATTCAGAATCATTTTAGACCGGAAGAGATTATCAGTGTTGCTCTCTGAAGAGATCCTGCCTTCCCTCAACCCGGGCTGCTTATTCCTACCCTCATACTGTTCATTATTTGCTACAAAATAAAGGTTCACATAAGTAGACAGGATAACTTGATTGTGGCAAAAGCTGTTAATTTATGCTTTGGGTTAGGTTTTTATTTGTTTATTTGGAGTTTTTGGTTGTTTGTTTGGGGGTTTTGTTTGGTTTGGGGGATTTGTTTGTTTTTCTGGTTAATTTTGTATGTTTGGTTACTCATTTCAGTTCTATGTTGTGCCTACCCACATAGAAGCTTCATTCCTTTACCTCCTCAGTCTTTGTACTCTCTGACTTGTGTTCATCCTCATGCCTCTCGAGTTTGCTTTTGCATTTTCTATGTGCTTTCTCCTAGCTTTACTCTGCCCACGGTGAAAAAGTGTTCATGTATGGAACCCCGTGACCTTTTCCTGCTGGTAATACATCTGGTATTTCTTGAACCTCTCTATCACAAGAGAAGATGACTTTGCCTAAATAATTTGAGTCAATGCATTTTTCATTAGCTCTTTGCTTGCCTCTTTGTTCCTTTGACTAATCTCTGCAAACACACACACACACCCCCCTCCACACACACCCCCACCCAATTAAAAACCCATACGGATTAAAATTTCCCCAGCTGCTGTCATGCTAAGTGCACTCAACTTACTTATGAAAATATTTAGTGTCTGTTGACCTCAGAATACTTGGATATCCTGCAATGAAGTTAGAGTATGTGTCACAGTCATTTAAACATAAGCTTTGCAGGACTGCTTGTGTGCTGGAAAGACATGCCAGAGACTTGGATGAGTTTGGCTGTCAGGTATGGCTCGTGTAGTAATGTGAACAGCACCAATACTGCTGTTCACAAAATTACTAAGCCATGTAAAATAATGTGACAATGGTACTAAAGGTGAAACAGTAATGTGGTGTTATTTATGACTGATTTTTGTCATTGATACCATATCCCTGAGAGACCTCCTGCTGCCATTTTTCTTGCAGTACAACATGAAGTCATTTTTCAGTTATCTTGGATGTACTGGGTTTTCTCCAGGTCTTTCATGCCACTTTCAGTTAAATTGAATAGTATTAAAATTTATATTCTCCAGCCTACAGACTTTGCAGTCTTGGAGGCTTTCCCAGAGTGAATACGAATATGAAGAACTTTAAAAATATTGAAAGTTACCCATTTGTTAAATCTCTTTATTTTGTCTGATTTGGAATTTTTGAAGTCCTTTCTTATACTTCTCCTATTTGGTATGTTATGATACATCTTTTAACTGGATAGTTTTGGAAGTTAAGGTATTGGTTTAGAATTTTTGTTTTGTCATTCTAAGATATTGTAAGGGACCTATTATGATCTCTTTATTGTTCTAGAGTGTTTTCTGAATGTAGTTAATGGCCAAGTTCAAGTAAGCTTTAGATGAAATCAGGTTATTACAAAGTGGTTATTACAAGTGATTCTACCAGTATGTTTTTTTTCTTATTGAGTACTTTATCATCCTTGCCTGTGAAAAGTTTGTATAAATCATTATAGCAACACACAATGCAGAATATGCATCCTGTGATTGCAGGATTTTTTATAAGATGTTTCCTGAATCCTATACAGTCTCATGCTCTCAGTTTTCATCTCCTTTTCACTTCTGTTTTCCTTTTCACTTCTGTTTTCCTTTTCACTTCTGTTCTTTCCAATTCTTCTCCCCTCCTCCCCCCTTCCTTTTTCTTCTAACAATGCTTTTTGGAGGTGAACATGTGTTTATGAGCTACATGTTTCCAAAACAAACAAAAGAGGGTGGGGAGATGATGAAGGGGAGGAGGACAGGGAAAAGATGCAGCTGCTCATTTTTAATTTTTTGAAACTAGCCTTGGATCCTTGGCATTTGCTTAAGATTTATAATAAAAACTGATGCATGACTGAAACACTGCATCTTTGTTTTACTGTGGTTGCCAACAAGAAAATCTTAAAATAGTAACAAATATATTATTTGAATTCCCATCTAAAATAGTATCAATGTAAGATGTTTTTCCAGATGAGATTGCATGTGTAGAGGATTGCCACAGCAGTGAAAGCTTTTGGAAAATCAGCCAACGCCATATGCTGGTTTTTATTCTGTGGTGCCAACATCCAAGTCAGTAAAAGGTATTTTCATTTATTTCACCTGCTAGGAAGTAGAAATTATTATGGCATTGGGTCCAGTAATTCTATTGAACCTGCACAAGCAGTGTGCCCTCACAGCAAAGGCCAGCAGCATCCTGGCTACGTTAGGAAGAGCATTGCCAGAAGGTCAGTGGGTGATCCTGCCCATCTCCTCCGCCCTAGTGAAACACATCTTGAGTGCTGGGCCCAGTTTTGTGCTTCCCCAGTACAAGAGACGTATGGACATAGAAAAGTGAGTCCAGTGAAGGGCCATAAAGATGATTGGGACTGGACTGTTCAACCTGAAGAAAAGAAGACTTGGGGGGATCTTATCACTGTGTATAAGCACCTTATGGAGGGGAAAGTAAAATAGGTGGAGCCTATTGGGTTCTTCTTGGCAGTGCCCAGCAACAGGACGAAAAACAATGGGCACAATATGAGGATTTCCACTTGAATAAAGAAAAACACCTAAATACTGGCACAGACTGACCAGAGAGGGTGTGGAGTCTTTCTCCATCATTAGAGATTCTCAAAGCTGATGGGCCAGGACTCTGAGCAACCCACTGTAGGTGACCCTGCTTGAGCAGAGGGTGGGTTTGGTGATGATGTTTAGAGATGCCTGCCATCCTCAGTGAATCTGCAATTCTTGTGTGCCTCTGTTTCAGAGTTTAGCTGAAGTACTGGGCTATGTCAAATACCAGTGAACAAGTTGTATGTTCTCACATATTTTTATGAGTGGTAACAATGAAATAACATTATTAACACTATTAGGGAAAAAATTGTGGTTGAGGAACAAAGCTTGAAACAATGTGTGGAATGAAATATGTTTGGGGCTTTGTTGCACAACTCTTCACATGTTAGTGAGCTCTTACCCACATAAGTAGTCTCACTGACGTCAATAGGACTACTCCTATAAGTGTTCACCAGTGCAAATAAGGGTTGCACAATGTGTTCTTGTCTCTAACGTACAAGTGTATGTAACACAGTATTTAATTATCACTTCAGGGCTCCTTTACTTCAGTGGCATATTCATTTAAATATCCCAAATTATACTGCTTTTCCTAGGCTGTAATGATGTCTGTATGTCAGTAAAATACATCCTTCACCATAAAATTGAGCAGAGATAGCATCTTGGAAAAATCCTCTTTCCTTCTTTCATTTATACAGTTGAAAAAAAAAAAGCTGACAGAAAAAAAGAAAATCATTTTCTTCCTTTGTAGTATTTTAAATAAATTGAAGTTTCTAACTTTCTTCTGACAGTTTGATGGAGTCAGTGCTTTACTTTCAGTGCTTAATTAGTCTGAAGGTAGGCTTTCTATTCCCCATAAAATAATTAAATATGGCATTTTATTTTAAATGTCATTCAAAGTTCTGTATAAAGTTTTGTATAAAGAAGCATTTTGTATCTATATTTTATAGTAATACAAAAGATAGGGCTAAAAGCACTTTCTGAGATCAATTATGTGGTACCAATTTTTTTATTTCAACTTTATTGCTAAAACATCTGCTGTAGCACTTTTGAGGGGTTGAGGGAAGGCTATGTTGTACTCTCTAACATTCAAGTGATAAAGCCAGAGTGTCTGTCACAAGAACTGATTTTTTTTAAAGACCTTCAGAAGCTTTTATTTTTTAATAGTTCTTTTCTGGTTGTAAGTACTGAAAT
This sequence comes from Lophotriccus pileatus, assembly GCA_035583135.1. Taxonomy (NCBI): domain Eukaryota; kingdom Metazoa; phylum Chordata; class Aves; order Passeriformes; family Tyrannidae; genus Lophotriccus; species Lophotriccus pileatus. The sequence goes on from JAWWES010000115.1 coordinate 30,752,618, forward strand.
TTTTGTCAAGGTTCTTGAATTATGTTAAAGAGTCTTCTGAAACTACTGTAGGAATAGTTGAATAGTTGCATATGCATAGTTGGAGTTAAATCTCTGGACTTGTAAAATGTTATAAGAATACAATGTTATAATATAGAAAAATGAGTAAATGAGTCTGGTCCACTTGTAAAGAAGTGAGATGTTATTCATTCAGACCAATGGTACCTTTACAAAGAGATGATCTATAATGCTGAAAACTCTTTTAAAGTAATTGTTAAAATAGGAAAGAAAAAACTGAATTACTGGAAGCTGAAATAAGAAAAATTGATACTTAAATTAGAATGGGATTTTTAATTTTTATTTATTTAATAGGTACACCCATTTTGTACCCATTAGTAACCTGAAGAGATTAAGTGGAAAATGTGACAAATTCTTCTACAGCTCAGTGTTTTATTTAAAACTGGATGTCTTTTTCAAAAAAAGGTGTGCACCAGTTCAACCTTCAATTTGTTAGGCATAATGTACATCTAGCAGACAACACCTTTTTTGTTAATCAGTAGGTCAGGATCTTGACAGCACTTTGTATCTGTCTTAGAACAAGTGAACCTGTAAATATCATGGCTAATCTTTAGATCAAATAAGAATAGCACCTTGCAGCCTGTTCCTTCCATATTTTCTGAAGTCTTCCATTCAACAACTTGTCAGGCTTGTGCATAGTAATCTTTTTGGATTTCAGTAAAGAATTTGGTACTGTCACGGGATCCTTCTGGACAAAATGTTCAGCACACAGCTGGATAAACACATCATGCAGTGGGTGAGCAACTGGCTCACAGGTCAAGCACAAAGAGCTACAGTGAAAGGGGTAACGTTAGACTGGTGTCCTGTCACTGGCAGGGTTCTGCAGGGCTCGATCCTCAGCCTCAGCCCAGTTCTCTTCAACGTCTTCATTAATGACCTGGATACAGGACTAGAAGGAATACTAAGTAAGTTTGCTGATGAAACTAAATTGGAATGAGCTGTCTACCTCTTGAGGGCAGAGAGGCCCTGCAGAGAGACTTCAACAAATTAGAGATGGGCAACTGTATGAAGTTTAACAAGGGCAAGTGCCAGATTCTTCATCTGGGATAGGGCAACCCTGGTTGTGTGTTGTGAACAAGGGGCTGGAGAGCAGCACTGGGGAAAGGTACATGAGGATCCTGGTCGATGGCAAGTTGAATATGAGTCACTGGTGCCCTGGCAGCCAGGAGGGCCAAGCCTGTCCTGGGGTGCGTCAGGCACAGCATCACCAGCTGTTCAAAGGCGGTGATTGTCCCAGTTTACTCTGCACTGGTGCGGTCCCACCTTGAGTACTGTGTGCAGTTTTGGGCACCACAATAAAAAAAGATATTAAGCTCCTAGAAAGTGCCCAAAGTAGGGCAATGAGGATGGTGAAGGGTCTGCAGGGGAAGCTGTGTGAGGAGTGGCTGAGGTCACTTGGTCTGTTCAGTCTGGAGAAGAGGAGACTGAGGGGAGACCTCATTGCAGTCTTCAACACCCTCATGAAGGGAAGTGGAGGGGAGGCACAGGTCTCTTCTCTCTGATGACCTGAGGGAATGGCCTGAAGTTGTGTCAGGGAAGGTTTAAGTTGGATATCAGGAAGAGGTCCTTCACCCAGACGGTGGTTGGGCGCTATAACAGGCTCTCCAGGGAAGTGGTGACCGAGTTCAAGAAGCATTTGGACAATAGGCACATAGTGTGATTCTTGCGGTGTGCTGTGCAGGGCCAGGACTTGGACTTGATGATCATGATGGGTCCTTTCCAGCTCAGCATATTCTATGATTCTATAATAGTACAGTTACAGAATATGTGAAATTCTACATTTAAACTGACATGTATTTTTCTATATGTTTTATTTTAGCCACCATGTCTAGAAAAATTCTTGACTAGCAATGTTTTGTTTTTTTTTTATGAGCTTGCTTCCTGTGAACTGGATCAAACCTTTTTGGATGTGATTAGATTTCTTCCTATTAGGACTTTTTAGTGACTGACTTCTCTAAGTTTTGTACTTTCTCATTTTGTAAAGGGATGTTTACTGTGTTTCTCTTTAAACGTTCTAAGACTCTGATTTTGCAGGGGATTAAAAGAAGAATGACAAATCCTGGTCTGTGGTGCTGCAGATATAGTCCTAGTACCTCCAAAGTAGAGAACACTCAGGTGTCCAGACTTGTTGCTAAGTAGCACATTATTTGACTATGTGTAGTTGTTATTTAAGAAGAGCATGTGCTCTGGGAAACTTTCTTAAAATGTCTACTAATCTAAGTCTTAAGATGAAGTGGGATGCTGCTTTCAGATGGAAGAACACTCTCTGTTTCCTATTTAGTGAAATGACAGAGTGAGAACTGGCACAGGCATGTAGTATATCTCAGAGGAGGTTTCATCATAATTGATCTTGTTTATGGAATAAGTTAAGTAGCAGTTTAGTGAACAGCATTGTAAATTTATATTGGTAAGTATATTATAAAGTGTTTACAGAACTTTATTTACAGGAGTTCATTTTAAGAAATAAATGAGCTGTAAAACATTGGTAATAAAGACAGTGGGACTACTCTTAAGCTCAGAAGAGTTTACTAAAGAGTTTACAGAAGAGTAAACTCAGAAGAGTTTACTAAAAAAGGGAGCTACTCCAGGATCAGGTGTCAAGTGGGAGGAAGACATTACATCAGCCAGAAGGTATTACCAGAGAAGACATAAATCAAGAACTTGGTCACAACACCTATTCTCAAGGGAAGAGTCAAGGCATTCTTACCTTGCTTAATCATTACATTTTAAGTAGTTTAATTTGCAGGTGTATATGCTCTTTTCAGAGATTATAGGTAAGTTCTTAGTGACTTGACATTTTTCATAATGAGTTATGAATGAACTGTATTTTAATACTTTTCACCTTCAAGATACATATTACTATTCAGGTATATTTTGGGCAGAAGACAAGGTAACCTGGCTCTGTCTGTTGCAGAAGAGAAGAAAAACAAGTAAATAATTATACTGAGATGTTCCTTATACACCTACAAATATATTTTAACATACTTCAGTGTAATGCGTTATTTATAAGTAGGTTGATAATTATTTTTATCAGTAACCTTGATGATACATAGCTTTCTCCTCAAGGAAGTATTTGAAATTATTTGATTACAATTTGCAAGTGCTAAAGCATGTCTGTAGTCCATTTGTTAGCTGTTTGCAGAGTGTTAATTAAATTTCCAAATTTGGTCCCATCGTACACCTGGAAGAAGAATAAAGCTTGTTACAGACCCCTCAGAGTTACTGCAATGTGCTAATGAGAACTGGAGGGAAGCTACTCTCAAACCAGGAAAGTAAGTCAGAGTTTTAAAAAGCCCCGTACATCAACTAATGGATGATATAACAGCATAACAGTATACATGCAGGATTATGCCTTTCAGACAATTTGAAGTGTGTTTTGAAACCCTGTGAAAAATGATTAGTCAAATTGAGAATGCATTCACCCCATTAGGCATACGTATAATTCCTGTGGAAAGATTATAGGTCTTTTAGCTCTAGCTAATGAAAACTGATTTCATCAACAGCCTTATACAAAGTTTTGCTTTTTAACTTAATACTGAAGGAGTGCTCAGAGCTGCTAGTACTGTGCAGTTCTTGAGTGCAAGATTTTGGGAGACATGAACAGTTGCGTATCTGCAGATGTCTAGGGCTCAAGCTTGCAAGATGCTGATAATATCAGAAAAAACAGCATGGGAGTTGGTGGAAACTAAAGGTGCCTATGTCCATGCCTTGCTTAGCATCTGGCATGTTCAGGTGCAAAGGCACATCCATGGCTTTTTCATTAGGAATATGGGATTTGAATTATGGGAAACAGGGTGCAGTAGTTGTTGTTATTGTTTCTGTATGACCACATTCCAGTTCTGTTTAGCTGAGCTGGTCTTTATTTTATGTCTCTAAAACTTTAGCTGCTGGCATCATGGCTGAGATGTTGTGTTGCTGCTGCTGTCATCTACATGTATACAGAGCCTAGGGGTTTATGCAGTGAGTGGAAGCTGGCATAATTAAACATCTTTTAATGAAGATTTGAAATGTTTAATGTTATAATATATTATATGGGAAACAAACATATGCCCTTTTTAAATACCCAAATGGGCAGTGTGGTGTTTTCTGGTACTGTATTATTGTTTTTCTCTGCTGATATGCTGGAGCTGTGTATTCTTTTCTTCTAGCAATGCAGGAATGAGTTGGAGAAGGAGGGGAAAAAAAGGTGAATGAAGCTGCTCACATATAAGATTGTGAATTGATTTTTCAAGAAAAGAGAAATCAAGGGAGATTCTACCACCCTGATTGCTTCATGTTAGTGATTATACTTTTTGCAAGACCAGTAATGTCAGGTTTCAGAGAGTTTGGGCACTTGGTCACATTACATTCCTGTATACTTAAATGGATTAAGATAAAAAGTCTGACTTGAAAAGGATATTTCAAAACTGACTGTGCCTGTGGTTTTGAATCCTGATGCTTTGAACAAAGAAGGGATTGATTTAATGGGATTAATGCTTAATCCAAATGAAGCAATGTACACACATGCCTTGAATGCTTTTGAGAATAACTACAAATATTGCTTATAAAGTTCTGTAGAAAATTACAGAGAGGTGATCTTTGTGTAAGAAAGAGATGGGGCGAGACTGCTTTAAATAAAGGGCACATGCAAAGTTGTGTTTAAATTAGTGCTTCGGGATTACTTTCAAATATTTTTAAGTCTTTGTTTTTTTATACTAGTATGATACTTATTTTCAAGTGCTGATTTTGAGGAAGTATTACATTTCTCTCTTCATAATTTTGAAATTTTAGATGAGGAAAATTGTTTTCAAATTAGACTTTTTTTTCCACTTATATTTGGGGCAAGGTTGTTTTCTGTTTCAGATAATGCTTTCTCTTTTTATCACCACAATTTGATTTTTTTTCCCTTGGCTTGCATGTTTTCTGTGTGGCACAGTATATTGTTACTTGCTTGGAGAAATTATGACTTTGCCAGTATTTGCTGTGCCCCTCTAATTTCAGGGAGGAATTACTCGTTTAACCAAACAAGCCGATTTGTATGTGCTATTTTTTTTTTTAATTACTTTTTAAATTTTCTTTTTTTAATGTTAGCAGATACAAAAATTTCAACATTTATAGTTATTTCCTTTCGTGTTTTTTAGTAAAAACTTTCTTGATACATGAAATCCACTTGATTTCTTATAGTGACCAATGTATACACTCAAAATGTGTTTTCAAAACATGGAATCCTGTCTAACTGGGTGAAAGGTATGGTATATGCACCAAAGACTGTTGCAAAGGTTTTGAGGAAAGCAATGACAGCAGTCTTTCAGAGTGTAGCTGTTCTAGGACAAAACGCTGACTCTCACAAGTATTAGGCTGGCTCATCAATTTTCATTCATTTGTCCCTGACTCCCTATGTGCCCCCCCAGCCTGGGAACCAGAAACTTTAGGTGAAAACTAATTCTTGCCCAATCATGAGGTTTAATTAAGTTAGTGGTTTTAGAAAAAAGACCGAATATCACAACACTAATGAAAAAATTTGCAAGAATTGCTAATGATGTGTGTGACTCATGCTGCTAAATGGAGCAGATTTTTAAACATAGCTCTAGGCTTCAATTCTTTCAGCTCATTCACAGTCAGTTCTGCTTTATACTGAGCTCAGTGAAGCTATTCTCAGAGGAGAGTGCAGTGTGACATGGATTAAGAGCAAGAGAGTGGAGCCATTAATCAATTCAGTACTATATAGGTATCTAATATCTAAGAAATGTTTAATATGTTTTAGGCAGCATAAAAAGCTGGAAGCAAAAATATATCTGTCAAGTGATTTTTAGCTTTATTACTTTTTTTTTTTTAAAAGGAATTCAGCTGGAGACTGGCTCAAAGGCAAGGAATAATTACTGATAATTGATGTTTGAAGAAAGTTTTTTTCTTGGTTTATTTTTGAACCCAGCTCTGCTATATCTGAGTTAGTAAACAATGCACAAGAACGTTCTTAGGTACTGGAATTGTTTTTTTTTTGTCTGGAATGGCTCTTGGCAGTGCCTTGCCCAAGCCAGCTAAAGATGTCCCAGGCAGGTCCCGAATGTTGCTCTGGAGTAGGGTCAGGCCAGGGATGATTCCAAGCAGGCAATCAACCTCTCAGTTTTCGCTCAGCTTCGTTTTTGGAGATCGTGAAAGCTTAACAGTAAGGATGAAGGAGTTATAAGCCTCTGGGTTTCAGGTCAGTGAACAGCCCTAGACCTATTCAGTTTACTGGTATAGACAAGCCTACCGTACTTCTTGGTAGGACCCTTAAAATGTAAGCTTTTAAAGTGATTTTTAAGATGCTGAATTTGTCACATCTGCTGAAAAAATCATTCTCTTCCTTAAGATAGAAGTAATAGTGTTTAAAGTTTTTAAGTGTTAATATTCAGTTATTTTCCAAAGAGCATTTTTCTGACGTCTGAAGAGGACAGCAACATGTAAGACTACATCTGTGTTTACAGTTTCCATCTCTCCTAAAACCTAACATAGACATTGTGAAGATTGTATTAATCAACTGGATGAATACTGATCACATTTATTATAAGAATCTTCCTATTCTGTAAACTTTATCTCTTGATATACTTTATTCTTTACTGGTCATTCAAATATACATTTTGTTTGGAAACTGTCTTCATGAACTTGTGGCTTCTTGAAAAATGTTTGTTTCAGTACCTGTAGAATTATCTACCTGCATAGTACTCTCAGCTGTAATGAATGTTCTGTAATTTTCTCTTATTTAGTACTTTTTTTAGTGCTACAGATTTTCTTTTTGACCAATGAAGCTGTTGGTCTACTTACACTTGAGCAGGCCACGCAATCACTAAATCAAGCAGTCTGCCATACACCTACTGTCTTTGTATGAGACCCACAAATAGAGGTATTTCGGAAGGTGGTGGTGCTGGTTTTTTTGGTTTTGTTTTAGTTATGCTTTTGAAGTCCCAGTGGTCTAGTACTGGTGCACTGTTGAAATAAATAAAGAGTATATACAGTTTCCTGTGGTAGTTCATAATCTACAATAATAAGTATTCCTCTTTAAATAGCTCTACTAAACTTGCTAAATTATTTCATGTAAAGGTTTCTTTATTCTTTACCTTTAGCAAAATGAGGTGTGTTTTTAAAGTATTAGTTATAGGACCACTGAAAAAGCAGCTATTTGTTGAACTGGGCAATTATAAGTCTTTTGGCTTTCTAGTTTAAGGTGAAATGACTGAATTGTGTTATGTAGTAGCAGTATTTTTATTATCTATTGTTAGTTTAATTAAATAAAAAAGGGAAGAAATCCACCTATAATTCTGTCTTCAACTCTATGCATTTCTGTTATTAATTTCAGTGGAAAGAAACTATTTATCATAGTTTGGGAAGGGAAAAAGCCCCCAAAACTAACACCAAAATACACTTACATGTGCTCCATTGAAAAACCAAAGAGTTATTTAAAAACAAAACAAAACAAAAAACCCTCAAACACCATCACTACAAAAACCACAAACCCAAAATTTTGATAGACTAGCATGAGCTATGCTAAATAACGTGAACTGCTCAAGCCTCAGGCTATGCAGAACGGAAAAACAGGACTATGCTTTTTTGGTAGAGTGCACATACATCAGTTTATAGAAGTACTACAAGTAAACACAATTGTTTTTCTGTGATGTTATTTACCTTTCTCACTCCTAACATCCTGGAATGATTATCCTGACAGAAAGGTTGTTTCCTCTGATAGTAAAAAGGCCTTTTTATGATGAAAGAATTGCCTCTTGGGTGGTGATGGGAGGACAGACCATCTTCTACTCTCTGCTTTGCATGGAACTTTGCCAGTTTTACATCATCCTATCCTGTAATAAATGAGATATGCAAAAACCCACAATAAGGTGAATCACTTGCATAAAACCCAGCATTTATTGAAAAGTTGTATTTCCACTTACTGTTCAAACAGGAGTAGCCCAGAAATGGAAAAAATGAAACCAAACCCACCTTGCAAGTTTTCAATGCACATGATCAAACTTTTAAAAGCAGATAGTATGGCCAAAGAGAACATTTCAAACTGAGATTTACACAACCTAAATGGGTGTGCTGGTCATGGAATGAGGAGCTGCTGAGCTGGCACAAGTGTCAAGCAGCTGGAGCTGTTTCTTTGCCCATTCTTTGTTCAGAAGGAAATGAAAAAGAAGAGCTTATCTGATACACGCGTATCCTTTTGCATGATATTTTTATCTTAATTTTCATTGTTTAATGATAAATCCAGAACAAATAGTTAACATGGGCATAAAACTCAATAAATAGCAATCTGAGTCAGAAAGATATCAGCCCTAAAATGAGATTTTAGCATACAGACTAATGCAGTTATGAATGTACGCCCTTCTGTCTTTTCCTTTGTTAGACACTGTTGATATATACACTTGATGCTCCACAAGAACTGATAGCAAGAATGAGAGAAGTCCTGGCATTACTGGAGATAGTAATAGAAGGAGTAGTGGAGAAATATTTCTAATGTGAATGCATGTAGAAGAGTTTGCTGCCCCAAATGTTTAAGACCAATACATTAGTGACAGAAAATTAATAATCAGCACTGGCTTGTGTTAGTTTTGTTTGCAATTCTTTAAATGATACCCGAATGACATGAGAAATTTTGGTTCCTGAGTTTGAGTGTGTTAGGGTCCTCTTTCTTTAAATGTTATTAATCGTTGCCTCTGAATTCTCTTTTTTTTTTTTTTTCATTGTTAAGAATTAAAGAATTGCAGCACTTCAGTGGAGAGGTTGATAATATTTAGGAAAAATACATGTACCATAATTTTTCAGGAGCATGTGAATGCTCAAGAGAGAAAGTGTGTCCATCATTGAACCTATACATGATGTTATGTAATAATCTTATTCTAATGTACATTTTATAATGTAGAAGGCTTTATATCCACCATAAAATAATTGTTTCTGCACAGCTGTAAAACACTTGAACATTAAAGCTTCTTTACAACACCTGAAAGCCTTAGTGTCCATAAGCCACAAAACATTTAAATTTCTTCTAAAAGGCTGCTTTCTATGAATGTTTTGTGAAGTTACAATGTGTTCCTGATAGTTTTGGTTGTGGAGTTTGTGTGTATGGTTGTAGCGCATGTCTTTCAATGCAGCAGGCTGACAGTTGGGAGCTGACTGGTAAGTCGGCTTTAATCTATGTAGAAAATAGGTTTAAGTTACTTCTTTTTAACTCTGCAAATACAGTTGTAAATCCTGTTCTGCTTGCTCCCATCTACAAATCTGGCATTGAAAGAACACATCTGTACAGATGCCTTTGGTGAAATAAAGATGGGTAGTTTAAAGACTGCTGTAGAATTTCTTATATCGGCTCCTTTTCCATATAAGGTTAAGACAGAGTTTTTACCTTTAGGTTGCTAAAGTTGCATGATATCTGGAAATTAAACTTGAGACATGTAGACTGAAGTCTTATCTCAGATTGATGTTTTATTGAATTTGGATGTGTATATTACAAAACCAACAACTTATAAAGGTCTGAATCAAGAAAGAAAATTAAGTTTATTTTCATTGAAAACACAAATCAACTTTTGTAGAATTTTGGTTGCTAATTTTACAATCTTTTCAATTCCTAGTTTCTTACTGGAATCTAAAACTGTTCGTTTGCAGTCCAAATACAATTTGGAAGTAGGAGGCATTTTGTGACAACCCTGTATTGATTATTTTTCATTCAGAACTTTAAAGGCAGATAAATTTTGATAACTTTATGATGGTTAAATCTACTAAATATTTAAAACATTGTGGTCTTTATGAACAATTCTTAAAGCACATTTCCTTTTCAAATTTTATTACTATGAAATTAGAAAGACTTACTTTTTCAAGGTATTACATTTTTCTTAGTTGAGCAACTTACAAAATTATATTAGTGACTCTGATTTTTCAGAATGTGAGACGAATCCTGTATTGGCTGAAAAATCTTCTTCATTTAGCACATGTACTTCTTTACAGATGCATTATGACCTAAATTTACAAGCTATCACATAAGATCAAACAATCGTAATGGGGTTTTACTTGTTTTAACCCCACTTGCTGATCATCTACAGGTCTTATTGATTTAGGAAGAACCTTTTGTTCTCTACTAATGAAAATCAGGATGCTCAGTTAGCTTATTCAAGTGATCCAGATCAGGTGACTCTTGCCTGCAAATGTCAATGTTGTTATTTGAGGCTGTGATATCTAACAGGAACTGCCACCTGTGTGGATTAAGAGAAGGGATAGTTTAAACCAGATGTGAGCTAGTGGGGGCTGATGCGGTGGGAACGCTGTGGTGTATTTGAGCATTGGTGTAGGGAGAGTGGCATAGTAGTTTGTTTTCTGGTATTGCTTCCTAAAGACTTTCATTGTAAGCATTTGTAAGATATATTAAAGATTACCATAATTGACTAGGATTGAAATTGCACTACAGATGTTTTCATCATGTTCTGGTACTGCACAAAACATAAAATAGGAAAATTGATCTTATTTTATAGCATGAACGCTTTCCAAAAGAGGTCAGGGTTGTTTGACCTGAACAACCTTTTGTGCTGAACCTTGGCTGCTTTTTGTGGAGAATTTGCTATTACATTTAGAGACACCCAACACAACAGAAGACAGCATATTTAAGTTTGTTACAGTGTTTGTTACTCCCCTTCCCCTCAGATCCCACTAAGGCTTTTGCACTTGGGGTACAAAAGGGGTGCACTTGGGATGCTCTCTGTGGGAGCCAAGCCCCTTGTGACAGGTGCTCTTCTTTTCTGCCTCCCTCTTTGGAAAGCCTCAGCACTACTGGATTTACCTCCCTGTGGCTGGTCATTTTGTTTGGGGGAATTGTAAAGTGTATTATCAGATTATAATTATATGAATTTTAAAATTTATTTATGTCAGGGATCCAAGATTCTGAATTTTGCTTCTTTTTCCAAAATGTTTACTGGAGTTATCTTTTTGTTGCAGATATTGTAAAGGCCTTTTATGTGCAATTATTTTTATTTTGATAACTAAATTGCTAAGGTAATGGAAGTATACCTGTGAAAGTAATTTATACATCTAAAGTTAACTGAAATTATTCAATTACTTGAGAATTATGTATGATTTTGGTGTTGTATAACAGTTTGTGTTGATTTTGCTGCCATTTGTAAGTGAGAATGCTGAATTTGATCCTCTACGAGGCCTACCACTTCACTTTCTTCTATCTCCTTCCAACCAGGTTCTTTATCAATATATCATCTTGCATATCTTGGAAATAGGTACTTTTACAGTCACAGTCATAGTCATAAACTCCTACCTGGCTATTTCTCCTGGGTACTGTTTAGCTGTAACCCTCTAAAGGGACTTTTTGTACGCAGTATCTTGTATGGATATGCTTTGCTTCTACTATTTTCTGTATGACAGTTCATTTTTTTTTCTGGGTATTTCTCTGTTTAGGAGGAGACAATTTAAATAGTCATGTATTCATTCAGTGTGTTAAAAAAAAAGAAGAATATTGATTTTTGCTGGCCCCTAGGTATTTTTTTCGTAGGAGGGAGTTTATACTGATAATGTAATCAATTAATATTCTCTCTTTCAGGTTTAACGGATGAAAAAGTGAAGGCGTATCTTTCTCTTCACCCCCAGGTACTGGATGAGTTTGTGTCAGAAAGTGTAAGTGCAGAAACTGTGGAAAAATGGCTAAAAAGGAAAAATAACAGACAAGAAGGTAAGTCCTTTTCATTTGCGATTAATAGTTAGCTTTGAACAACTCAGTTGTTTTTAGATTTAGAAAGGAAACCCAGTTTTGGTAAAACTTCACTGTTATAATTTTTATGTTTTTGTTCCACAACTTTTTTAAAGGCAAAAAAACCCCCGTTTTTTTTTTAATGTTTTCAGCCTTTTGGTATTAATTTCAGAAGTTTAGTTTACCCACTTTAAGTTGTATATACTGTTCAGTCAACCTGCTGTTGTCTGTTTTGAGAACATAACTTGGGCTGCTTGGATCTAAAATTGATATTGACAAGTTTTGAATTAAAATGATGCAGGATGTGCAGGACGTAAACCTCAGTAAATTACTGGATGTACCATCTCAAAAGTTTCTACTTGCAACATGTATTAAGTCAGTTTTAGATAGGAATATTGACACAGAGGTTATAAACCAGCGTGTTGAATTCTAGAGGTGTTTCTGTTGGGTTGCTTTAGGTAAAATACCTCACTAAACAGACCCAGAAGACATTTTTATGAGTCAGCTTGGGTTGGAAATGTCTGTAAATTTTGTAATGACCTTAAATTTTGTGAGATTGTGTGCAAACATAAAATTCATGCAATGAATTGCAGTGATTTGGAATGTACGAGGTAAAATGCAAAAGAGGCAATTACAAAGGTGAGAGAAGAAACACTTGAGTTTGCTCTGCATGTGAATTGCTTTGTGGCTGACTTCTAAGGTGCTTGAGGTTTAAGTTCTGGTGATAATTCTCATTTTAAATACGGGGCTAAGATGATTGTGGACAAGGGACAGAATCATATTGAGACAGATTTTTGGTGGTGATATCTGATACTAAGGTGGTAGTAAATTGTTGATTTAAAGAGATTACCTAGTGGAAGAAATATATAGCAATAGACTGTCAGTTTACTATATCTTTGTAGTTTACAAACTGCAGCACTGCAGGATGTTTATTGTTATAATCCACAAAAGCAATCAGAAAATCAGTGTTACAAATCAAGGGAATAAGTTGTGACAATGTTTTTTGTAAACAGAAGATTTAAAAAAATATTTTAGTGTTATCAGAAATTAATACTATTTACTTTTAAGAGCTATGTTCATTTAAAAATGATGATTTTCTCTAAGGCACTTGAAATAGCCATAAGAAATTATTGTGTGTTTGAAACACAGTTTATAGTCTGGGTCAAGGATCTTGATGCTAAAACTGAATGAATGCTTTGGATAATTTTTAGTGTCAATATTCTTATATTACTAAGTGGAATTTATTAGTTCCTTAGTTTTTCAAAGTTTCCAGTTTTTGGGGGGAAGGGGTGGAAGGTGTGAACTGAAGATACATTTTTTGTGGAAATCCTAATGAAACTTTTTGAAGCAACTGCAAAAGCAAAGTAACTGCTGACCATTGTCTTAGTAGAGTTTGAACATGAATAGCTGCAACAGTGTGATTTGTCTGTTTTTTTCTTAGACTTTAAAACTTCTATATTTTGGCTTATTCTCCCCAAACTTGTATTAAAAGTGTCAAGCAATAGTTATGCTATCATTATCATTCAGCTTCATATCTGTTATCATCAAATGAGTCTTTCTGCCTTCCTGCTACTTCCCTTTTGCTGACAGTGATCTTTATGGTGGCCATATTTGTTACACTACAGGCGGTTATACAGATGTGGCTTCCTTAGTGTTGGATTTTAAATTAAAATAAGCAGAACCAGATTTAAAACTACACTTTCCAAGGCAAAAAGAATAATTGGAATGCATTTTGTTTATAGAATGAAACAGATACTGATGAGCCTTCTCTGTGATTTTGTTCTAGAAGGATAAAGTCCATAGCCGTACAATATCTCTCTGATAACCAAACATCCTAATTTGTCAGAAGGAAACATTTTTAGGAAAGAAATTTGCTAGATGATATACTCAGTTTGTTTTGTGTATGTACAAATTCAACTACATGAGTTATGGTGGCATTGAGAAATGAGGAGGAGAGAATGGAACTGAATCTTTTGGTATCAGTATAGATCTGTGGTGACTTAAAGTGACTAAGTAGCCTGAGTAACTTTACATCAGTAGGGGTATAATTTTCCCTCTATCCTCTTGCTTTAATGTAGTCTACTTTATGAATGTTCACATTATGTAATGTGATACAGACGAAAAAGTAAGCTTTGTTTTTATTAGAAAGTTGCCAGGCAGGCAAAATGCTCTTTTGAGGTCTCTGGCTTAGTGTCTGTACTCTTACACTTTGGTGACGCAGAACAGTCATTAACCTATATGCAGAAATTGTGTCCTGCCTGATTTACAGACATCCAGCTGTGTGTACTCTTCAGCCAGAAGTCAATGGGCCCGCAGCCAGGGTAGTTTATCTGAATTTCATTAGCATGAGCATGAACTGAAATGTCTGATTTGGACTTAAGTGAACCAAAATTTATCTGTGACTGAGATTCACTGAGTTAGTTACTTTAGAAGGATCTTTTTTTTAACCTAAGGTATTAAAAAGGAAGGAAATCAGTAAATACCATGCTATTTAAGGTGTAGCTATATCCCAAAATATAACAAACTGCGTCGTCAATGTGTACGACAAATCTTGTACCTATCACAGTAAATGTTGGATTGAAAGTTGCTCATGACAGTTTGGTAGTGATGGTGATGTACCTGGGATTATAAGATACATTTTTCTTTACTCTCTTTTTTTTTTCTTTTTCCTGGTGTATTGGAGAAAACCTGCAAAGGTAGCACTGAGAAGGAATTCTGCTTATGCTGATATTTAGGTATTCACGGAAGCTTTTTGAACTGTGACTATTATCTAACAATAAAGTACGTGCTCAAAACACACCCAGGCTGTGTATTGCTGCACACGGCAATTCCAAACAACTTTTTTGTAATAAACAAAAACTTGAGTTTTAATTTTTTGATATCCAGATAATGGCTGAATTAATCTGCCAGAAGATCTTTTCCAGATACCTAGATATAATACTCATAGAACTCACAAGGCTTCTTTCATTGTCCTCTTCCATATCATTCAAGCAAAAGTAGCAGTTGATTGTAGCAAGAGCCATAATATTTTGGAAGCTTTAGGGTCTGTTGCTGGATAGATCCTCATCTCCCAACAAATTTTTTAGAAAAACTCCAACCTTAATTATATTGTTTGAAGCTTCACTGTCACAACATTAAGAGACTAAGCACATTGCTTATAAGCCAGATACGCATTTTTTGCACTGTTGATACTAAATTTCATAGCTGTCTTTCCTAATCTTTTTAAGACCTTTTTTTATAAAGAGAGAATTTGTTTATTAGTCCCTTCAGGCTAATACTAAAAGAATAATTGTACTAGGCTGCATCACTGACATATAAAAAAATAAAAGTTCTGTACAGAAAATGGTTTCTTGTTTGGTGCTGCAGTTCCAGGTTTTAAGGTATCAGCATAATGGGCTTTAAAGTTGGCTACAGTCCTGTGAGAGGCAAAATAATGAGTTTTGGAGAGATATTGATATGTGGCTCTATTTAGGGAGCAAGTCTGTACTTAAATATTTATAGTTAAGCAATTCTGAAGTACAAAGTTCTACATTAGATGATATTTATTCCATTATTTACTCTTTTAATTATGTTATTCATTCTGGCTTTTAAAAGATAGTGTGTAGAGGAACGTTATTCACACTTTTGCTAAGGTTGTTAAATATATGAAAAGATGAATAACATACATTTCCATAAGCAGAGATAGAGTCTATGAAAAGATATACGAAGGCAGGACATGTGTCAGTATATGTATGCTAAATATATGTCATCTTGCTGCCAGAATTAGAAAAAAAAAAAAAAAGAAAAGAAAAAAGGAGCCTATGCTTGATTTGAGGACTGTGTATTTCCACACTGACTAAGCAGAGATACCTGTTTGCTAGTGCAGGATAGGAGTTGCAGCACTGTAGATGAGGGATATCCAGAATCTGGAGACTATCACTCCACAGCTTGCTGCAATTCTGACGTATCCCCAACCTAGGCAAGAGGAACTGATTTGGCAGCATGTTAATGACCTCCTTGATTTATAATTAGGCTGTCTTAATATTTCATTGAACGCTGCAGACATGCTGTTTCATTCTGATGCATTCCTGCTGTGTTTATGTTTGTGACATCCAAGCAGGCAACAAATACATGCCAAAAAGCAAGAGTGATTGTGGGAATTATTTGGGCAGTGCATGACTTTGCACCCGTGACACTAAAGTAGTAGCTTTAATACTTCTTATTAGCAAACCCCACTATTTACATACTTTGATACCTTTCTAGCATTTTTTTTTTCTCTCAAAATAAGACAGAAAGGATGAATCCTCCAATTCAATTCTCTCCAATACAAGTGAAATAACTGCTTGCCCTATTCTTACTCTTCCCTCAGTGTCATTAATGGCCATTTAGAGACAAGATGTTGGTCTGGATGGTCTTGCGGGTGTGATACTGACAGGTGCCACTTTTCTGGGATAATATCTACACTGATAAAAGTTGCCTGTATTGTACATGATTTTCTCAGAGAAGTTGCAATAATATCTGGGAACTAGGTAGACCCTGTTTCTCTGTGTATTTGGTACAGTCCTCACTTACACAGAGAGAAAACCAATTCAGAGACTTTTGTATGGAATAGTTTACAGCTTGCCATTTTTCATGTGTCTAGAAAGTTTATGTTAGTGTATCAGTATTTCAAAGGCAGACAGATGAAGTGAAGGCACTTCCAAGTGCTGTGGTGGAGCTCTACATACTCCAGATAATGAAAATGGCATACATTTGTCACAGATACAGAAAAAGTTTGGAGCAGATTTCTGGGGAGACTGTTGTATTGTAGCATTGCTTATAAAAATTGTTTTATTGCTGCATCATTTCCTGAAACAGTCGATAAAATTGCCTGATGTGAAATGGTTTCTTTCCTGTGTGACCAGTTCAATGGGTTTTTTAATTGTTTTCTCTGAGTTAATCAGAAGAGAGCCAGCCAGGTGGATTCATTTTGGCTGTGAAAATATTGAGAAGGAGTTAGTGAAAAAGTTTCTCCTTGTTATGTTGTCAGTCGGTTCCTCTGGGCAGGAAAAAAACCAAAAAAGCTAATAGAAAGGATCTATAGGTCAGATAGATCAGGAATTATTTAATATACTGACAGTAGGGAAATATTGAGCAGTGGTCTGTAGGTGGATAATACTGAGGTCTTGAGTGGTAATGCTGTTTTCAGTGGGTGTCTTGATGTTGAAGCAGTTACTGATTTTAATTCTTTGTTATTTGAATGGCTATCACTAGCAAACTCCAAACAAGTGACCAAATGGGCTAGGTACATTGTTTTCTTCTAATTTGCTGAAGAATGTGAGAGTTTATTGTCCAATTTTTTTTTTCTTTTTTTTAGTGGGTCAGGTGAAGGAGGTGATTTTTATTTCCCTGGAGCTCTCCTGCATATTTAGAATTTTTTAGATGGTCAGAGATTTGCAGAGGGTAATCCTTTAATGACGAGATGTTTGGCCTTAGGAAGCAGACGTCACAGTTTGGTCTGAGTTCCCTCTTGAACTAATTGTGTTAATCACATTATATCTAGAGCAATTATTCTCAACATGTACTTAAACTAATGTTTGTTGTGTCTTTGTTAGGCTTGAATTAGGAGTGTTTATGTTTTATTCTGTTTACTCAGAAATACTGCTGCTTATTTCTAAGCATTGCTTCACAGAATCATTTTCTGTGTGATATTCCTAGCAATATTAGAAAATAAACAGACTTTGATTTTTGTAATTTCTCAATCTTTCTAGTAATTTAGGATATGAAGCTTCCTTTAGGATCTTACTGAGGAACAGGTTTCCCAGTTTTCTTATTGTTTCTCTTTAGTTTGCATTTTGAACCTTTCCAGATTGTCAATATCTTCTGTAAGTATGGGCAGTATAGGGCTGATACTGTTGCAATAATAGGTTCATTAGTGTTGTATGCAATACAAAACCATTTCGCTCTTGTGCCACACAGTACTTCTTGATGTTGTCTGGCCTTGATGCTCTTTTTTTTCAGATTGATTCTCTCCTGTATGTGGATCTTTGCCTTTTAAGCAAAAACCAAGCAAACAAAAGAAAAAAAACACAACTCACTAATTGGTGGAGGAGCTCCATTCCAATGACACATATGAAGACTGTATACCCACGTAGCTAACACATTTTAATAATAATTATTTATGTCAGTGTCAGCTAACCTGTTTTACCTGCATTGAAATAGAGTTGGAACATTCCCATAGCCTGTAAGGTGAGAAAGCAATAAATAACGAGGGAATAGTCATTAAGTTTTATGGGACAGTAGCTTTTTAATCCAAGTATAGAAGTATTAACTTGAGAAATGTTGGCTTGACAAGGTCTGTAATCAAACATTTTGCCAATAAGAATAAAATGACAAAAGTAAAATAACTGTAGATGTCACCATTGTTTGTTCTATCCATTAAATAAGAACTTGTATCTTTGAGGAAAAGAGGGTATTTGGCCATACAATGTAGTAGTCTGTTACACTGCATGTGCCCAAAGAAAGGATAAATTCCATATTTATTCATGGATATTCTGTATGGGAGTAGCGAAAACTCAGTTCACTAAAGTTCTAGATACCTTATCCATATGTAACATATCTGCAAAAATTCTGCCATCTCTTTTGTCTCACAAGAAGTACAAGAAGCCCTGAGGATGAGTGAAAATTCATCTTTTACTGTGCAGATGGCTAGCTGGATATAAATGATAATGTCATACTTTGTAAATGGATGATTGTACGTTTCTGGGGGTAGAAGCAATTAGTATTTGTCTTAACCTCATATTAGTGAAGATTTTCAGCAGAATTTTTACTTCTGACACTGCTCTGTTGTCTTAAGACTTTGAAATCAGATTGTAAACACAGAACAGTAAAATACAGGCATAGTATGGGCTTAACAAAGACTAAAAAATTTTAGTGTATTATCCTGTAATGATTTAGCTAATAATGATGGTAATTCAGTTACCTTATCCTTTAAAGTAGCTATGTTTAGATAGAATTTTAGACTAGCTGTCCTGTGTTTGTCTATGAGATCAGATTTAGTGCAATTGATTCAAAGAGTGTACTTTTCATGGTGAGTCATAGATACTCCCTTTATTTGTCCTAGTGGTCACTGGTAGATCAAGTGCTTTGAAGCTTTGAAGATGTTGCTTTGTCCAAAAATTACTTCTTCATACTGTGCCTGGTGAAATAAATCCTGTCAGTTAACTTTCAACTGGACCATAATAAACTCTTGTTTTGTTTTGTTTTGTTTTGTTTTCATGTTCTATAAATGCATGTTAAGTTTCATTCCCACTTCATTCAGCAAGAGGAAGGCCTAAGCATGACTTCATTCCCATTGGTTTACTTTTATACATTCACTAATTTATTGCTTCAGGTGACGACACCTGTTTAAATATAGAAGGGATGCATGTATTGCACATAAATGAACGCTGTTAGCTCTGCATAGCTGCCATAGGCTTTTGCTGTTGGAAGATTCACGTCACAGTTATTCAAGAATGTAGAAGATGTTATTAAACATGTAGGTGGAAATTGTTTGGTTCAAAGTGTCTACTCGAGTTTCAGACAATAAAAAAAAAAGCAACAACAAAAACCCCCATAAAACTTTGAGGTGAACCTTTTTCAATGGCCTTCAAAGATACTTTTGGAGAAAAAAAACCCTCCTATGGATTACCAATTTGCTAGGAACTGGGAAGTTAACGAATGGGAATTCCTAGATTATTTTCACTCCAGAGGACTTCAGTATTCTGAGAGGGATTTTTATTTTCATAAGCTCTCTGAAAAAAATGGATGCATACTAGGATGATAACATTTCGGATGTACTGAAAATTAAAACCAGATGCATAGATACTTGAAAGAATCTCATAAAGTGTCAGATAAAAATAATTTTTGACAGATTTTTGCCTCTGAGGCCTAGTTGTATGGCATGTCCCATCTACAAGGCTGAACTGCTTTTCCTCCCTCCTGAATAGGATGTTGCATCCAAATTACCACCTAGAATAGTCCTGGGCATCTGATCCCAAATATTGTCTCGGGAAAGTGCAAAATGGCAAGATCCAAGCCATAATGAGGTTGCAAACAGTTAATCAGGTACTGGTGTTGTTCAAGCCCAGTCTAAAGCCCTAATTCCTCCATTATGTTAGGCCTAGCCTAAATTAGATAATGCAGCCTGGGGAGAGATGCTAGGAATATAATGGAAAAATCAGCCATTAGAGCTTGCAAATAGATAGAGAGATCAGCCAAATACAAGTAAACAGGAAATATCATTAAGTCCTTGTGGAAATTTGTGATTAATTTGAAGTTCAAATGCGCTATACAGGTAATGTCACCACCTCAGGATACACAGAACAGCAAAGATGACCA
>JAWWES010000115.1:30789238-30830552 GCA_035583135.1 Lophotriccus pileatus
AAAAGCTTCATATTTTACCGGGGTGGAACTTGATTTACAGTCAAGAGATTGTACCTTTTAAACAAACTGAATTCATGACTTTTGAATAAACAGGGGTATACAAATTGAGGGTATTTTTCGTAAGGCCCCTGTTACTTTCATATATTAACTAATCCTATATTTTGGGTATAGCTGCCATTCCAATGATTTTCCCTCTATTTAGCTAATAGAAAGTAAGTCGCAAGGGAAGTACCATACTCTCTGCCATGGATGCTAGTACTGAGGTGTGCATGCATCCAGTGCATGCATGCACTTGGTGTGTACCTTGGCCTTAAAGACTGAACCTCCAGGAAAGCAATTTGATTCACCCCAGGTTCAGGGGATCATGTTTCTTTCTTTGCTCTAGGGGAAAAGGAAAGGTGTGTTGTTTAGGCCTTTGGTTTCTTCTAATATGGAAAATTACTTTCTAGATTATTGTATAGTAATATAACTTGTATCCAGATGGATTAATACAATATTTTATACTTTTCCCCTTTCTTCCCCTCAACTTTTTGCTTTCCTCTTTCCCCTAAAAAATCTTCCATTTTTTTTCCCAGCAGTTCATTTTCTCTGAATTGCAAACCATCTGTGGAGTTATAATACTAAACTTCACAAACACTTTGTTTATCTTTCTTCTGAAAAAATGGCACTGAAAATTTTTTTGTGGTAGCTCAAATAGAGGTTATGTAGACTTTTATACTGTGTAGTAAATCTTGGATTTAGTGCATTTAATATGTCCTCTGTCTATCGTTGGCAATTGCAGTAGCAATGGTGTGAAAGCCATAGAATTGTGATGGTAATCATTTATATTAGATATGTTACAAGAAATTGATTTTGTTCTAGTAGAGGGAGATTACTAGTATGATTTATCAGCGATTTTCACTATATACATACATGAGTTGGGTAAGAGGATGCAAGGTTGAAAATAATTTGGAAAATTAGATTTTAATTTTTTTTTAGGGGATGAAGTTATTCAGAATGCTAAAAGTACTAAGTGAGATATAGGTGACAAAGTTAATTCTGATAAATGATGACTGTTTTATATGGGGAAAGCAATTTTTTCATATACAGTAGTGAGCTTTCAGTTATAACTTCCCTGGAGAGACATAATTGGTATTATAGAATATAAATGTTTGAAAATGTTAGCCCAATGTCTAGTAACTATCAAGAAAGAAGTAAAATGTTAGGAATTATTCCTTTCAAACAGAAACTCCCCTAATCATCCCTGTGTCATTCTGTAAGTCCTAGTTGTGTTTTCCTGAGCTGCAGGATTGCCTGTAATTGTGAACTTCCCACCTCAGCAAGATGCAATGGGACAGAGGAAGTAGGAGCGATGAGAGCGGCCAGCAGTGCCAAGGGGCTTGCTTGGCACAAGCAGAGAACCAGATCAGACCTCTCAAGTCCAGAAAAGGTTTAGATAGGGTATGAAACAGAGAAGGACTTGCTTGAGAGAGCTGTAGAATCATAGTTTCCATAGATAGGGTGAATAGAGGGCGTCAGATGAAATTCATAATGTGCAGATTCAAAATAAAATAGAGATAGTTTTTCTTGTATTATGTATTTCAACTGTGGAACTCAGAGAATGTTGAGAATGCTGAATGCTGGTGACTCAGGTTTAATAACCAGCCAAACATAATCTAACACCCCTCATACCCTGGAAAAACGTGAGGAAGAAACCCCTATCCTTTAAAGAGAAAAATATCACTACTGATTCAAGAAATGTTTGATGCATTGGTTATTGAAAACTGAGAGTATACTCCAGGAAAAATATCATGTCACTGCTCTGTTTTCTGTTGTTCACATTTGCTGTTGCTCAGTGTCAGTAATCAGGTATGTAGGGGAGGTGGATTTTGAGTTTAGCTTTGGCAGTTCCTTTAACTGATATGTAGATTTGCTTGGTTCAGGAAGATAACACCACTGAATGTGGCAGAGTATGTGCTACACATTGCACTGCAAGCAACAGAACTACCTTAAATAGCTCAGTTAAGTTTATGTCTGTGTTCTGCATGTGTAAATTACTGGTATATCATTTGGCTGGCATTAAGAGTGAAATAATATTCACACATGGTTTTAAAATACGTTATTTTTCTTGGTAGCACTCAATTTTGAGGAGAAATCTGTATTACTATAGAAAGTTCTTTCATCAGAAATTATATACTAAATTTATTTTCTAGAAAATGTTATTTTCTGCCTTTATTTATTGTTTAAAAAGTTCATCTTAAATGGCAAGATATGAAGAGCCTTTGGTATATGTAAACATATGATATTTCTCTGTGAGATTAAATCTATTTGCTGACTTGATTTTAATTTCCAAAGAATTGTAATTTGATTCATAGGATAAAATAAAAGGTTATAAATAGTCCTCTTCATGTTTTCAGGAACAACTAACCAACTGGACGTTTGTAAAGGTGTGTTTAAGATGCTTTTGATATGGTTAAACTGAAAGTTGAAAACTCCTCCAGTGGCAGATGTGTTCTTGCTGTATAATTACTTTCCCTTTAATTTCAGAAATACTACTCAGTGTTTTAGCTAGTGCTCTGGTATTGTACCTGTGTTTATTTGTATGTATTTAACTTACAAAAATGCATGAGAGTCTGCCTGCATTTGAAAGAATAAAACATTATAGTGTGTACATATATATATATATGAGAATATAAAATTTTTAAAATTTCTTTTAATGTGTTGTGCCAGATCACGTCAGTGCAATTCTTCTGTTCTTATGGCTACAGGACTTTTTTTTCCACATCCAAAGAAGTCAACTGGAAGATCACTTTGATCTTCGGAGCAGGAAGTCTAAGTCTGCTCATTAGCTTCTTTGTATATGTAGGATGTTGGTGGCATATATTTGGTAGCAAAGGCCTTTACTTCTCAGACTATGCAGTATTAACAGTTGTTTTACTGAATTGGAATATAAATGTCAGGCTTAGCTGGCCTGTGCCAGCTTGCCTCTGACTTCTAAAATGTATTCTTACTAGGTCAGGATAGAATTCATAAATACTTTATCCTAATTTTAATGAATTTTTAACTTTAGAATTTTTTAAAAGATTGTAAATGCAAGCCAGTCTCGTGATATTTCTATCACTTTATTGAACCATGTTAGAAAAGTTCTGTAAAAAGGTGCAAAAATTGTTTGAAGTTTGTTATCTTGTTCTTCATTCAGTCTAAAATCTTCCCAGAGTGCCTAATTGTTTGGTTTGTTTCCTTTTAGATGAATCAACTCCTAAAGAAGTCAGCAGGGTAAGTGCTACTCTCTATCCCTTCTAAAAAGAAGTGTAGTCTCTGAGGCCCACAGTTCACTTAAGATGATTTTTGCATAGTTTGTGATCAACCATAAGAGGAAACAAGGGAAGGAATATGCCCCTTCTGAGAAGTGGTGTGGTGGAAATGAGCTAAACTCTCTAATTTAAAATATTTTGCAGCGTTCTGTATGAAATGTAATGCAAAATCCTAAAAAAAAAAAAATAAAAAAATACTCAGTAATAAATTCCCTACCCTAGCCTTATATCTGATTGACACTGTGTCCTGCAGAATATCTGTCCATGATTGACAACTAATTACAGGGATCTGTTAGAAAGAAGTGTCTTTGTTGGGAATTAGGAAAGGTCAGTTCAGGACAATCTGTTGCCCTCAGATAGGTCCAGCCACCCTGAAGCACCCCAGGAGATGGGGGAGGCACTTACAACTTTCTAAGGTGGAATCATAGTATTGTTTTTTCCACTTCTTGAATGAGTTGCGTAAATTATTTCATGTTCCCAGGAGAAACACAGTAGTGTCAAACACATTAAAAGTAAGGCTGATTGAAAGACTGCAAAAGCTGGCTGAGTGGTCTTGCACTCAATAGAAGTCCTTTGAAGAATGCTAGAGTATGGAAGGTGTGGAGAACTCAGACTAGTAGTGTAAACGGAATTTGATAACCCTGTAAGCAGAGGGCTAGCATAAGGGGAAACTGAAGTTCACCGCATATGTGACTGTGAAAGAGAATCAGTGTTGTCTAAATCGAGTTTATTCATGCAGAAGTACTCCATATCCATAATGTGCCATGGATTTATAAGGGTGTTGGGCATGTAGGTGAAAATTAATATTTTAGTAATTCATTAACTTATGATTTTTGTTCATCCTTTAGTATTCAAGTGCTATAACAGTTCAGTGAATACCTACCAGTGTAACCTAAGATTATTGTTCTTCGTATATCTATACATAATATTTTGATTTCAAAATAATGAAAGGTCTGCCTAAAGATCTCAGAAGCTCTAGATATGTATATGGAAGAAAGTTCCTTTTCATTGTCATTACTTTGGCAAATAGATTAACATTTACCTAAAACTGTAGAACAATTATGAAACATATCTCAGTTAGCACATTGGAGTGATTTAAGGCAAAGAAAGCAAGCTATGGAACCTGAACCCCAACACGACTGCATTGCCAGTCGCCCCCTCTGTCTTTTGGACGCTGTGGTGGCAGCCATCTCAGCCCCTCACAGTCATATATAGTGGCTCTGAGTTTTCCAAAAGATGGATGGGCTGTCATTTGAAGCCATGGAATCAGAGGGGTGCAGATGATACTTTAGATGTTCTAAAGTAAACATTTTCTCTGGTGTTTTTTTTAGCCATCAGTCATTGTGCACTTGGTGCGTATCCTCTGTTGCACTGCTGTTTGTTTTTTTTTTTTTTCTTTTAAAGTAAAGTACTTGAAGGCACTCGGTAATGCACCATGCTACAAATTACCAGGTTTGTTAATTTTGTAGTATATTTAATAATGCCATATATAATAATGCAGACCATTGTATTACATCCTCTTCCTTCACCAGCAGCTTAAACAGATACCAGTTTAATTAAAATATGAGCACAAATTGGAATTTAAATTAGGAAAGGTCTGTACATGAGTAATGTTTTTCAGACAAAAAGACATGTTCATGCTGACTGAAGAATTATGAGTTTTAAAGACATTGTGTTACATTTTTAATTCCTGAAAAAATGTGCAAGAAGTAGCTTGTATCATAGGGAAGCAAAAATTAAGGTTAGTGAAAGGAAATTTATTGCAGAATTAAATCACCAATTGGTTAAGAATATTATGTTAGCTAGAAAACAAGGTAGAAATATACTGAGAAAAGTCTTTAATTACTGGAATGAAATTTCAGTATTTTCATGGGGGGTTTGATGCAGTTTTACACCAAAAATTTAGGAAATTTTGAAATAGAAGTTTTGAAATACCATTGTTTAGGAACTGCATTTTTAATATTTTGTCATTTTTAGCATCTTAGTAGAAAAATTAACATAAAGGAGCAATCTTGGCTATCAGCAGTACACTGCAAGTTTTCAAAACAACGAGAGAGGAGAAAATAGGAGAAAACAGAAGAAAATGTCAACATATTTTAAACCTTGAGATTTTTAGAATAGAAAAGAAGCTTCTCAAAATTTATTATTTTTAATTCTGGTCTACTAATGGCAATTTTCTCAATATTTTTGTGTTCTGAAGTTATATGTAAAACTTTCATAGTTTGACTTGACATTGCATGTGATGGTTGGTGGTGGGGAAAAATTTCCTGATGTCTGTAAACTGCTTTTGGCATAAGAACGACTCTGGTTACAAAATACCTCATAAGCATCTGTGACCAAACATTGAACCTGTGAACTTTTTTCTGCATACTAAATTCCGGTGTTTATGAAATATATGTAACTGGGGACAGAATCTCCTTTTCACATGATGTAGTATTGGGAACATCCTTGGAAATGCTGAATTTCTTTTGCTTACTTATTGTGCAGATGTGTGTTGGCTGATCCCATCTATCCTAGCTATGTAAGTGGTTTTCTGGGCAGAGGGATTTCAGAAACAAAATCAACTATTGAACTGTTTTGATGAAGAAAATTTAAGCTAAATTTTATACTTTGCTTTTTGGTGTTTTGTTTGCAAATGAAATGAAAAAAAGAGGGGTGTGAGTTTGAGTACTAAGTGCATATTTATTCATGTACATCTAGACTAAAGATGTGATGCTTTGACAGCATTAGTGAAAACAGTGTGCATTGGAGACATGTTATTCTTTTCAGTTGGCAAAAATAACCTCGTTCCTTCATGAACTATAGCCAGGATTTTGTTCTACGTGCTGCTAAGTTTCCCGTGATCACTGTGTACTCTTTTGTACCTAAGATTTTGAAGTTTAAATGAAAATACTCAATGTTCCTGATATGATCACAGTAAAATTAGCTGTTCATTTTTCTTAATAACTCTCCATTCCATGTTTATGTGAACGATACTTCCAGTGAAGCTGCATTTTGGCAAGTACCTTTGCTTTGAAAACTCTGGTGATGCCAACAGCAATTCACTTTGCAGAAGTTTACCATAAACACCAGAAAATTATTGCGTAGCAAGTGAGTAGCTCATTTACAGTACTTTATTCTTGGAAATAGGAATGGTACTTTAGCCCTCTCCTTTTCCCTTTTTGGACTTGGAGCTTTTGGCAGCTGCCTTGGCACCAGCCAGCACCCAGCACAGTATGTCACTGACAGTTTCAGAATTAGCAAGTGTGTCTTTGGTAAATAGTTGCAGTAATTGCATGTATCTTCACTGTGCAACTGATAATAAAAGTTTGAGCTCTTTATGACACGCTGGCAAAGCAAGCTCATTCCTTGTAGCATTTCCTTAATAAAGATTGGATTTAAATGTTTTCTTACAGTATCAGAAAGGACAATTGTGACAAATTAATCAAAAAGTTAGGGAAACTAGAAAAAAAATATAAATATATATATATATATATATTTAGTCTTTAGAAGTGTTGCAAATGGCATTGTCACGAGAAGAAGATGCTTGTATAAGCTGATTTCTTTAAAAAGAAAGTCTTGTGTATACTGTGGTAGTGATAAGTAACAGTGGTAGGAAAATGAGGAAGTTTATTTTTAATTTTGTACATGGTGTCTTTAGAGTGTTTGCAAGTCAAGTATTAGGAGGGAATGTAATTTTATAAAAAGCTTTTTAAAAACAGGAGCAGTATTCAGCCTTGTCAAGTTAAAATGAAGCTCATTATGCTGTTTTATTATATAATCTGGAGAGATGATATAATTGAGATATTCATGAAGTTTTATGAGCCCTACAGTTAATAAGAGATTATATGGTTACTTCTATATAATCATAAGATTCTGGTCTCACAACTGAAGCCTTTGCTTTTTATTATGTATTTTTCCTATTACTAGTGAAGCAATTTAATTCAATGTTACCATTTGGTAACAGGCAAGGAGCTGATGGAAAGATTAGAATTGGATGCCAGTAAATGGGGGCTATGTGGCAAGAAGCCTCTTCTAGAAAAGGTATTCAACATCTCTCTGAGGCTTGAAAATCAGCTACATAGAAAGGCTGGCAAATGTGTGCTTTCAGAATTATTGAGTCCTTTCGTTCAGAACGAGAGAGCTGCTTTGCATCTTTTGTCTTAATAGGGCCTGTCCTGCCAAATGTCATGTCATATTTTCCCTTTGCTTTTGTCGTGAAGGTGTTTGATGAGCAAACAAACAATTCGTAAATACCTCTGTATGGTGTGGCAATGCTAAACTTTATTTACCGTGCAAGTTCTAACCCATGTCCTCTCCAGTCAAAACAAGAATAGACGTCAGACAAATGCACGTAGAAGCAGTTTTCTCTGAGGCTATGTACAAGCATTAAAATTAATCACCTCAGCTAAGTCTGCTCTTTATAGTTTCTTGCTTTGCAGTGTCCAAGTTCAAAGAAATCTGGTTACTGCAGCCAATCCTGGTTACCTCTTCCGAGTTTTTTGGAGCAAAGAGATTTTTCTGAGTTTCCTCTCCATGCTCATTGCTCCTCTCTGAAAGCCAGCTCTGCGCTGTGAGCTTGCTTACCACATTCTTTCTACTTTTATTTTTCAGTCGGAGGATTTGGCATCTTTCGGCTCAGCATTTTCACCTTGAAGATAGCAAGCAGTTTTATTAGCTTTTTCTAGGGTTGTTTTTACTTGTATTTTTTTTTTTTTATGAAGTCAGTATCCATATTTTTGGTTCTTCAAATGTGCAGTATAGATGCACACATAAACATAAATAGCAAAAATTTGGACAACTTAACTTACCACACAAAAAATGACCTGAATAAATTATATTCTTGATTTAATTAAATAGGTTGGCTTTTTTTTTTTCCTTTCTGCAACCATTCCTTTCTTTATACTGACTGGTCTTCAGAAATGCAATAACATTACTAAAGCTAAAATACAATAATTTCTTGCACTTAAAGTAGGTAACTATTGTACTACTGCTAGGTCTGACCTTCTTTGTTTCTACTTTCTATTTTGTTTATGAAATATATGTAACTGGGGACAGAATCTCCTTTTCACATGATATAGTATTGGGAACATCCTTGGAGATGTCTGAGTACTCATTGTGGTAAAGTACAGTGACACATGGAATGAATATTTTAGGTACTTTTAAACTAAATGTCTCTTACAAGGCTGCCTTTGCCTGCCTGCAGAGGACTGGATTTAGTCACTACCATGTTTATCTCTGGTTGTGCATTTCTTTGTGGGGAAGAAAAAAAAAAAGAGAAGAAAAATGTAGGAATATTCTTCAGGTTAAATGAACTTGGTTATTATGTGGCCAAATAAAGTAATAGTGCCAAAATTCTGAAAGGACATATATTATTTTGTTAGAAAAGATACGGTGTTTGAGTATTGATTGAATATTGATTATCGTTCCAGAATATAAGTCAAGGAGACACCTGGAAATTTATACAGAGCAAGTCTCTTGAATCAAGTGGTAACTGTAGATCTCGCATTTTTCATAATGCTACATGAGGGAAGGGAAAGCTGTTTCAACAAAAGGAATCAGACATTTTAGTTTGTTTATTTATTTTTGTGACCACAATTCTTATTTTAAAGATGAACAGAAAAGTTGCTATTGGGAATTTTTTTTATATAATGCAAATATCAATGACATTGAGAACTTAGGTGTGTAACACCAGTCTTTCTATACTTCTGCTCAAGTATGAGCATTCCTGGCATGAAATTATTCAGATTGACATCTGAAATCAAATGTTTAGTAAATATTCAGACCATTAAGACTGCAAACAAATGCTCCTCTTTTTATTATTTGATGTTTCTTTTTTTAGTTTATCTTAAAATTTTTGCCTTATGAATCTTGCTGCCAGGACTATAGTTTTATAGGAAAGAAAACTTGTGTTGGCTGGAAGTTTATCAGGAGATTTTGCTTGTTTTTAGTTCAGCAGCTGTCTGTGTTCTGTAGTGTGCTTCAGAAAAAAGAGAGGAGTTGTCAGTTTTAAAGAGATGACTGAAGAAGCTTCGGTACAGGTTCTTGTCACATTTTAGATCCTATGACTTACATATTTGTGGTAAAATCCAGTCCCTGCTAAGGACATTGTTTTGTGTAAAATGTGCAGAATCACTTGAGTTCATTATCTGCAAGTCTTGATGCTCTCACTGACAGATGAATTTAGGTGGTTTGAAAAAGCTGGTCGTCTGAAATACTAAGTGATGTAACCAGAGAGAGAATAGGTGTTTTAAGCTCCTGTGTCTATATACAATGTCCTTGGCCTACATACATCCTTTATTCTTAGTGATTTACCACCCTTCAACAACTGAGCCTCCCTAAGAGAGCCTCTACTGGCCCCAATAGATCCTTTTTTGTTGTTGTTTTTCCTTCTTTCTTTCTTTCTTGCCGGATTGCTTACACGCCTCTGATTAAATTTATGACCTCAGTTTCAAGTGCCCCTGTGTCTGTTCATGGTGTGGCCCCTCTGACATCTATAGAGTATGTTGCAATTGGATAGGGTGGCACTGGATAGAATATGTATAGCATTGGCTCACTCAGCACTGCTAATGTTCTTACTCCACACTCCTGCCAGGCAGCCTGCACGATGGTGAGGGCCTGGCAGTGTCCCTCACCTTCCCACCTCCTGGCTCCTCTGACATAGCTTAGGGGAAACCTGGCATGGCACTGGTTATGAAGATCCATACTTCATATGGATCTTCCTGTGACTCGCATAATTTGGAGGTTTTATTCTTCTCCTCATCGATTGAAATTTTGCATTCCCAAAAATACATCTGGCCAGGCCTCTCCACATTAAGTGGAATTTGGGCTCCTTGTTTATTCTAACTCTAGTGTGCAATAAGGTCATATGCTATGAGGTCTGTAAAAGGACCAGACTGTGTTGCAGAACCAGGCAATTGTTGATCTGGAGAAAGAACTCTGTAGTAGGGACTAAATATTACGTAGAAACTTGCTCTTCTCATTGCTATTCAGGAGACATTTTAAAAAGTTACAGAAGAAACAGATCAACTTCTGGATTATGTTGCCACTTATTGACCCTGCGCTTTCTGTTGCAGCAGAAGGGCTTTTTCTTTTCTGGAGGAGCATAAAATGCCTCTGGCACAGCTATCTTATGAGCATCAAAGCATGGAAATTAATCTTTATTTCAGTTTGTCATACATAAAATTTACTTTAGGTATTAAATTGTGTCCTTGAATATTAGTTTTTCCATGTGGCTTAACTGTTTAGAATAAATGCTTAAAATTCATCTCACTCTATTATTGATTTCAGTATCTTCTTTCATGTTTATGTTCTAAGAATCCTTATATAGTCCTAAGTGACAACATTATTCTTATATCACCTGTCATGGGTTGTCTTCTGTTGCACGGAAGACAATATTCATAGATCCCAATATTCTAAAGTCAAAGAACCATAGAAATATTTTTATATAAATCCCATGAAAACATCCATCTTTCATATTTATAAATTTAAACGTGAATATTTATGACAGGATTTCCCTTCTTAATTATTAGTTCATTTTCATAGCTTTATAATATATACAGCTACTAGAAATATGATGCTGGTATGATAGTGCTAAACTAGTTTTTAATCCTCTTGAATATTTTTACATGATGTCACTGAAATTCAGAATTTTATAATGAATATGTGAAAATACTTGTAGACATTTAATCTTAAATAGAAGGAAATTAGCAACGGGAAGAATGAATTAAGGAAAAGTGTATGAGTTTAAATAACGTAAATTGCAAACAGAACTATAATAGCAAATTAAGAAACAGTACTTACTCCATACAATAGTGTTTATATATATAATAAATACTCCTTTTCCACCAAATGTGTTGAAATTTTTTTGAGGAGTTGCTTTCCTGAAGTAAGTTTTACACCACATATGCGCAAATCTGTGCTAGCAACCACAGTGAACAGTGCTTGTACCAAGGTTTGCTGAGGACTTATTCAGTGTTTAAATACATGGTTTCATAAAGACTATTGCGGCTTTTCAACCACATTGGTTATCCAATCTAAAATGCCTAGAACCAAATAAAAAATCTCTTTCACTCTACTGTCATAAAAAGAAAACCATTTCACAGCATGATGAAGTAATTCTTTGTTGATGATTGATCTAAGTGATAGAAGTACTTAATTGTGAATGTGGACAAATTGTATTCAGCTGGCCAGTTATGGATCCACATATTGTCAGCAACAGAAATCTGCCATTGTAACAACTGCGTGTATTACTCAGCTACCATCTTTTTAGTAAGCATGGATGCATGCAATGGTTTGCCCTGCTTACAAAACGTTTGCAAGCATATGTTGCAGAGGTGAGGATCAAGGGCACATAGGTTGTTATGTAATTACTATGCACGCAAAACTACTGCTTGATTACAGGGAAAGCGGTGATTCTGTCACGGCTGTTATGCCAGTGGGCTCAATTTGATGATGTGTTCTTATAATGTATTAGCTCTAATCTTTGAAGATTTGATTTAAATCCTGACTGTTGATCACAGGCAAAGAGACACGTAGTGTTTTCCAAGTTCTGAAAAGGCGTTTTTCCACATGATAAAGGCTTTGTGCATGTGTGCTTGATTACCTGCTGTTGCATTAGGGTATGGGCTACACATACTTCTGCAGATATGGGTGACCACGTATCAATAGTATAGAGTCTTGTTCACCATTTTCCTGTTATGTGGCTGCTTATGGCTATATCATAAGTATAAAAGCTCCCCTTTCATGTAACTATACTGTTTTCTCCCTTTGAATAGTCCAACGGTAGTAAATTGTGGGACACAACAGAGGGCAGTCAATGGAAGCTTGCCAGCTGCCATATGGTGCTAATATTGGTGATGGCATGCTGTATTGTAAACTCAAGACTTGCAGCAGTTTATGCATTTGTGCAGTGTGACCTTACATTGCTGTCAAAATGTATAATCATCACATCATTTTATAGAAAGAATTATTAAGTGTCAGGTTTGTTATACATTGAGAATATTTTGGACACCCTAGGTCTCAAATTTTCTAATACATCCATGTGAAACAATAGATTAAGAAGGGGTCATGGCAAAGACTATGACTATGAAAATATTTTCAGGAGCCATTTTGAAGGCAAGATTGAGATCTGCTTCATTTAAAGAAACTGGGAATTGATATTATTCAGCAAGCACTTAGTTTTTTTATTTGTGGAGTTTTTTGGGGTTTTCTCTGATGAAGCAGCAAAATGTATCCTGAATATGTATATACCTATATCCTCTGTATTCATGACATAGTGTGTTATATGTAGAAATGCATGAAAGTAATAGAGGGAATAAAAGTTATAACACGGAATATATTGTGTAAGTTATGTGCTTTAATCGAAGTCCTGAAGAGCTAATAAAACTGGCAGCAAATGTGTATGTGTAGCATGACAGCATCATAAGCAATAATTTCGCAGAAAGCAATTCTTGACACTAAGTAAAGAGTCATGACACCTTAAAGTGTCGCATGTATAGGTTTACCCAAATTTATAGACGGAGAAGATCTAGAGAGATACTGAGCAGAATTACATATATGCACATAAACCTGGCAAGGGAGGGTAGATTGTGGCACTCTGAACATTCATGGCATTTTCCATTGTAGTTTGTATTAGTCTGGTCTATATTAAATTTGGCTCTGAAGTATGAAAGAGCAGCAGAATAAATCTTAGTCTTTCAATCAACATTAATTTGTTTAAATATCACCAGCTTAATTTTTAGTTTAAGCAATGTAATTTACTGCATCACTGAGTTCAATAAGTAATTGACCATATTACTTTATTCAGTTATCACATTACCAGTTTTGGGCAGGGTAATGAATCTTTACTTAATGCCAAGGATTGCTTTCTGTGAAATTATTGCTCGTGATGCTGTCATGCTACACATACACATTTAATGCCAGTTTTATCAGCCCTTCAGGACTTGGTTTTAGAACTCAGGAAATGGATAAACAAATGCAGCTGGGTCCCTGAAGGGAAGCTGCGTCTCCTTTCCTGGGATTTTAACCATGTCATGCTGTTCCATCGTTCTAGCAACCAGCACCCTATGGCTCCTGCCTAAGTATCCTAACTGATTTGTAATCTACCAACAGATTTGATATTTTTCTGCCATTGTCAATTGAAACCAATCCCCATGAAGCCACAGTAGCCAGCATGATTTCAACTTGTGATTTTTTTCCTTCACTTTGTTGGTGTTAATGATTGCTGTATTTGAAAGGCTGAGCTCCCTGAGCTACCACTTGAAAGCTCTGGAGCTTGGCAAAGTTCTGTCTTTTGGCTCATAACTTTGAGGTGGAAGATGGTAGCTAAGGCAGCTTTCGTGGTGAACTAGGAGCTTAAAAGGAAGACGTTGAAGGCTACTTACCTTATAATTTTCATATCTCTCAGTTTCTTCTTGAGACATTGTAGATGACCCTGTCCCAGTTTAGGCAATTATTAGTCGCCCAGTGGTGTTCTCAATACTCTTTGAACAAATGTACAAATATCTAATGGAGCACAGACTGGAGTGCTGTGTCTCTTGCTTAGCAATGATCTTGTTCTTCAGCCAGATGGATTAGGATGGTTCTGATAGATTCAGTATTGAAATATTAACATATTATTTTTAATGATTTTGTATGTTTAAAACCTGCAAATTACATCTGAGTTATTCTAAAATGTTCTTCTCATCTTTGTTTCCATAGTACCAGGATACGAATATGCAAGGTGTAGTGTATGAATTGAACAGCTACATAGAACAGCGCCTGGATACAGGAGGAGATAACCAACTGCTTCTGTATGAACTGAGCAGCATTATTAAAATAGGTAAGAAAGAATAAGATGTCTCTGAGCTGTTACTTAGGATCAGTGCACAGCACATTTCTTACGTGGTTTAATTAATAAGGACAGGTATTGAGGGATAACGGTGTTCTCATTGGATGTTCTCTCAGTATGAACTTACTTCACCTTCTGTCCCTCAGTGAACCCCTAACTGCACTTAAGCGCATGACATCTTTGGAGACAGTTGCATAGCTAATTGTGAAATTAGAGTCTCCTGTTAAATGAGCCAAAGCATATTCTATTCTGGTTATGATAGTGTTGTGATGTCAATATTGAGAGTAAAAAGAAAAAAAAAAATCTACTGGCAATATCGTTGCATACTGAAACTCCTTTTGAAACAAAACTGAAATGTTGCTGCAAGAAAGTGTATCTTTTGTGTGATCTCAAATTAAACTCATTTGTTTAACTATTTTTTCTATCTGATGTAAGTAACTTTCATGGTAAGAAAATAGTATACATGGTCAAAAGTTAAAAAAAACCCAACAACAAACCAAGCCAAAAATATCAGTAACAATAGAAGTGTAATTCAGCTTCCTTTTAGCCATAGTGGATGTGCTCACACTTTAATAGGAAGTATCACAGTAGTTTTGATAGTAGAGCTTTCAGTCAGCTCTTTAAAAAGAGCTGCTTCATAATTTTGTAATGATAAATAGTAGTTCTATTTTATAGTCTTTTAAGAGGACCACCTCTGTTTACTGGTTTTACTTAAATTAGTATTTGGATATTAATGTCCAACTGACAGCAAATCAAACTGGATTTTAGTAATACACAGTAGGAGAGAATTGACAAGACAGAGTGCTTATGTTCTACAATTTTTTTTTCCTTTTGTAAAGCAGATGGGGGTATTTTTTGATATATATATATATTTCCTTTACAGTGCTCGTTTGCCTTGTAGCTCAAAATACATACTAGAACTGAAAGATTTAAAATCTGAATGAAATTTACCATGACCTCAACTCTTACTGGTGTTGTGCAGTTGACAATGAGCAAGTAACTACAAAGTGGGACTTTTTTACTTTTCTCAATATGAAGAAGAAAGCCATTTGATTTGATTGCACACAACTATAATTCCTCCCCTAGAAAGTACTAAATGGATTCTTGTGTTCATTCACAAAAAAAATAGGTACCACATATGTTCTTTTACTAGTTAGAATGTTTAATAATTCTTGGAAAGACAAATACATGCTCAAAGTCTGTTGTGTAAAGTGAAAAACCTTGTCTTCTATATCCTGTTCTGATTTTGAGAGTTTTCATTTAAGCAGTGATTTATGAGGGTTGGGACTTTAAACTTTTGACAGTTTAAGGAACTTGACTTTACCTTGTTTCATAGAACAATCTGAATCTGGCAAAAGTCTGACGAGTATAAACTTTCTGGTGCGCGTCAATGTTTTTAATATGGGGGAGGTGGAGAAAACAGAAACTGTTTGGAAACACATTTTTATGGCGATATTTGCAACTCCTCATTTTCTGTCTTAAGACAGCTTAACATCTACAAACGCCTTTTATTTTAGTCATGGAAATTATAATTGTATCTGGCTGATTATATTATAGTATTTTTATATTAATTCTATACTATTGTATGAATTAATTTGAAATTACAGACATTAGGCTTTGGAGTACGAATAAGATATATAAAAAAGTTGTTGCTAATGAAATTTTAGAATGAGGTAAATATAAATTTAGGAAAGAAGAATTATGTAGTGGTACCTCTAACTGTAGAGTCTGGGAAGTTTCAAGGGACACAGCAATGGACTTTAACTTTTAGAATTTTAGATGTTTGTCCTAAGTGGAATTCACCTCAGAGATGTTGTGTAAGTTTGATTTACCCCTGTGAGTACAATTATTTATTTTGTTATTGTTTTGGCAGCTACAAAAGCTGATGGATTTGCACTGTATTTCCTGGGAGAATGCAATAATGTAAGTATACTGGATTAAGACGCTGCTTTTCTGGAGAGTTACAAGTGTTTTTTCCAATTTGATAATGAGGTTTTCATATTATTTTGCATGCCACTTAGCAGGAAATATTACCTGAATGCTGAATTTTACATTTATCCTATCTTTATTTCTGTAAATTAGATGTTTATGGAATATAGTGGTAATGAAAAAAATGTTCTCCGTGTTTAGATCCTTGGCCTTTTAATTTTTTTTTAAAGATTTGGCAGTAGTGCTGTTGTTTCTCTGACTGTAGCAGCTTAACCGATTTAGCGCTATTATTAATTATCTTAAAGAAACAGAAAACTTAACTTGAATTTACTGTCAGCATAGCCTATTCTTTGCATCTAGTTATCTCTGGGTTGTTTGTTGGTTTTTTTTTTAAGATGTTGCCAGGTCTTCTGTTAATTACCAGCTGTGACTTGTTAGTGAGATAATGTAGATTTCAGATGTAGATTTTGGTTAGCATAAATTAAATGGTACATTTAAAATTTATGAATGAAATTAGTTTCTGATATAATAATTAAAATAACAGTGAATCCAATATTTGCTCTTTTTTTATTTGAACCTTGTTAGAATGCATTACAATTTTTCTGTCCAGATTAATTTGTACAGTTGCCATGATACAAGACTTTGTAGTTACTTTGAATGGCTATAAAGACGGAAATGCAGTTTATTGCTTCAGTCAGTTCCATCAACTTATAAATCACAATTTGTCAGAAATTTTATGTCTTTCATTGGTTCAAGAAAAAAGCAGTGACTAGAGAGGAAAATATGTTTCTCATTGTTTTTGTTTCCTTACTTTGCACAGCCAGTTTTAATAGTTTATTCTTATATAGTCCATTAGCCAATTTCCTTTGCTCTTTATGAAATAATTGAATTCAGAAAAAAAGGGTAAAAATTACATTTTTGAAATAATGGAAACAGGGTTGAAGATGTACAAACCTGCAAGTTACTTGATGTGGAAGAAAGGCCATACAGAAATTTCCTATAAGAAATGGAAATGGGGTTTTGTATTTTTTTCATATGATTATTTCATATAATAAAGATAATCCACTTTATTATTCAAAAATTGTGTCTGCTCTTAATGAGTTCTCTTAAGTATATAAGTAGCATATATTTTTAAATAACCCTTTCACTGAGGGTATAATTTAAGAAACCTGTTCTTCCTTTATGAATGCAATCTTTGGTTTCATTAGTAGGTGTAAACATCCATTGTCCTGGGTAGGGGGTGATGCAAACAGTCACTGAAAACCTTCTTCCTGCTATCAAAAGCAAGAGCCCCCAGGAGGTGCAGCCATCCATTCTGAGTGCACTGCTGGCCAGTCTGGGTGCCAGTGCCTACCAACCAAGCATGCTCATCTCTAAAAGCCTTGTAAAGGATGACAGTAAAAATAACTTTTGGGTTGAGACCTAGAGAATTCTTACTATGGTGAGGTTTTTCCTGTTAGATTAATGTGGCATAATATGGGATTACTCCAAGCCTCCTGATACCGCGAGGGCCTGGGTACTATATGACCTTCTTCTTTTTCTTTCTTTTCTTTTCTTTTTTTTTTTTTTTTTTTCTGAATAACCTATTAGGCAGATGAATCTATTTGCTTCCCAGTATCCCAGTATAACTCTTTCCTGAAAAAAAGTTACAACTACTTAAAACACACATTGACTTTATTAACCACTGCTATGTAGCTGCATCACCCAAAATGGAATGCTCTTCATGTAGTTATTATAGGGACAGATCCCAAGTCCTTTGAAGTTAGTATGAGATTTTCCATTCATTTTAGTGGGCTTTGGGCCAGACTCATGTTTGTAGTCTTGTAACTAAATGGTAATGCATTAGCCTACTTCTTTTAAGAAATTGTCATTGGAAATTAATTTAGATATCTCTTGCCTCCTGAATATTTAATTTAAAGGATGTATCAAAGTGAGATTAGCCATTCCCTAGAAAATACCGGCAATGTGTTTTTATTTATTTTTATTAAATGTCTTTTTAAAATGGGAACAAGAAGACTGTGCATAGCAAAAGGAGAAATGAGCTAATTCTTTCAGCTGAAATGTCAAAACTTTTTAAAAACCCTTACGATTAGCCTGGACAAAGTAGTTTCTGAGTATCTATGTGTTCAATAATGGCTTCTGCTTTTTGGTGGCTTAATTTTTTATAATGCTTGGTTTGTGACATAAATTTTGCAAGCTCAGCAAAATCACACCCCCCCCCTTCGGGAAATTTAACTTTTTTTTTTTTTTTGTTAGCTTGAAAAATAAAAATAAATCTAAATATAGTATTAATTATTATACACAGTTTGATACATAAATCTGCTTGTTATCCAGTTAGGAGTAGTGTATGTCTTTTTGAGAATTAAGTATTGGGAGGAGGGTATTGTGTAAGAATGGAGAAAGCCTGTTAACAAGCAGATAACTATTTTCTGCCAAATGGTTTTCTAATGTTTAGTGATGTGTGTTCTACCTATATTCTGCAAGGGAACTTAGAATCAAAAGCATTAACTCTGCTTCATGTCAGCTCCCACTTTAAATATATATAGTATACTTTTGATTCCTTAAATAAATCCAGATTTGATAATTTTGACTTGATTTGATAATTTTGATTTGATAATTTTGACTCTCAGCAAAGGAATATTTTTTTCCAGTATGAGATTTCCATAACTAACTTTAGTCTGGATTAAATAATGAATTTCTAATTAGGATAGAAGATCATTTCCTTTTACAAACATTCTATATATTTACAAAATTAAAATCAGCAAATTATTACTACGTACTGTCTGCTATTATTTCTTAGTATTGAAAGAATTGCTTTATTATTGCAAATTACTTTTTTCATGGTTTACTAATGTGTTGTAAATCTTTGGTGCAGTTTTTAATATGGGCAGCACTTTCTTTACATAAAAATTATATTAGAACTGAAAGAAAATTTGTGTGATGTGAAGAAAAGCTCTAGATTAGTCAGTCATTTTAGTTTTGCAAGGCGGATGATACACTGGCCTCTAAAGGAGGACAGTGTTTTAGGAAAAATTCCTTTGGACTTAAATGGCACAAAAGTAAGTTTAAAATACCTGTGCATATATAAAGTGTCTTTGTGGCCTTATTTTCTTTCTCTCTATTGAAGTTTAGAAACTATATTTTGACTTGTATTAGAGTTGGATAACAGCATAAGGGCAAGGTAACTTCTGGCCGACAGTTCAGGTCAAATGCCTTCAGAATCTTTACTTGAGTGAATTTGCTTGAAATGGAAGATGCCACATCAGTTGCAGATTACACTGCATTTCTTTGTCCACGTGTTACTCAGAATTGGTTCCCGAATGAGTGTGGCCAGTTCAGTTATTTTGGCAGCCTTTTGGTTTGTTCAAACTGCTTGGAAGCACTAGCACTCATTGCACTCCTTACTAAGAGTGTTCTGATAGTATGATTCTGCTTTTCAAATGATTACCTTCTAGCACGTAAGCACCACTGGCAAGTCCAGCTCCTTCCCTCCCTATAAAGTTGCCCTGAGTAATAGAATCTGTTTTTCCTATGCTATATATACAGTAGAACAGACTACAAGGTACTCAGGTACTAAAAACAATACAACTTCCTCATCAGGGTCCAGTGATCTGAACAGACCTGTGCCAGTACTGCCTCTGGTCTTTGAATTTTGTCCATATCTAAGGAATTATCTTTGTCCATGGGTTACTGTAATTATGCAAATAAAGTTATTTATTCTTAAGGTACATAACCACCATTTTACAAATACTATGTATCGGACAGCAGAAATGCTTCCAAATCAAACAGGAATGTTTCACAACTCCCCAGCAAACAAATTACTTTTGTTTCAGTTTTCTGTTTTATTCCTTATTGGGGTGAATATATAAAATTCTTCTGTTAAGACCTTAATTAAGTATCACCTCCAAACATGTCTTAAAGGATTTACTGAAATCCTCATATTGGAGAGTGTGTGTGTAAATCAGTTGCCTAAGTATCATACTAGCTGGACGTGGATTTAAACCCAGAAGCCAACATTTTTTCAAGGCAATATGTCCAAAATACTTATCACAACTACAGAGATTCTAATGTAGCATTATATTAACTGATTTTTCATATACTTCTTGTTTATAGTTTTTACTTGTATGAGTAATTTGCCTCATGATTACAATGTGATTACTATGTAAAAATCTATGACTTTGAATTTAATAGGCATACACTTATAGTAGTTTTTTTACTAGGTCTTGTGTTACTCGGTTCCTGAAACAGCAAATTGTGTTGACAAACAGATTATCCTTGCTTCAGAGAGAAGTTTCCAATAGCTTTATTGTAAGAAATAATTATGTGAGGCCACAAATATGTGCACATACTCTGTGCTTCAGGGTGTATTTTATTAAGCTATTCTAGAATTTCTGGTCATGCAGAAGTTGTTGCAGCTTGATGTGCAGTGCCATCTAGTGAGTTTATGGGGTGGGTGATTTGAATTATGAAGAACCCAGGAAAAAACTTGTACAGCTTGCTGTCTCAGGTTTTTGTACCAGGCTAAGGTGTATTTTGAACATGTAGACATTTTCTCTGAAATCTGAGGCTTTTAAACATGTTTCCAGGTGAAAAGCTTCTAGCTGCAAGTCAATTCAGAAAACTTTGGTCTTTTTCCTTGAAGCAGTTCTAACATCATGTATTCTTTTTAAATAAGTGGAAGTTATCTGTTGCTTTCTTATTTGTTAATGAATAATTACTCATCAGAGAGTGAAAGTTGTTGATGAATCACAGTTTCTGAGTTTAACTTTGAGTTAATAAATCATCGAGCTGAGAGATATAAGATGAATAACTGTCAAAATATATTTTAGTAAAATTCTTATCTTGTTTCACTTAATATTCAGGTAAATGGACTTGTGGAATGTGGCGATGATGAATATAGAATCATAGAATATCTTGAGTTGGAAGGGACTAGGATCATCAAAGTCCAACTCCTGGCTCTGCACAGGACCATCCAAAGAGTGACTGAGAGAATTGTCCAAACACTTGATCTCTGTCAGGCTTGGTGTTGTGACCCCTTCCCTGGGAAGTCTGTTCCAGTGCCCAACCACCCTCTGGGGGAAGACTTTTTTCTAATATCCAACCTCAGCTTCATGTCATTCCCTTCTGTCCTGTCACTGGTCACCAGAGAGAAGAAATCGGTACCTGCCCCACTGCTTTCCCTCGTAAGGAAGTTGTAGACTGCTATGAGGTCTTCCCTCAATCTCCTCTTCTCCAGACTGAACAGATCAAGTGACCTCAGCCATTCCTTGTACTCTTCCCCTGTAGGCCCTTCATTTTCTTTGTAGCTCTCCTTTGGACATTCTTTTAGAGATTTGTATCTTTCCTGTACTGTGGCACCCAAACCTGCATGCAATATTCAAGGTGAAGCTGTCCCAGTGCAGAGCAGAGTTGGACAATCCCCTCCCTCGATAGGCTGGTGATGCTTTGCCTGATGCCCCCCAGGACATGGTTGGCCCTCCTGGCTGCCAGGGCACTGCTGACTCATGTTCAACTTGACATCGACCAGGACCCCCAGGTCCCTTTCCATGGCACTGCTTTCCAGTGTCTCGTTCCCCAGTCTCTGCGTGCATCAATGTATACTAAAGGTAGAATGCAGAATTTTTTAGAAAACTAAACAGACACCAGTTGTTTGTGGTTCACTAGCAGAATTGGAGGTTATTTTGCATAACTCTGCACCAATTTATCCATGTGTTTGGTTTTGCTCAATATATTCATTAATGCATGGGTGAAGAAAGAATATAGGACTGCAGATGTCTTTGTAGGGATGGATTAGAATTCAAAATGGCCTTGGGAAAATGGTCAGAAGAAACAAGACAATGATTCAGCTAGAACAGGTGCTGGGCTTTCCATAGATTGACCTTCTCTGTGTAGGGCAGCTGAAGATTTTGAGAAAGATTCTGGGATTTGCAATGAATTTGAAGGTAAACATGAGTCGGCATTATCATTCCTATATCAAAAAAGTTACACTGTCATATGTAGCAGACACAGAACTCTAGTCTTGTTCCTCTCTCCACTGCTAAGGCCCCAAATGGAATAATGTGGCTGGCTTAAGCACTGCACTTTAAAAAAGAAATACAAATGGAGAAACTGAACTGAGTTCAGGAGAGAGGAGGGAGAATGGTTAGGAAAGAAAAGAACTGGTTTTGCTTAGTCTAAAGAAAAGAAAGTTGAGGGATGAAGATATGCCTGGATAAGGCAGAGAGGAAGGCAATAATCTCCATATCTGTGGTGTGTAGGGCAAGAAGAAGTGCACTTGAATTAGCTCTGGGAAAACTTCCTCAGTCATGGCTGTAGTGAAGCACAAGTCTGTTGCTTGTGAAAGCTCAGGGGTCCTCATCCCTGGAGGTGTGTTTGAGACATGCTTGGCCAAACATTTTTCAGAAAAATGCTTAGTTGGCTATGTCTTAAAATGGAAGGCATAGAAGAGAGGTATGTCAGCTTGGTTTTCTGTGTCAATGAACTGGTATAGCCCTTGTGGTGTTTTTCAGTTGTGTAAATCAACTGGAAAATTTCCAGGAGTGAAATGCAGTTAAAAATGAATACCATTCAGAAGGATGAAAACATAAAACCCCCCTAAACCCAACTACTAATTGTTTTACAGCATGTAAGTGCATCATCTTCATTTCACAAGTATCCAACATTAGTACATAATATGTAGATTAAAAATGCAAATCTGTTAAGTACACTGTCAGTTATCATGAAGGAAATAAGTTTTTATTAACAATGCTTGCTGACGGAGTTTTTCCTTCTTTTATACCTGTGTGCTTCATGCAATCAGATTGCTGCCCTTGTCTTTAAACCCAGGACAAAATTTTAACATGGTAGTATTGGGATACTACTTCAACTTAGCCAGTTTACAATTCCAGGGTTTTGGGCTGTGAGTGCTTTCCAAATTATTTCTGTACGCTTGGTTTTCTTGGTCATCATTGTTTACTGTGATGAGCT
Source organism: Lophotriccus pileatus (assembly GCA_035583135.1). Classification (NCBI taxonomy): domain Eukaryota; kingdom Metazoa; phylum Chordata; class Aves; order Passeriformes; family Tyrannidae; genus Lophotriccus; species Lophotriccus pileatus. The sequence goes on from JAWWES010000115.1 coordinate 30,812,237, forward strand.
TTATTCCTGCTAAAAAAACTGGCCTTAGGTCACAGCCTTTATAACTATCTACAGATAATTTTATCATGAGATTGTGTGGTCTTACAGTTAGGTTGTCCTTTACCAAGAGTAAAAATCTATTGCTGTTACTGAACGGAAATGGATGTGAGCAGCAAAAGCCATTAAGCTCACTTAATACCAACTTGCTCAATTTCCATTTATCTTTAATGTTTGTTTTTTTTTTTCTTTTTCCCCAAGCATCAAATCGCATAGCAATGCTTTAGTATTAAGGCTTTCATTTAATGTCAGCTGAATATTAAACTGTTTTCCATGAAGCATTTTTAGGGCCACTTTTATTAAAAAATTATGCTGTGAAAGAATCTAGATCAGGATCCAGTCATCCATACCACCAAAACAGTTTGTCACTGGAATGCTTGTCACATGTGTACTTTAACCTTCATTCCAGTTATTAAACCTGTTTTTTATCCAGACTTCTCTTCTGCAAGGAAAATTTAGAAAAATCAGTTTATGATTGTCATTTACGTAGTTATAAGAAGTTATATGAAAGAAGAACCAACAGTTTGTGAAATAATGAGTAATACATGTTTGCCATTTAAATCCAGCTGTGGCAAACTTGATACAGTTAGTTGAATGGTTTCTAGTCTTTGTGAGTTAGGATTTAGTGTTGTGCTGGATTCCAGCAGACTACACAGCAGCAGCCACTAGAAAAATAGCATCAATTATACCTGTAGTTGACCTCTTCATCAGAAGAGACAAAGATTGAAATAGTTGAAAACTGTAGGTACTTTCTTACTGCTGTGAGAATATCTGTCAGGAGTTGCTGATGCTATTGAGTTATGACAGTTGTTGCTACTCCTAATGTTTCCTTTTACTGGGATTTTAATCTACTTCCTCTGTCAAGAATTATATTTTCACTAGAAAAACCGACTGTGGGGCCAAGTTATGACAGCATGACAAGATGAACGTGAGTAATTCTTCATATGCATGCTCTTAGCTGTTAGAAATGAGGAGTAAAGAGGATTTCTTCAGCCAGAGTAAGTGATTCAAGATAAATTACTTAATAATTTTACCAGACTGTGCACATAGCACCAAGAGAAGAGCAACAAAAGCCATGGTATTATGGTTTACTGAATAGATACTCATTTTATTATGCATCTATAAGCTGAGTTTGTTGAGATAAGAATGCTGTCATGTTGGTATCCCTGAATAACTGATTACTGTCTACATGATTCTTAATTTTTGTAGACTGGAAGACATTTTAAAAAGACATTAGAGAGAACAATAGGTTGCCTATACCTAGAATGCCTAAGAAATATGAGTCATAGAATACAGTCGTAGAATCTTCTAGATTGGAAAATCCCTCTAAGATCATCAAGTCCAACCATTAACCTAACACCACCAAGATGAAAGGGTGACTTTTGTAACACTTCTCTGTCTTCATCAGTGTTTAAACCTTTGGCCATAATTTGTTTTGGACTTATTTGTTTCAGAACCTCTTGTTCTGTGTGCTCATGATAGATCACTAGTGGATTCCAAACCCCACTGTAACATCTGTCAAAATTAATATGAAGTTTTTTTGGCTGTGGACTTGGTAAAAGTGAATTAAGAGATAAAACTAGGAAGGGAGGAATAATTTTGAAGATTTTAGGCCTGACCAGAACAATCTTTCCTGTCAGAGATGGAAGGAAAGGAAGCACCCCCTGTGCTCTCAGGTTTCAACAAGGTATAGAACACTCTTGGTGTTAGACTTTGATTTTCCCCTGCCTACTACATTTAAAGAAAGAAGTCCATCACCACACAGAACTTGTTGGAAGAATATTGTTAATGGGGTAGTTGAGACTGATGCAGATAAGATGGTTCTGTCCTTGTCTTGAAGGAGGGGAAACAGATCAAAGTAGGGAATTGCAAAGTTGCATGGGCTACCAGCTGCCAGAATGCATGAACCTGGAAACTTCCAAAAGATTCTCTCTCTAAGCCAATGTCTACTCTTTTGGTAGTTTATCTAACGCAGAGTGACCCTGCCATCTTATTTTCCTTCTCTCTCATCATCAGTACAGTTATCTATTGCTCTTTCTACTCTAGTTACCTTTTATTACTTAATTTTTGCTAGGAGAGAGACAGTGACATTGCAGTATCAGTAAAGAGCTATTTGTGTTTATCTGTTTCCTGATACTTAGAGGCTCACTGCAAATGATTGTAGCAGCAAAAGTGTCTGTGAACAGTGTGCAAGCATCCTGCTCTTTCCTCAGCCTTTTCCTTCTACTGCATTATGAATTATAGGTATAGTATTTGGGAAATCATGCGTCTTAATATTCTCGTATTTCCTTTTTTATATATTGTTTAAGTTGTGGATAACAGTGCTGTGGTTCCTCACTTTGATTATTAATCGCTGTTCAGCATCATTACCAGAAACACAAACTGTTAGTCTTTTTTTGAAGTAAAATATTCAAACCAACTGATGAAATGCAAGTTATTTGAAAGGGCCAAATCTATCAATTTCTTCACTTACTTGTGAAGCTGTATACAATATATCTGATGTCTGTATGGGAACACTTCAAATTACTGTTAGATCTAGTGAAAAATTATTTGAATGTACATTTGCAACTTAAAAGAATGCTGGAGTCACTCATAGTTAGAAGAGAGTAGTAATAATTTTATTTTCTGAAAAGTATTTTCTGAAACAAAAGGAAAAAAGAAATGTGAGCTGGATAGGTGATGTGAAAAACCTGGTGGCTTTGGATGGTGATAATTATAGAGACTGCCTTAAAGCTGTATCTGTGGGATGCCTCAGAGATTATTTCAGTAACGTGCCATAGTAGAGCAGAGCACAGCTTAGTGTATTTTGTTTGTCTGACCTTGCCATTGATGTCTTCTAGAATTCAAAAGCTTTGTTAACAAAACTCCAACAAAACTCAAGACATTTCCACGTTCTTAATTGCGATAAATATTTAAATTCATGAAGATGTAAATTGATCATATATGGAATGTATCATTGTCATGACATTTGATTTGGCGTGTGTATAAATTCAGAGTGGAATGGTAGAAGCTTATGGACTAATTACAGCTTATAAGAAAATTTGCCTTTCTTTTTAATAGTGCTGCATGGTCAGCATAAGATTATCAATTGTTCTCCATGGTCATACTTTTCTACCTGTACAGTCAGGAGAAATTGTGGCAAATTTAGAACTTAGTAGGTGGTTTGAAGAGTTTTTTTGATCACTGAGCCCTAAGCAGTGGGGTTTGCAGCTTCTCAAAAGAGGCAGAATGGGATTGCTTCTGCAAAATTCTTTTTATTGCTGAAAATAAAATACTGTTCTCAAGCTTTTTTCACATATAGGGAAGCTTTTTCATAGCAGTACTTTACGGTGATTGCAGCAGAGGAGTTTACCAGCCAAACCAATACACAAGGACACAGCAAAGACTGCTGGTGGAAGCAGCTTTTGTTGGCAGTACTTCATGGTGTCAACATAGATTTTTGACCACTGAAGATTTAGTGAAGGCATTTTCTTAAGTAAAATATGTATGTTTGGAAGAAATGAGTTGTTTTCTGATGGAAGTGGCTGTCTGATTTTTCTGTCTCTTTTTCTTGTATTCTGTTTTGAGAAGCTCTTTCTGAGAAGGGAAAGATTTGTGTATTGTTTTGCATTTAGTGATGGGCATGACTCAGGAGAGGAGTGTGGAAAAGCACATTTTATACATATAATGTAAATATCACAGTTACTTTGCTAATCATTATGCATTGCTACCTTGACAAAAAGAATAAAATATGTCTTAAAAAAAGTAAGAAGAATGGTGTGGATAAAAGTGTTATTAATCTTTGAAGAATTCAACTTTGGTCTGCTATGTCCTGTTGATTCAATTTGACTCATTCCACTACTTGAACTACATAAATCAGACTTTAAACATTGTGTTGCACCTCCAAATTTTGCAGTACTCTTCAGTGGGAACCACTTTTTCAGTTTGGAATGAGTTATACTGTTACTGTTCCTACTATAAAAGTACTTTTTAAATAGTAAATCTTCTTTTCCTATAAGAATATAGCATAGCAGATCAGACATTTGTGAAGATATGTATTTCAATATTTCTATGCCCTTTATATTTTACTACTTTCTTTAACTTTAAAAAAAAATAATTTTACACCAGAACACTGATTTAAATAAATAATGATTTGTGATTTCTTCAGTTTTATTAGAATAATGTACTTTTTTACAGATCATGGTGTGTTTTTCTTGGATATGTTATGTACAATGTTCTTTTTCATTTATTTAAATGCATGTAAAAACATGAACTGAGGCTTGTGAAGGCAAGTAACTGTGAAATTAAGTTTTCATTTAGGAATTATATGTATCTTTATTATATTACAAAAAAATAAGAATAAATGGAGCTTTTTGTTCCAGTAAAATGAGCAGGCTTGTTCTGGCAGATTCAATGTATTGATTTTGTAATTTTTTTTGATTGCTTGGGTGTTGCTCTTTCTTTTTTTTTTTTTCCTTCCTTTTTTTTTTCTTTTTTTTTCTTTTTTTTTTTTAAAATATTAAATTGTAATTCATATGGAAAGTAAACATTCCAATTTTCCAGTGTTTTTCACTGCTAAAGACCACACTTCAAAGAAGCTGTGAGCATAAATGGGTTGGAAGAATAAGGTTAAGATTTAGGATAAGAATAACAGAATATTTCAATATTTCATGTACTTGTACCATAATGCAGAACATCAAACTGGAGTAAATGTTCATATTCAGCAGGGCTAGCCCATGGAAGAAGTATCTTTCCCTCCAATTGATTAAGTCACTTGTCCGTGCTAAAATAGTTTGTGGTAGATCTATTTTTTCTCTTTTAAGACAGTTTAATTTTCATCTGTATCACAATATTAACAAATTAATTACTGGATGGAAAACTTACTTCCTTGTCTTGCTGAACTTTTTGAGACTGACTGACTTTCTGCTTAAGAACAAGACAAATACTTAGTTACTGGTTTTGTCAGAATCTTGAGTATTTTTCTTTTGAACTCACTGAATATGCCAACTGTCAGACTACTGATTCTTCTTGGATGGACTTTCCTCTGGTTTTGGCTACGAATTCCATACTTTTTATCTACCATTTGTTTTCTCCTCAGCATAAAGTTCAACTTTCTCCTTTCAATGGCTGTTAATCCGTTACAACTAAAGCACCTTCATCGCTGGAGGAGTACCTGCATATGATGCATTATATTTCACCTTCTTAGTTTCTGAACATTTTAGTGTGGGTTTTTTTTTTTTTAATTATTACATATATTTTATAATGTGCTCTGCATGTTTGCATAATAAAGAAAGGATAATTATGAGAGGATGCACCTCATATCATCACTTCATTTTCTACAGCTGACAGTAGATGCTGAATTTCCAGATGCAAATTTTACCTTTAGTATTGCATGCTAGAAAGAAAAGTATAAGAGCAAAATTAATCAGCACAAAGGAGTGGCATAACCTGTGGCCATTCTTACCAGGAATATCTTACCAGGAATACATTTTGTGGTGGTAGTGTCATCTCTCTGTGGTATTACATAAACAAGATAAACAAGAAATTTAATTATTATCTCTACTTTTTGAGTATTTTCTATTGAAATAAATAAGTACATCCTAGACAAAAAAAACACAAACAAACAAAAAACAAACAAAACCCTTACAAAACAAACAGACAAAGCAAAAGAAGACAAAAAACCCCAAAACTAATCTGTCTCTTACAAGGCAATGTTTTCCTCTGTGAGTCTTCATGCTGTGTACTTGTATTCAAAGTAAATGCAATCCTACCCTGATATAAATGGTAACTCACTTCAGTCGTCCACTGTTATCCAGGAATTATCCATTGTCAGAGTGGTGACTTTAGAGTGGGATTTTCTTAGATTTCAGAAGAATTAAGCTGAGTTTATTCAAGTACTTTTCATTGTCAAAAGCCTTGTTTCTCTACATTATTTACTTTTTTCAGTCTTTACATAGGTAGCACAGTAAATGGAAAAGTAACCTTTCTAATGCTTTCTAATTGCGGTTTGTTTGTTTTTCTCTTTCTCTTTTTTCCTTCTAACTAGAGTCTGTGTATATTTACACCACCAGGAGCTAAAGAAGGACAACCACGACTCATTCCTGCAGGCCCCATTGCACATGGCACTACAGTATCTGCTTATGTAGCCAGATCCAGAAAAACGTTGTTAGTAGAAGATATTCTGGGGGTAAAAAACTTTCTGTTTTTAATGAGATGATTGCAGTATGTTCTTAGAATGAATGTTTTGATGTTGAAATGTTTATTGAGATGATTTTATAATGATAGGATTTACATCTGTTTTGCTATCAAGAAAATAAATTTGAATTTGGATTAGCTGATGAAATGATTTAAGAATATTTCATTTATTTCTAAATATAAAGGTTTTTTTTATTTCAGTTTTGATTTGGGTTATTTTAATAGATAAAGGAAGTAATGGCACCATAGTCACTCGGAGTGAAAAAAAACCTGCCAGCGAAAACTCTTGTCCTCCTGTTCTTGAAATACTAATCCCAAACAAGACGACTTTCATATAGTCAATTAAAGTAATTTGATTTTAATACAGGGCTCACACTCACAAGAATGTCAGTTAGAATTCTGGTTATTAGGCAGGATTTTTATCTCTGCATACTCTGATGTAAAGCTAGAATGCTTGTAGTGTGAGTAGGTCTACATGAAAGGTGCTTTAGTGTAACTGATATCAAAATTCAGGCCTTTTTCTGTAACAGGAGTCAGAAATTCCCAAGATGATATTCTCATAATTCTTGGCACTCTATGTGTCTATCTTTTTTATTTTTTTTTTTAACTTCATCCTCTAGTTCCATCTATGCAATTGTATGAAGCTGGTATTTCAACTGTACTTTATGAGAGCACTTTATGATTAGCTGCTTATAAGAACACCAAGGAACTTTATATTCTCTTATCTCTTTAGTGTTTCCTTACAAGTTCTGTCCAGAATAATGATCTTTGGATACTGTGGACAAAATTGGACATTGGTATTCTATATTTTTTTAATTATTTGTTAAAAAATGTATGACCTTTGTTGGGCAAACCCAGGCTATAAATGAAATACCAGTTGCCTAATGTGAGTACACTTAAACAGGGCCACAAAACCAAAACGCAGAAGCTACTTTCCCTGCAATATCAGTCAGTGCTTTCTACACACCCTGGACTATAAAGATTTTATGTGTTGGTATGTTTTTTTAGTCACACGGGGTTTAAATTGTTACTGGTAATTTCCAATAATATCATGATATCTTTGTATAAAAAGGTTGTATGTTTTGTTTTGATTTTACATTCATAATAAAATCAGGGGGTTAGAAAGGAGGAGTTTTGAACTTTTTTGTTGGTTTAATATCAGTGGATCATTGACCAAAGAGGGAGGTTAATTTTGGTGATATGGTTTGCCTTCATGTGATGTTAGGAGCTTCTCAACACGGAACGGGAAGCCAATGCAGTAGACTTGCCAGCCCTTTTTTGTGGAAGGACAGAATTAAAAAGTGGAAGCAGAGAGCTCATGTTTCAAAGTGCTTCCCGCTCTTTGTCTGTGATTTGTTCAAATTGATTGTCATCTTAGTAATTAAGGTAGAGATTACTTGCTGTTTTCTTTGAGCAATGAGAGATTTTGATCAGCCTTGTAGGGGTGTCTGTCTTGCCTAGGCACAGTCTGCAGGGAACATCTAGTATGAATCAAGTGCTGAAGGACTGATGTGCAATGAAGTGGGTCTTGTGTACTTAACACTGGCTGGTTATTGCCTCACTGACTGTTACATCCACGTGGTTTCTAAGGTCTTTGTGAGTTTTCCTAGATGGCAAAGTGAAGCTATAAAGCCTTAGATATTCCCTACATAGACTGAAATTATGCATTTGGGCCTTTTATAGCAGCTGGTAGGATTACTGTGATATTTGTTTTTGTAACTTTTGCGCTGGTTTATTCAGGATGCGTAAGCATAATTTTTTGCATAATTTTTTATGCATAATTTTTTGGGAGCACATTTTCCTCCTAAGGAGTTGGTTCAGGATTATGACTGTATAACCTAAAGTCTTAGCCTCAGGTTTCAGTTTTTGTTCTCTTGCAAGCACTGCTGTCTACTCAGTAACACTGAAATGTGAGCAGTCCACTTTGTGATTACAAATGCTTTGGGGTTTTTTTTCAGGGGGAAAGATGGTGATGGGGTGGAGTTGTTTGTTTGGGTTTTTATTTAATCTGGACTGACATTAACAATGAAGTGCTGGCTTTGCTGCCTGTGGGATTAGAGAAAAAAGAATTATATAAAGATGGTATAACATCACAGCTACCTCTGACTTTATATCTGTAAGGTTGTCGGTAGATGTAAATTTATGCCAAGAATTTTAAATTCCAATTTTTTAGTAGATGTCTTAATACTATGTGTAAGTTGTACTGAGAGATCAGGGTTTTTTAATTTTTATTTATTTTATAATTTTCCTACAGATTTGATCAGCCAAGTGGTGGAGGAAAACATCAGTATATCTTTCCTATTAATGTTATGATATTTACATTTTATCAGATTATGTTTACGTTTTCTAGGATGAGCGATTTCCCAAAGGTACTGGACTGGAATCAGGGACCCGTATCCAATCTGTTCTGTGTTTGCCAATTGTCACTGCAATTGGTGACCTGATTGGTATCCTGGAGCTTTACCGTCACTGGGGCAAAGAAGCCTTCCACCATAGTCACCAAGAGGTGAGCTCATACGCAGCCTTTGCCCACTTCCCCATGATGGTCAGCACTTCTCCACCCCAGACTTCCTCCTCTCATTCTCTCATGTGTTTTTACCTTTTACATGCTTGATTTTTGTTCTTATTGAAAAAAAAAAAAAAGTAGGTAGTGATTTATGTTTTCAGTCAGAGCAGGTAAAATATAGAAGGACACAACAAGAATTGTGTTCTTTTGTGGAAAAACGGATTCAAGATTTCTTTACTGATTATAAACTCTGTAATACAGAGTTGTTAAGAGAAATCAGTGCAGAGCAGGTGAATGAAATATAAGTATAAATCTAAAGTCAAAAACCAAAATCACTTTATATATAGAAAAGGGAACTACTGAGTTATTCTGAGTCTCAATTTCAGCTGTCCAGTAAGGTTTTATTTTACAGTATGGTAAGATTTTAAAATTTATTTCAGTTTACTTTTTTTGGTCTGGCTTCTTAAGGAATTAACATAATGTTGCAACATGTAGCAACAGTATAGCAAGTCTCACTGAGGGGTCTCACAGGAGGGGAAAGTGATTTTTTTAAAAAACAAAAGTGAAGCAGAAGAGATTTCTGGTATTTTTCATTCCCATTCTTGCATCCACACACTCTTGGGCACCAAGATGTGTGTGTCTAGGTGGTATTTCTGCAAGTCATGCACAGAGACACGAGCATCTGGGTAGTCCCTACAGAATTCTTTGCAACAGGAGGACAAAGGATGCTGTCTGCTGAACCCTTATGTCTTCTGGTTTCTCTCGAGGTTGACAACCAAGGTTTTGGGTCAGTCTTTTCTTTAGCCTGTAGGAGTTGATAGCTTTTGTCTCTCTAGCCTGTCCCATCTCTGAGAGTTGACAAGATTTACTCACACTGTCTCCTCACTTAGATGTCCTTAGAAACTGTGTGTAGAAGTGCTGGTACCTAGATGACCTGCCAATCCGGGTGCCACTTGTAAAGCTTTCTTCTGCATTTTGTTTCCCTTGTGATGCTTCTCCATCCAGATATTCCCATTCATGACCATATTCCCCTTTCCATGACTGCTCTATGTGATTTATTATATTCATGTAAGGCCTGTGTAGTGATGTTGTCCATACATGTCCATTTGTCAATCCAAAGTTACGAGTTGTTAGCCAAATACAAATGAATTTGAAAATGGAGCAGATGATGTAAAGGCTACTACTTTATTAAAGACGTTAGAAGTGCATCTTAGCTGTCGTGTCTGGGTGAGGATCCTTGTTATGTCCCATCTGAACATTGAGATGTCTCTCACATAAAGGTGTTATGTACCATTGGTTTCTCTCTGTACCCTCCCCCAGGGGAGAGGCCCTGAACACAGAGGTTGGGACAAAACAGAGTGAATCCTAGCCAGATGTGCTGTCTCTAGTGGTATGAGATGCAATGTGGAGAAGTTTAGCTGTACTGAACAGGAACTATTTGTGTGAAAAAGACAGAAATATGCAAGAGATACTAAAACTAGTCCTCCCAAAAAGGAAAACAACAGCGATATTTGTTAATTGATAGATTTTGTTTATCAGTAAGCTAAGTAGCCTAGCATTCATTTGATGCTTGTGTATGTATGTTGGGCAGTCAATGTCACTTAAAGTTGGTGTCACACCTTGTATTTTTTCACCAGTAGCTAGAAGTTGTGCTAGGGGCTGAATTAGTGTGGTGGCACCAGTGTCCTTGCTCAGAGAACAAAGAAGAGGCATTCATACAAAACCGGGCTTCATTGATTCTGCTGCTTACACACAATGTATTCACTTTTTAAAATTTTCCTGTTACATTAGTCAGTTTACAATTCAGATAGGTCTCAGACATGCATCGTTCTGTGAAAATATGAATATTTTATGTTATATGAAATACCTTCTGTATTCAAATACTGAAGTTCATGAATGTTCTGCTTGGAACTGGCTGCTAAATAAAGGTATTTTATTACTAAATTAAAAATATTTTAAGGTCACTTTCTGAGTGTTCTAAAGCATTCTTTTTATTTTCAGGTTTCAGAGATCTTTTGGATACTGTTAGCAGTTTTTATAAAATGTGTACAAAGCGTTCTGTTTAAAAACATAAAATTATAAAGAAGTACCTAGGAGGGTATGCAGAAGCTGACCTTTTGTGTTTCTGTTTTCTGTGTTCCTATAAAGCTCCTGTGTTTCAAGGACAGGAGATTATGCATGGTAGCACATCATAGTTAACTGCAGTTTACATGACATTTGTTTGAAATGTTGCCTGGAAACTGTCATACTTAAAACACTAGTCTTGAGCTGAGGGATCAAGTCTGGTTCTTCTGCCACCAAAACTGTAATGAGAGAAACAGTGCCTGTTTACAGCTGGAAGTAGCTATTGCTGAAGAGATACAGCCCCAGAAAGCTGTTAAGGGATATTTAATTTCTGTGGCAGATGCCTTCCAACAGTGTAATTTTGAAAGCCCTTGGCTTACAGGATGTTTGTTTTGATGTGTTTTTGAGCTGATGCGTTCCCAATTCTGCTTCTGAAGAGCATTGGTAAGCTCTAAAATCGAAACACTTACAAGTATACTGAGACTTTGACAAAATAACTGTCTTCCCACAAATCGTTACTGCCTGCCTGTCTAAAACAGCTCAGTCAATTTACAGCACAGCTAGATAGAGAAAACCAGCATGTAACTGATGTGCAGTTTTCAAGGTTACTTCAGAGCTAATTACTTCTCTTTTGTTGCAGGTGGCAACAGCAAATCTTGCATGGGCTTCAGTAGCAATACATCAAGTACAAGTAAGTCTGAGTGGTTTTCCATTTTTTCATTGTGTATCCCATCTGCTGGAATTTGATTAGTAGGAACATGGATTGTGATAAAATTTTAGTAGAGGTCACTGCTAAAACATTGATTCAAGCACCTTTCCTGAACCTGGGAAAACTATGCTAACATTTTTGGTGCTCATTGAGCCAGTTTTCCTGACTTGCAATTATGCATAAAATATCAAACAGTATTTGTTCTAAAGTGGAGGAATTTTAACAAAGTAGATAAATACTGGTTAAAGCAGATTTACAACAACTTTGGTTTTTTGGTTTTTTGTTTGTTTGTTTGGTTGGTTTTGGTTTTTTTTGTTTGTTTGTGTTTTTTTGTTTGTTTGGTTTGGTTTGGTTTTTTGTTCTAAGAATACAACGGTTAGACTAACTGATTGCTTTCGTTCTGCTTCGGTATTCAGGTTAAAATCATTAGGTGTTGCTAGAAAAGCCTATTTTAAGCCATCCTTGCTATCTGCTTCATAGTCCTGTAACTACTGCCACTGAGGATGCTTCATGCTGTCCCTAGCTGGGTGCCTAATGGGGCTTCACACAGCGTCAAAGCTGCTCTAGCAAACCCCAGCAGCTTTGCTAATAGGTTTTGCTACTTCAGCTAGCAGAAGATGGTAACACTGAAACTAAACATATTCTGTCAACTCAGAGAAGATGCTAAAATAGATTCTTCCATCAATTCACAGGAGGATGTTCATGACGTTCTTTTTTTCAAGGTGTCTTTCATACAATTGTCAGAAGACTTGCAGAAAGCTTTCTGCTTTTCTAGGTCTTAATATTTGCTGCCTTGGTGCTGGAAGTCACTGATTTTGGCATGGTCATTCACATTTAGACAGCATTAGTTGGCATAGACTGTTGTAAGCTAGTAGAATTGCAACTGCATGCAGTGGTAGCTTTAGATTGTAAGAATGACTCTTCCCTTAACCGAGAAGTCTTTCACACCTAACAAAACACCACATGGAAAGTTTAGTTTAAGCTTCTCCATTGATCATTTTCATTTCTCTGCTGCCTTCTAAGCAGAAGGCTTGCCCTTCCCAAGGTTTTTGCATGAGAAGAACGCAGGAGTTTTGATCTGGCATTTTATATCTGTATTACACAGATGCAAGATATTACTACTTCTGAGTGGTATTTTTTTGTGTGTAAAAGAACAAGTACAAGTACAGGTAGAGGCTTGTTTTCTTGGCCTCAGTGCTTGCTCTAGTAATATACAGATGTACAGTTGTACTTCAGGTACACAATATGCAATTAGATGAAGTAAAAATGCAGTCGAAGGCTTGGCTTCATCTAACATTTTTGTTCTAAAAAGTAGTATGCATGCTATTTTTGTGTTCATATTCATGCTGATTTCTCCCAAATTTAAACATATATCATCTGTTGCTTACCTTAGTTAAACTTGCCTGATGTCAGTCTACACTTGTGTCTACATGCTGCTTTGCAGCCTGGAAAAAAAGTGGTAAAAGTGTGGTGAGAAAGAAAGGAAATAAAATATTTGACAATCTCAGAAGAGCTGAGGGTCTGAATAAGGAGATGTTGTTGATTCCGTAGCCACTTTCAGTGACAGCCTTTGAGGCAGCATGAACAAGTATAACAACCAACAGCTTTCAGAAAGTCTTAAGAAAGATTTTACTTTCATTTGAGCATTTTAACTCAGGAGCTAGATAGCTAAGGTTGAAACCCAACACACAAATTCAGCTTTTAATTTTATACAGTGCTGTAACATATATATATATATATCTAGTGGTAGTACTATTTTTTTTTAATACAAAATAAGTGGATGGGATATCAGTTTCCCCCTGACATCAGTGTTCTGGTGCAAATGATTCTATGATCGTGCTTCCAGGTGTGCCGGGGCCTTGCCAAACAGACTGAACTGAATGACTTCTTGCTTGATGTATCAAAGTAAGTGTGATTTGCATCTTGTGAGTTTATTTTGATGACATTTTCTACCTTGGCTCTTCCAATATACTTGTGTTTGAAAAACTTGAGCACAGGCACAAGAACAAATGATATGGGTAGCAGTGGCGTATACCTTTCAAACTTCTTTTTTTTGGTGATGGTGCAGAAGAAAATGTGACATTCAGTTATACCTTACAGAACTTGCTTATTCTTGCGGTCTTTTGCTTGGTTTGCTTATTCTTGCGGTCTTTTGCTTGGTTTTTTTTTGCCTGTTTTCACCTTTTCTATCAGAGTTAAATGTGTCTTTTGAGAAGTGACAAATAGGCTTGGCATCTCTTTTCATGTCAATTTTAGAAGGCTTGAAAGGACTTTATGAAAAGTTAGTTAGCATGCTTCAGCTTTCCCTCTCCCCCTTCCTGATAAAATTTTATGGACATGTATGTATACACACGTGTATACACACACATGTCTGCATGAATACAGGGACTTCAGGGTTAAATCCTTGAAGAATCAGGGCTGCCATGTGATTGTTCTTCCCCTGCATTATCTGAAGGATCTATTTTCATTTTTAAGGGCTGTAACTGCGTGTAATATGTTTGCTTTTAATTTCTTGTGACAATAAGAGCAAGGTTAAATTGAAAACACAGTAAGAGTGTGAAAGCTTGGGTTTCCACTTGCAGAGTCAGTTTAGTGTCTTAGGTGATCTGCTGTTCCTTCATCCCTTTTTGTTTGTCACTTCTATTAGGATCTTTAAATAGAAAAACTAGCAAATAAATTAAGAGACAAACCAGAGTTGTTTTAGTAAATCACAGTCTGGGATGCTTAACAGTGTTTCATGAAATTAGTTGGTTGAAGAATTTCTAAGTGCATCACAAAGTACTGATGACACTGTGGAAAAATGAGATGTCTTGAATTTTTGCTACAAACACTTCTGTGGGTCTTGATGAACAATTCTCAAACTGATGAGGTTAGAGGATGTCCAAGATTCCTATGCCATTGCTCAGGAATTTAGGCAGCCAAGCTGACCCAGCTGGAATGGGGAGTGATACACCACAGGGAGGAGTCTGCCCCTTGCAAAGAGGACAAGCTGGTTGTGTCCAGATGTTTTTCCTATTTTTTCCCCCGGAAAACCTTTTTCTTTTCTTTTTTTTTTGTTTTTTTTTTTTTTTTGTTTTTTTTTTAATTTCAGCATAATTCAGAGTGTGTTTCCTAAAGGGCATGCTTACTGAGTCTTGCACCATTATGTTCCTTTCCAGAGTACTTTTATGTTGCTAATATCCATACTGAGCTAATTTAGCAGAAATCTCTGGATTAACCTACCCAGATTTATGAACTGGCAGTTTATTCTTGGACTGGAATAGTACTGAGATTGTTTTAAAGAACTTTTTAATTGTTTTAAATTTTTAAGATAAAAATTGCAATAAATATTGCAAATATTTATTATGCCTTTTTATAAGAAAATACTTCTCATGCAGAAGTATTCATCGATTGCTAGAATTTTTTAGTTTTAACAAAAAAAAAAAAAAAAAAAGCCTGACTTGAAACACAGAATTGGGATATCATTTAATAATAACTTTATGAACTTCATGTAAGTAAAGACGTACTCTCAGGAAAATAATGAGTTTCCTCTTAGAAGCAGTGTGTACCTTTTCTTACATGGGAAGAGAGTTTCCTATTCAGTGAGGAAATTGTTAGCGTGCAATGTCACTGGGACATGTTCTGTAATATTTTAGAAAGGGCAGAGTATGCAGTGCTCTACCTCTTCATGTCCCTGACAATGTAAGACTAGTGTATTATGTATTTCCTTTCCACTAGACCCAAACAGAACTGAGCTGTGTATATATTCAAGGCCATGGGACAATGCCTTTCTCTCTACCGGGAACATTGTAATCCAAGGGTTATTAAGAGTTGGCATGTGGAAGATTTAGACTTCTTTTACTAATAAGTTTGACCTTTATCTTTCAATGTTCTTGACTGTCCTTGAACAGTAACCACTTTGCTGTGAAACTGAGCTTCCTTCTTATTAAGTTACAAGATCATCCTCTTTCTTCAACACGCTGCACCTGGGTGGATATGGAAGACACTAAGAGTTTTTTAAGTTGTTGCCTTTTAAATAGTCTTAAGAGTTGGATAATATGAGGTGGAATTAGCTATGATACATAGTTTTATTCAGTTCTCAGTACATAATATGGGTAAACCTAATGAGATATTTTAATATTTTGAAAGCAATGGATTTTTAAAAATCTATTCTACTGCTTGCCTTTTCCTTTTTTTCTTTTGCTTTTAAAATTTTTAGTATGTCAGACATGCCAAAGCACTGTGATAAATTCTTGGTGTTCCTCAGCAGGGGCCTATTCTGTTCGTGGTAGGCAATGTTTGGTAGTATTTTCCTTTTTTTACAGAGAAAATTCTATGTATAATGAAGAACATTCTACAATTCTGTCACTGTAGAGTAACAGTTTAAGGAAAAAGAGCTAGGACCATTTCTTAATTCCTTTGTGCTGTAATGAGCCAGTCAGTAATTTTCAAGGTGCAGTGCTTTGTCCACACTTATTCTGGCTCCAGTATTAAACCAGAGTGAAACAAGAGCCCATGACACCCATTTGAGGAGTGTTTGACTAAATGTGAATATTTACTGACTTCTCTTTCTCTGCAGAACATATTTTGATAATATAGTTGCAATAGATTCTCTACTTGAACATATAATGGTAAGTTGTCTTTTTCACTTGTAAGTTTATTAGTCATAGTTATTAAAGTCCTTCATTGTCCTTTCCTTGAAAACGTTATGTCATTGAAATATATGAGCTGTTTGTAATGAACATATAATACAAACAGATTAATATGTCTATATGGAAAAGGTGGCAAAGGTCAGCTTCAGTTCACAGCCTTCATAAGTAATGAAACATGACTGTGTCTGAACTAAATAGTTACTATTGTGTTTCAGAGAAGATTGAACATTGTAACAGAAAGAATTCTGGTTTTCTTTTTGTTTCAGCTTGTTGTATTGATTCCTTCTTCCTAAATTCAATTTGCTACATACTGCAGAACACTGCTGAAGAAGTTACTGTCTGTAGCAAGGACTAGAGGTCAAACATTACTCGTAGAGTATTTGTTCCAGTTGCTGAATGAGATGTGTAAGATGTCACATCCCTTTGCTTTACAAAACTACACCCATAGCTAGAGTGACAGTCAGTCAATGTTTTATAGAAACCACTAAAGCAAGTGCTTAGTTATTTCCACTGAAATAACTAATTAGTGAATTAAAGTACAGTTCAGAAGCAGATTATAATCAATTTTGAATTCAGAATTGTTTCCTGAATAGCATTTAGAAATGCATATGGACTGGTTGTTTGTACCACATTTTGAGAGTTTGGTATGTGAATTATGCTTTTTTGCTTTAGGCACATTCATTGCATTGTTCAGTTCTTTTTCCTAATGTAAACCTGAATCAGGTCTGTGATACCATTGTCTAAAGTTATGTATTCAAAAATTCACTTTCCAACAGTACTCTGATACTTGCTCCAGTCTTCAAAGTGATATTCTTAGCTAGACTATTCAAAGACAACAAAGTTAGAATGCAAACAACATTAAAATGGTTTTATTTAGAAACTTGAATTAGTAATGGAAAATATTCTGCAGTGTTTGTCTTATTCTAGTTGGTACACAGTCAAGAAATCTGCACATAGGACACATTTCTGAACACTGACTTTTCCAATCTAAATGAACTGCTTAAAAATAGCTTAACATTTAAAAAAACCTGGTATAACATAACATATGGCATTGAGAACAAATATTGATATTCTTCCGTGTTCCTCCCCATGATTAGAGATCTGGGGGAAAACACAATTGGCAGTAAAATATGCTTACTCTTTCATCATCTTTTGCAACGCTTGACTGCATCATGATTCTGCATTTTAACCTGTGTGGTGTTCCATACTGAGCTTCCTCTTAAGCTTTTGTCTTTTTCTTGAACCAATTAACTGAATTATGTGTTTGTACGTTGATTACCATTTTATGGGAGTATGATTTTGTCATTATGTGGCTATGTCTCACAGTGAGAAAAGAGTGGAACTCAGTTTCATCTCACTACTTCACCCTTTGGTGATTGCACTCATGGTTTGATTTGTTCGTGCAATAATAAAGAAATAAATATAGGGGGTTTTTTCCGTTCTTTTTGGTTTTATTTTCATTAAAGTCTCCCAGTGAAGCTAATAGTATAATGGTGGGTTTGAATATGGATGTAGGGAGGGGAAGCAAAAGTTCATCTTGCCTTAGAAATTTTCTTACCAATATGCTTGAAATAGTTGCAAACAGCTTATGCAAAAGTTGATCCCTGGCCTCCCTATTGATAGTGCAAAACATCCTTTTTATACTGATAGTCCCCTTCAACCACTGGCCTGGATTTGAACTAGGGGTTTAGAGAAGTAAGACTCTCTCATCCCATTAACTATTTCTCTCAATTAGTAGTTTTTAAGCAATCATTTTTGAAAAGCATCAGTTGTGACCAAGGTATGTTCTTGAGTCATATGCATAAAAGCATAAAAGTTTAATTGTATAAAATCAACACTGGGATGTTGTTTTTATAAAGAAATCTGATACAGTTTCTGACTATTGTAAAGAAGCATTTACTGGATCCTTTATCCTTTTTGTCAGTTTCTATTCACTCACACTCATGGTGTGATCTCTACCATGCAGATCATGCTCTACTATGCAGCTACTATATATCCTGAACAGATAGGAAACATAAGAGACCTGTCTGAATTGGGTAGAGCAGGTTCTTGAGCCTGCATATGGCATCTTAAGTTAGCTCACTGATTCTTCTTTGATTTTGGTTTACTCTTTCCTCTTGTTCTCAGAAAGGCCATTGCATGTCTGAGAAATATCTCAGTGAAAAGCTACTGTGTTCCCAGGACAAGATTCTGCTC
>JAWWES010000115.1:30830652-30840792 GCA_035583135.1 Lophotriccus pileatus
GTTCTCAGAAAGGCCATTGCATGTCTGAGAAATATCTCAGTGAAAAGCTACTGTGTTCCCAGGACAAGATTCTGCTCAATACTCCTGGCAGTTATTTTCACAAAGATAAAACTTATTGTTTCAAAGTATGATAGAGACCACGCAAGTCTGTTGCTGTACTGTGGTACTTCTTCGACTATGGCTGGTTACCTTGTGAGCTTGGTTAATTCATGTAAAATTACTAAGCCTCAACTTTTGTACAAGTACTGTCCCTGGCATTAGGAGGGTGCAGACATTTCCCATGGGAAATCCATGCACGGGACAATCCATAATGACACTTCTAATTCAAGAATCACAGAGTCACAGAATATATTCTGAGTTTGAAGGGACTCACAAGGATTGATTGTTCATTGTTATTTATTACAGGCACATTTAGCTTTTTTAGAAATAAATGCTACCCTCTCTTTTACATCTGTCTTTGCTGGATATTCAATACCAATATATTTCCATTGAAGATGAAGTCAAAAACACAAAAGTGTTCTTAGGTCTTGGTATAACTTATCTATTTAAAATCAAGTCAAGATGAATAGTATCAAAACATAGAAAGAGTAAAGATACTATTTTGAAAAGCCTTCCTTGCACTTGAAAAACAATTTAATAGGAAAACCTATTTTCTTTTAGCAAATATTCAGGTCTCTAAAGATATTCCTGCATTTGTCAAGAGAGGAACACTTTAATTTGAAAAACAGTATCAAATAAAACTTTAATTTTGAATTGTCTCCTCAAAGGTTGCTCCTTCGAGCAAATTTCTGTAGTGGATAATTTCTCAGAACTTTTATCTTGAAGTGACTTAGTATCAGATAGATGACTGAAGATAATCTAACTCATAACCATTAACCCTACTTTTGGTTTGGTTTTTTTTCTTTTTTTGTCCGTAGATATATGCAAAAAACCTGGTGAACGCAGATAGGTGTGCACTCTTCCAGGTTGACCACAAAAATAAGGAGCTGTATTCAGACCTTTTTGATATTGGAGAAGAAAATGATGGAAAACCTGTCTTCAAGAAGACCAAAGAAATAAGGTAAGAATAGCTAGCAGAAGAATGCAGCTTCATTGTAACAACAGACATGCAGGCATTTTATTACCCAGTTTCTGTGCCTATCTGCAGGTACCCTGACAATACTTGTCATACTGTGATATCATTCCCACCAGGACCCGCCTCCAGAAGGTAGTACTTCTGGGAATGACATTGCAGTGCCATCGAAACAACGTCTCTGAAGCTATAACGTCACTCCTGGAAATGCCGTCTTCCGGAGGCGGTCCTTTTGGAAATCATGTTGGGAAAAAAACAGAGGTGTTCTGAGGTAGGTAAAGGTGCAGGTAATGGTGCACCTAATCCATAGTCTGCCAGTTTGGGACTTTTTTCCCAAGAGGGTTCCCAAGAGGAATTGAAATTTGTGCGATTTAAGCACATCCAAAGCAAGGAAATCACAATTTTGTACTTCTTATGGATGGACTAGACAAATGTAGAATGACATATGGACTGGTCACTGGTTTTGAAGATTTCAAGTTCAGTAGTTTAGTTTTACTTTTCTCATGTGAATTTAGACTATTTTGAAACTTAAGTACGCTTGAAGTGGTTAATCTGAAAATGTATATGGCCCGTTAATGACTACACAGGATTTTCTGCCTAAAATTTATGGGTATTTCTGCTTCATGTCACAGTTATATAATTTTTACACTTATGTGCTTTTTAAAAGAAAGAAAAGAACCAACAAAATAAATATAGCATATTTAACTTTGAAAAATTATGAGTCTTTAATAGATACAGATCAATATTCTCAAAGGCACACAGGTTTCAAACGTGCAGCTTCTTAAAAGGAAAGAAATGTATGACTAGATATTTTGCACTAAAATTTTGCTAAAATATTCAGCATGGGTTTTATCAGAAGTTTTTTCATTTCCTCCTTATACTTTGAAAGTTCTGGGCCAGTATGAGATGTGATTCATGTTGTTGCTTAGACTCCTTGTATGAGTGAGAATGGAAGGAGTCAAAATTGGTGCAGTTTGCGTACTGACAAGAAAGAAGGTGCTGTAAATCAAAGAAGTTGGCCTGCTCTAAGATACACTTTCATACTCCTTGATAATTGTTTTTATTGTTTATATCTTTCTGTCTTTTCTGTATGTTATTGAAATGTTGGTTCTGAGTGCAAGGTGTGAGCCATTTCACAGGTGTTGTATCTGAAAGTGGAGTGCAACTTAAATATCTGTAAGAAAGTGACACTGAGCGAGTCATCAGGAAGGTGTCTTAAGTTAGTGTGATATACTTATTATAAGAAGCAATAGAAAATAACTTAAAGTCAGGTGCGTGGGGAGAAATCCTGATGGGTTTATCACTAACTTTGATGGGGACCAGGGTACTATCAGAGTACAGTTACACTTCAAAATGTTGCACATACGATTCTTTCCACATATTTTTACATATTTTTCTCCATAAGTTCTGTTCTGTTTATATTTATTAACTGCTTTATGACAAAGAATTGAAAATTATCTCCTCACAAGACAGACTTGTAGATTTTTCTGATTCAGCTCAGGAATATATTTGTTGTGTTTAACTTCCTTGTGGCGATTAAGGGATGCAGTTAGTATCGTGGCATTGTTTGAGTGTCAGGAAACAAGCTAGTTATTCCAAAGTCTCCATGGGAAATGCATATCATTTTTAGCTTTGAAATTTCTACTGGTCTTTTTCCAAATTTTATTTTACCAAATACACACGCACACACACACACCACCTGAGGAAACAAGCTCCATGTTACCTGTATTGTGTCTAGAGAAAAAATGAATATGTAAAAATGATAATAAAATCAATCCCTTGTAAAGATAAACAGAAGTCTCAGATTCTGTACAAATGTTATGCTTATTAGGGATAACCCCCAGGGTTATTGAAGATTTTGAATTTTCGTCACTAAAATGGTCATATAATAAAATGTTTTGCATTGAACTATGTAATGTTATATAAAGTGTTTTCAGAAAATATCTATTAGTTTGTGCTTTTTGATTTTATTATGTACTACTAGTTGGTGTCTTGTAAGATTTTTCTCCCAAAAGCAACAAGATGGCGCTGGTTGGGAACAAATGCCCATTACTGTGCCTGAGACAGACTCCACTCGAAAAATGTTTTTTCATGTAGCTCATATTGTGGCTGATACACATTTTTATTTTCTCCAGATTTTCTATAGAAAAAGGAATAGCTGGTCAAGTGGCAAGGACAGGAGAAGTCCTTAACATCCCTGATGCCTATGCAGATCCACGCTTTAACAGGTAGGATGTTTGTGGGAGGGGAAGACAGCTCATCAAACCTTCTAGTTAAATTTACCACTTAAATTTCATATTCATATGGATTCATGGAGCTGTGATCCTCTGATGAGGAGGCAACCTGCTTTAGCCGTCAGAGATATTTTTAAGATAAAAATAAAAAGTATTTATTTTTATCAAATGTAAATGTAATGGAGAAAAATTTATTTAGATTGTTGTCAACTTGCATTATTAGTCTCCCTGCAGTGTGATTAATTTCAGGGGAGAAAAAACAGTTGATCAACAAATGGCTTTCCTAAAAATACTTGAATGTTCTTTACGTTTATGAAAAAGCTTACTCCATGTTTGAGGAAATATTTTTTACCTTGCAAATGGAGATTATAAGATTAAAAATTCTTTCTAAGTATGACCCAGTAGATTGAAATATTTGAGGGCTTTGGAGGTGAAATTCTTGGATGTACTAATTACAACTACTTTGAAACGATTCAGTATATTGTTCATCAACATTTCTGAGAATCGAGGGATAGATATTAATTGATAATACTTATTCTTTTCTCTTTTTCTTTCTCTTTTATGGCTTTCCAGAGAAGTAGACCTCTACACAGGGTACACAACCAGAAATATCCTGTGCATGCCTATTGTAAGCCGAGGAAGTGTAATAGGCGTTGTGCAGATGGTGAACAAAATAAGTGGAAGTGCCTTCTCTAAAACTGATGAGAACAACTTTAAAATGTTTGCAGTCTTTTGTGCTTTAGCCTTACACTGTGCTAATGTAAGTTTTATTTACTGTTTTTTAAACTTTTAGTTATAATGGGAATACTGTATTTTATAGAAAAATATTTTTATATAAATATTTTAAATATATATTTTAGATATATTTTATATATAAAGGTATTTTGATGTTGCAGATTATTACAATGATACATAATCTGTTTCACTGAATTAACAAGAAAACAGGAATCTTTGAATTCCTTGCTGAATAATTCTATTTTAAGAGGATGATAGGGATTCATTTGACCCTTTTTGAAATAAACATACTCTGGAAACATCAATTTTGAGTAGCTAAAGTAAGAGAGCAAGCTCTGAAATGTGAATGGTATGTGTCCTCTCTTTTCCTTTAGGAAGTATGATTCTTATTTACTTTTATAAGTTCAGATTACACGTTTTACAAATTTAACCGGGAGATGGAGTTGCTGTGTATTCTTTCAATTATGCTTAATACTCAGATATCAGTTTATACCTTTATATGCTATGGTAGATACTCATAATTATCCATGCTTCTAGAGAACAGTGGGTAGCTTTTTTTTCCTCAAACCCTTTACCCTCTCAAAAATTCCTGGAGGATACATCAACATTTAATGATCATTACTATAATAATATAAAAATGCAATAAATCCAATAAAAATGCAATGCAGAAAAACTGTGTATGTTCATGTGAGGTAAGATACAATGCAACACCAGTTAAGCCTGGTGATTTACATTAAGTAATTTTACCAGCATCATGTTGATGGTACACTGGGGCAGAAAATTTTATTAACAGTTATTAAAGTTGTTTCACACAGGTCAATGCAAGTAGAAAGGCCTGCATATAAATTACACTTGGGACTTTGCAATTACTCAGTTGTGTGTGAGTTGGCTCTTTTCAGATGGTGAATGTTACCATTCAGGGTATACTGCTCCGGAGGATTGTTTTAGTAGTAACTTATGTCCTCACTTGTTTTCAAATCATGCCATGTCTGCAATAACTGTCTGAACAACTCAATAATTAACTGTATTTATTTTTCATATTGAATAATAATGTAGGTATGATAAACAGCTCACATAGTCTTTACTGTGCACAGGTAGCAGTAATTTGCGCCAATTAATTGCTTAATTCATGCAGTGGCAGAAAAAAAGAATTGTGCCCTGTTGCTGGGTTTTTTTCTGTTAGCATTTTGCAAGGGTCCTGAACTTTTGGCTCCTGAACTTTGATTCTTTTTCTTGGAAGAGCTCACATGCAGTGGAACATCAGCTGAACCTTAGATGTTTACCTGAGTGAGCAGATGCAGAATGATGTGCTAGAAGACCTAGTTTTCCGGAAGTACTGAATTCCATATAATCTGTCACTTTTCTAATGTGTGAAATTGTGCAGCCAAAAGCACTAACATCTTTGCAGACGTGTATTTTAATAATCGGTTCTTGGATACAGGAATTTTTTTTTCCTTTATTAAAATTTCACATTCATAAATTACTTCCCTTTTTCAGATGTACCACAGAATCCGTCATTCAGAGTGCATATACCGTGTAACAATGGAGAAGCTATCCTACCATAGTGTTTGTACAGCGGAAGAGTGGCAAAACCTCATGCACTGTACACTGCCTCCACATATTTATAAAGAAATTGAGCTGTAAGTATTGTCATCCCCTTGGATATGTCTTAGAATAAAACACATGCATCCTAGCTTTTTCCTAGGATGTTATGGGTTGTGTATTTTTGGGTTTGGGTTTGGGTTGGGGGATGGTGTAGAGGGTGTTTGGTTTTTTTGTGAGTTTCGAGGATGTATGTGTGTGTACATCTGCTTGTGCTTCTTGAAGGAGGGGAAAATGATAATTCAGGATTATGAATCCCGAATGCTAGAGTTTAGAGTTGCAGCCTAAATTTAGAGGAGGACTTCCCATCCAGCCTCTTAGGCTTTCTATGACATAATTCAGTTATTTTCAGCTCTCCAGTATCTGCTGTCTGCTGAAGATGTATTTTATTAGTCAATGCCCACTCAATGCTAACAATGTGAGTCATCATATTTTTTAGTCAGTCTTTCTGGTCCAGGACAGTAAATTCTACTGTAGTGACCAGGTATCTAAAGTCAACCACTGAGTCACAAAATCTAAGTTGCGTTTTTAAACGTAATCTCCAGACTTGTTCACTTGTGTTCAGCACTGAGCACTGTAGCTTTGAGCGAACAAAGTGAGCCTGTGCTTAACAGAGAATGCTTATAGTTAAAGTTCATTACATGCTGAAGTGATTTACTTTAATTCCAGTGTATTAGCAGCTTGCAGGATTACTTATTATTTGCAATACAATTTCGTGTGCTTTGTTAGGTGATATTATATAACCCACCTCCTCATAAAAAATGAATTTTACTTGTAAAGATGACAGGTTTCATTCTAAATTATATTAGCATCCTCTAGTTCAAGCAATCTGAATACATTTAAGCATTTTCCAAGCAATTCAGCTACCTTCAGCTGTCTCACACCTACTGTGCTGTTCATTATGCCACATCACGCAAGTGGTTAGCTGAGTTCCAGAGAGAGGAAATAGAGGACTTGAAGCACAGAAGGCACAGGAAAAGGGTTAATAAATAGAAGGACAAAAAGTCCTGCTGTCTTATGTCCCTAATATTAGGCCCAAATACTGATATCAGGAGAGGGGAGAAGTCTTCAGCTAATGAAACATAAAAAATGTGTCATTAAATGTTTAATTTTTAAGTTTCATCTTGATTTCTATTAGCCAATAAAAACTGGTTTTTTCCTCTATCAGAATTAAAGCAAGTCTCACACAATTTGTGACAGAAATTATTGAAAAAGAAGGCCAGTAAATATATTATTAGAGACACCATGTTTACAATTCCTGGGAGAAAAGACTGGAATGCTTTAGGAGGGCCCATAAAACCCTCATCATCCCTGAGATTTTTTTGTCTATTACTTAAAAAATGGATCCTTAAATAAAGATTTTTGTTTCTGTTAACTAAACAAAACCAATCAGTTGGACGCTATCATGAGGGTATTTTCCAACCTAAACGATTAAATGATTCTATGATCCTATGAGCATAGTTCCATTGACCTTAGCAGAAATGTATAACTTAATGTTACTGGAAAATACAGCCTGTAAATTCAGTTTTCTGTATGTATTCAGAAACAAGGGAATGTTGCTGTGTATGCATTACCTAGTCTTTTTCACCTGTTTTTACTAAGAATGAAAAGGTGTCTTTACTAAGCTGAAACTTTCTTCTTAGATACCATTTTGATATCAGTCCATATGAGGATGTCTGGCCTGCCATTTTTGTCTACATGGTTCACCAGTCCTGTGGGACAGCCTGGTATGAAGTATATGATTTCTTCCTTTAATTGTGTTATTTCTGTGGGGGTTTATTTATTAAGAAATTTTGAGATAATTATTTTCTAATTCAAGGTCTATTTTCTTTGACGTGTATTTACTACGTCTATTCTGTACAGGGATGTAATAAGCAAGCTGGATTTCCTGTCCCAGCTTCTTAGTCTTCAGTTAATAAAATCTGGCAACAGTCAGGTTAAAGAACTCATCATCCAAACAGTCATCCTTCCAATATATAGAAGCATTATTTTATTCTGAGATGAGATTGCTTTTCAGACAGAAGATGGTGAAGGCATTAAAGGCATTCTTGCAAAAAAGGAGAGAAGGATTGTGAATACTGATTTTTCAAATATATAGGTGCTGAAATTAGTAGAGTATATGGTAAAAATAAACCAAGGTTAGATCTTATCTTGCTAAATGAATCAGTTATTTGCGTAGTTGTACATTAATTATGGAAGTGAATTATTTTCAAATTAAATGCTTCATTTATTGTCCTTTCTCTCAGTGCCCATTATCATTACTAAGATCAGTAATCTCTTGGCTAAGTATGTCCCATTGCTGAAGGAAAGGAGCTACTCAGAATTATGGAACAAAATCTGTAGGTGGTCAATTGAAAGGGGAAGTATCTCCCTACAAAAGGGAGCAACATTTGGGAAACATTTGCCGGTGCTTCATTTTATCTTACTAATTGGGTGAGTCTGTCTTCCTCAGTGCTGCAAAGTGGGTGACTTCTAAATACAGTTCTCTATAGCACAGTGTAGTTAGATTGTTTCCAATCCTGACTGAATGGCTGTGAATGCAGGATTGGGGTTCAAATTTTAAGCTAGGTTCTGTTCTCTTCCCTCTCTGACTCCCAATCTCTTCCTTTTAAAGTGTGACTTCAATGAGAAACAATTGATACCTACTTGATGTTTTTCAAATGAGTCTCAGCTTTCACATATAAAGTTAAAGAAACAAAAATGAGGAAAATATTTGAAAAGGAAGCTGTTGGGACTGGACTTGTATTTAATTTCTGAAAGAACAAAACTTCTTAACCCTTTGAAACAAATACAAATATTTTAAGGCTAAAATTAGATTTTTAATATATTGAGAAGTAAGGTTGTGTCTTTAAGTATTTACCTGTAAAATGTATAATTGTCCTGTCCAGACAGGATTTCAGACAAAAGTCTGTAATACTCATTACATTTTTTTGCTCCTCTGAAGAAATAATATTTTACTGCTTCAATCAAGTATACAAAATACAGCATTGGAGGAATAGTATTCTATGTTGAAGCATCATTGCTATTGGTTTTCCCTTTAGCTATAACTGTACTCTTATGTACAATAACCATTGAATTGATATCGGATGTAAATGGAAGTTACTATTGTGATATTCTGAATTATGATGTACTACTTTAAACAATAGTTCTATCAATTGTTCTAGAGCTTCTGACTTTCAAGAATTAAAAACAGAAAGCCTAAAACTTTTTGAAAGACAATATGCCTCTGGTTTCACTAATGTCTGGCTAAGGATAAGAATAATAATGACCTTGCTCAGCATACAGCAATAGAAATATATATTTCTAAAGAATTGGCTCCACACAGTAGATATGTTTACATTTTTATGTATAGCTCAGAGATATTCAGCTTTTTTTTCTCAGCTCACATGTACTGCAAAACTACAACATTAGTAACACTTTCCTGATATATACCCCAAAAATTATCAAAACATGGAATGTAAAAGGAAGTCAAACCCCAGTAATAGGGGGAGAATGAGAGTAAGGGAAAACTGATCTTTTTATGAGATAAAAAGTCAATGACCTGGGACTGCGGCATCTGCAGTTCAATTCTGGACTGAAGTTTAATTTTCCTTTTTTACCCCAGGCTGCTCAGATGAGGTACTTTGGAAAATTTTACCTGATACTTAATCTGTGCCTGAATTTCCTATCTGTAAACAAAAAGTATTTAGCTTTCCTTTCAAAGGAACCTTGGTAGATGAAATCTAGCAAAGACTATGCGGAACTCTGGTACTACATGTGAACTCTCTCAAAGGTGTTTTTGATGAGCACATATTTGATGAGCCAAACATAACAATGACTTTATTACTTTCTATTATTACCTTAGTGAAAACACTCTTGTTCCTACATTAATTTTGCTTGTCTGTATGAAAAGCAAAAATACATCAGAAAATCTTGTAAGAAATAATCCCCTAATTACTATAGTTTGGGGACATTTACATGGTTGACCAGCAGTTACGTAACAAAATGTTGTTTGGTGAGAAGTGAATAAACAGTGAAATGTGAATTTCTGTTCTGTTTGGCCAAACTGGAAAAACAAAATTCTAAAAGTATTGGAAATAGAATGTCTTTCTTTTTTCACTGTTTCAAAAGCGAAACATTTCTATTTAAACAGGTTGATTTCTTCTGTGCCCTTTGCTTTAAAACCCCTGAATTTTCTGTTTCTATCACAAATAATATTTTCAAATTGTCCATTACATGCAGAGTTTCCCTATTTTTCAATTTCAAGAAACGATTTAAAGAAATCACTTTTCAAGTTTCTGGGAGCAGGGAAGGTTATGCAATTGTGTTGACTGAGCTGGGTAGCGCAACTTATGTTCCTGAATTGATTAAACTAAGCCCATTGTCAGGTATCCACACTCGAGGAGGCTCAGTGTCCCGGTATGGGAAAGGGGTAAATCCCGACCAGAGGGTTCTTGACTCTGAGTTGTAGTGTCCACGTGTAAATCCACAAGAGAGAAACACAGACACCACGTGCAG
>JAWWES010000115.1:30840892-30866677 GCA_035583135.1 Lophotriccus pileatus
TGGGAGAAAGGACACCTGGACCTGGGATTGGTGGGGTAACACGAATCCTAAGGGAAGAGGGGGCAGTGACAAAGCAGTGACAACAGGGCATTGGCTAAGACAGCTGCCCCTGGGGGCTGGCCATGCAGGGGGCTGCCAGCACCTCTCCAGGGAGGGAGACATGCCCCTGACCATAGGAAAAGGTCACAGCACAGTCCTTCTGGTGGAGGATTCAAGTAAGATATCCTCGGCTTCTTTCCACGCTCTGAAGGCAGCCTCAGTCATCAGCTCATCTCCAACAGCTCAGGGGTGACCTCATCACTCTCTACAACTACCTGAGAGGAGGTTGTAGCCGGGTGGGGGTCGGTCTCTTCTCCCAGGCAACCAGCAGCAGGACAAGAGGGCACGGCCTTAAGCTCTGCCAGGGGAAGTTTAGGTTGGATATCAGGAAGAAATTTTTTACAAAGAGACTAATCAGACATTGGAATGGGCTGCCCAGGGGGGTGGTGGATTCACCATTCCTGGAGGTTTTTAAGATGAGGCTGGATGTGGCACTTAGTGTCATGATCTAGTAACCACGGTGGTGTTGGATCAAGGGTTGGACTTATGATCTTGGAGGTCTTTTCCTACCCACTTGATTCTATGATTCTTTGAATGACTCTTCATGTCATTCAATGAGTTATCCACAGTAAGAGTCAATCCTAGCAAGAAAAGTAAATCAAAGAACACCTTCTCTCCTCTGTTGGTTGTTTTTCCTGTTCCTATCTCTTGTCTCTGACCAAATGAATTTCTTCCTAGCTTTGAACTTGAAAAGCTGTGCCGATTTACTATGTCTGTAAAGAAGAATTATCGCCGCGTGCCCTACCACAACTGGAAGCATGCAGTTACTGTTGCACATTGCATGTATGCCATACTACAGAACAACCAGGGGCTTTTCACTGATCTAGAGGTAGGTGACAGGATGGTATCAGTTACTACACCTCATCAGAGCTATCAGCTCTCATACAAGTACATTTTCTATGCTAGAGTTTTGTTGTCAGCTTGGGCAGAGTGTATGTCAAGGTCCCCATAGAGAAATGGATGTGAGTAAAGAGCTTAAGGAGGGAGAATTAATCAGATTCCTAATTCTAGACATATTTTTCAGGTCTGCTCCTGAAAAAGCCATGGCAGATTTGCTGTAAGTCCATGTCCGAGTTTTGCGGTTCTCCTTGCCCGCTTACTACCACAGTCTTTAGTAATTTAAGTAAGTGTTGGATCTGTTCTGAGGGAGGGAAACACCCTGGATATTGGATCCTGTGAAGTCTGGGGGATCCTCAGTAGGAGGACAAGGGTTGCAGAGATGGTTGACGTATGTGATTAAAGGAGAAGAGTCGAACTTTAAATTAAATCACCAACTGGAAAAGGCATAATAATAAAATGGAAGTGTTAGATTGTTAATACACAGTATAAGGAACTGTCACTTGTTTATCTTCTGATTTATGGCAAGTACAACTGGGGGTGCTGTCTCTTATTAATGTAACATGAAACTTCTGACTGGGAGAACCTGTTTCCAGTTGTATATTACTCTGACAAATACTAGTCATTTGGGCTGTAATTTTCCAAACTCTGTTAACTTCCTCAAGCTGATCATTTGGGGAAATTTCAGTAAAAATTTTTTGACTCTTTTAAGGAAATGTGCTAGTAGAAATCGAGGTTTTGTTCAGTGTATAAGAGTAAAATTAAATTTGGTGATCTTTCACTTGAAAAGGTCTACTTTATCCTGCTGTAAGTTGGAAACATAAAAATTGACACTGAAATATGAAAACGGCATTTGCCAGGCATATGCTGAAAGTTGGCAAAGCTATACAAGTTTGAAAAAAAAATCAGTATTCTTTTAATAACAAAGTCAGGGAATATTTAAACCTCCAAAACATTCAGTACTAACCAAGTAGTAAGTCCATCTCTTTGAAGATGCAGAGTAAGAAAGAAAGGAGAGCAAAAGAGACAGATGTTAAGGGAGATGGAACCAGTCTTTGTTCTCTGAAAGTCCAGCCAACCTTCATCTGTTTGAATGTCTTATACCAGTCTATATACCAGCTCTTTCAAGCAGTCTCCTTTTTTGATACTGCAGATGAATCCAACAAGAATACAAGAAACTGCTGAAGGAAAGTTTGGGGAACTAGGGTGGGCTGGTCTTAGGTGAGGGATGATGACATGAAAATCAGGAGACTTCAACTTGGAAAGAGAAGTATGAAACACTGTAAGGGAGACACTGACCTACAGACAAATAGATTCAACAGTTTGCAGTGGTGAAAGAATTGGAATCCAAGCAGGGACAATGGGTACCAGGTCAAGAGCACTGTGATTAGACATTGTCTAATGCTGAAGGACTGACAAGAATGACTTCCTGAGACATGGGACAAGAGTGTTAGTGCATGGCTTCAAGTGATAGAGGTGTGTGTTATGTTCCTAAGGGTTCCACTTCTCCTGAGGATCTGTGGGGACATGGGCTGCTGCATCATATGCACTTTTTAGAAATACATTTCACAAGTTGCAATATTGAAAAGACATCATTCAAAATGATGTGAATGTCTCAAAATCGGAAATACAGTCACTGTTACTGCAACCTTATTTCTGAACATTGCATATTTATAATAATATCTTTAGTTACATTATTGTTTACTATTTTTCCTTAGATTTGTGTCTGTTAGTGCAGTGTACAGGTTGGTTGTTGCTTATGTAATGGGTGATTAGTCAATATTCTTTTTCTGCCTCATTTTATAGCCTTATCCTTGTTTACTGAACACTCATCAGAACCAACTATAAGACACAGCTCTTAGTCTATAAAGATATTTTATGATACTCTGTTCTGACAATGACAAATTCACAAACATTAATGGATTTGTTTTTAAAACACACCTGCTGTGTGAAAAGCTTTTGCAAGGCTTCATGTATTTTGTATGTTGAAAGAGGCATTTCAGGGATTCCATTTCTTTGGGATATTAAGGGTTAATTAAATCAAGAAAAGTCAATTACTGTCTTTCTTTTTTTGCAATTGTTGTTGTCCAGCAATTGTGGCTCATATTAGTGATTCCCTAGGAAAAATTTCAACTGGGAGACTTGGGCATCTTTGAGGAGTGTTGCAGAAGCTGGTCTAGGATCGAACTTCGGTACAGCTGCCTTCACTGGAAGATCATACATCTTTATGTTTCTTCTAACTGAATAACTGTGCTTTTTATTGTTTTAATAAATATGATGAGGATTCAGTGGATGACCAGACTGTTTAAAATGCAGATTTCTTCTGAAGAGGAGTCCATCCAGTAGTTTGTAGTTGTGCAACACTGGTTTTTAAACGCATAACATATAAAAGATTTGAGTTACAATTGGATCAAGAATTTTAATTCAGCATGTCCTCACTGTCGTGTTTCTCACAATTTTAAGGATATCTCCCCATGTGCTTTTTGAAGGCAGCGTAAGCATAGTGCAACTTCTACAGTATTTTGGGTAGAGAGTGACATCTAGGGGCGGAAAATACATGTTGCTTTTCATGCTTATGTCAATTTTTTTTGTAGCGCAAAGGCCTTTTAGTTGCATGCCTATGTCATGACCTGGATCACAGAGGTTACAGCAACAGCTATCTTCAGAAATTTGATCACCCCTTAGCTGCTCTCTATTCCACATCAACAATGGAACAGCACCACTTCTCACAGACTGTGTCCATCCTGCAGGTAGGATTATTGAAATTTTATCTTCTGTGCAGTAGAGTCCAGTGGTGAAAATAGGAATCACATCATTGCCTAGTAGATTTTCTGAAGCATGCTTAATTTAGTTTCTGGATTGTCGTACTCATTTAGAAGAATGGAATATTTATTACAGCAAGCCAGGTTTTACAATTAAAAACCCAAGCATTCAAAAATCATGAATGCAAAACATAGCTTTCTCAAAATCTTGAGGTTATAAAAAGTATTGTGTATCTGAAGGTCTTTGTTTATGGCCTTCCTTTGGAGATCTCAGCTTCTGAGTCAATGGGGCTTTTTTCTGTGACCAAGTGGAATAGGAACTTTGAAAATCAAAAATCAGTTTCTCACTTGCTTAGATATTTCCATCATATAGTACTTCAAAAAAATCTTCAATCATCCTGAAATTCTGAAAAAATCCTCAAGCACTGAGGTTTTTATGCATGAGAAGCTTGAAAACCTGCTGTAATAAATTCTGTGAACGTTAAATGTGTGGCATGAAAGAGTAAATGTTAATTTTGCATGCATGAAGATCGTAAACGTATGTCATTATGTTATCCTGTGCTTCTTTGTTACTCAACAATTTGAAATAAAAAAAATGAATAAGGTAATATTCTGTGAAAGAGAGTCCCTAATATGAGGTCATGTGTCTGTTTAATGAAGACAAAATTACAAGAAAACATGCAGACACATTTTGGGAAATCCAGGTGTGCTACTGACATACAGATATTTTTTCACTAGTGAAATTTTTTTTCATGCTCAGTTAGAAGAGTGAAAACTCTCACTCATGAAACCAACTGCAAGTCCATAATATACTTGTGCTCACTGGTTTTAGTTTACCATGCAGACACTCAATGCACAGCCTTACCATACTACTGTGCCGCGAATTCATTGTTAACTTTTCTTTCTTTGCGGTCTTTCAGGGAAAAGTTATTTATTTTCTTAAATACCTAATAATCTTTCCGGAAAAATACATATTTCTATTGTATTCAGAAGCACATCTTGTGATTATGGTTTTAGGTATCCTACACATTCAATCACAGAATAGAAGCTTTATCTCTGAATGTTTCTTCATGTAGGAGGGTATAATTGAGTTCTTCAGTGATGATATGGCATTAGATGTTTAGTGATCATTCCTCATGTGAGTTTGTGCACAGTGAGCATGTTCCTCAGTCATTAACAGTTCCCAGTCCAAACCATTTTGCATTTTTCAGGCAGAAATGTTGTAATCGATGAAAGTCCCATTTTCCAAGAAGGCGGGGAACCCTTTTGCTTCCCTGCTACCTCCTAGCCTTACTGTTAGTGTGAATGAGGAAAGGGGGATAAGTGGTCAAGGTTATAGAGTGGATTCAAGACACCAGCTACCAAAGCACCCCATGGGTGGTAATTAGCAGCAAAGGCAGATTAGAGCAGCCTTTTGGACTTTCTGTTTTCTTTTGAATCAAAAAGCCTTACTGAATTCCTGGACTGTTAGAAAAAAGCCAACCACAAAACTCTTCACAGTTTATCTGAATGAGTAGCTCAGCAGGGAAAGAACAAAATCTTGGGAGTTGTACTTTGTATGTACTGCTCAAAAGCCTAAGCGACGCACTCACAACTCGTAGCTTCTGTCAGTACCTAACAGAATCAGTTCCTTTCTAGTAGTATGAATAGAAGCTGTCACAGTGGTCTTTCTGAGAGTGCAGCTTCTAAAGCATAAGAGTAGAATCTACAATAAGTTAAATAACAGGACAAATTAGGACAAATCTTGTTCTCACTGGATTACACAGAAAGATTGGGCAGGAAAGGGTTCCCAAAACCATAAATCATGAAAATTAGTAGTAGTAATTTCTTGCTCCCAAAATGTTAATGATAGGTTAAAAGGTTCTGAACCTTTTTCTTTTTAAAAAAACACCACATTCTGTGACTTAGGAATCTGTCAGAGGAGCATTGAGATATAGATAGATGGTATTTTCTATTCGTTATTCCCAACAAATCTACTTGTCTAAGTAAAAATATTGGAAAGTGATGTTTACGTTCCGGATGGTGAAAGAAACCAAGCCTAATTGTAGCACAGAGGATTTATTTTGAGCAAATTATGTAAATGCTTGACAAAAGTCAGGGAAACCTTTTGTGAGCTTCAGCCCAAATGCCAATTAAATGTCAAAATGCAGCTGCATTTGATATATTTTAATAATATTTTCTGTTTCTGAATATGCACACCTTGACATGGCTGGCTCACTCATTCTTTTTTTTTTTTTCTGCTTCCTCTCAACACTAGGAAGACTTTTGACAAGTTGTTTTCCAAATCTTAGAGACAATGAATAATGTTGACTTTTCAAAATGTGATATAACTTCTTGAGCAATCACGGTGCATGGATATTGTCAGCTAAATGCTCAGTAATACATAGTGGAAATTGAAAAGTGACAACAGTGGTGTGTTACCAGAACTTCCGTAGTGGAAATCATTGTCCTTAGTTTATGAGTCAGTCAACTCAAGGCTGAACAAAGCAGCTTTTCCCCCTGATGTTTCTATATTTAAAATAATTAACTTTATTTCTATATGAAAAAATATGTCAGTAAATGCATCAATTTCAGCCACATTTAATTTGGAACATTAGGAAAAGAAAATTATTTAGTACTTTCAACTTCTTTTCTTTATCCATACTATATGTTGTGCAGTTATCAAAATCGTGCTAAAGTGAATCAGGCACTTAGTTTACCACCTTGACCATGCAGTACTCTGGACCAGGATTGGTCCACAAGTTTCCAAGCTAGCACTGTCTGGACTATGTCTGTAATACTTATAAATCGGAGAAGAAAAAGATAGCATTTTTCTCTAGTAATACCTGTAGGCTTCAGAAGGAGCAGTCCCAAAAACAAATTAGTGGTTTAGTCGTAGGTTTTTTTCTAGACAATATTTAAAAAGGAAAGATAAAAATGGGAATTTCAGGCTGTCAACATTTGAATTTGCATCAAAACTTGTCATTGGGCTGTAAAACTGTTGTAACCTGTCTGGTTAAGTAAAGACTGAAATCATCTCAGAATTAGAGCTTGTGCTTTTTATTGGTTTTTTACTTTTTCATAGCTGGAAGGGCACAATGTCTTCTCCAATCTGAGCTCCGGTGAATATGAGCAAGTACTTGAGATCATCCGGAAAGCCATCATCGCCACAGACCTTGCCCTGTATTTTGGAAATAGAAAACAACTTGAAGAGCTGCATCAGACAGGAGCATTAAACCTTAAGAACCAAGCACACAGGTAAAGCTGCAAACTAGTACTAGATCCCTGTGGCATTAATCTAGAGGGAGAAACCTTTTTTTTTTTTTTAATTGTCTCTGAACAGTAGTTTTGTTATATATTTTTATGATTTTTAAGACCAGCAGTGTGTAAAATTCCAAATATGTAACAGTGATTTTCATTGTTTTATATTTGCATTGACTCTGCCTTTGGGTGTCATCTGCACAGTTCAGTGACAGGTCATCTGCAGAGGAAACTGTAGTGCATAGGCAGTTAGGTGTTGGGGGAAAAAGCCTACTGCAGTAATTACTTTTTTTTATTCTTATGTCAATATTTTTACTATTCTATCAGGATGCTTTTCAGGGAAAAACTGTGGTCAGATCTCAACCTTTGGAAGTCAAGATATCTCTAAGATTTAAAAAATATAAAAGTGCATATTCATAAATACATGACTGCCCACAAAAGCAAAACTGCAGTCTGGATGAGAGTTGTGTCTCATAACAGACTTCATTAAAGCACCTATGGAGCCCTTCAGAGATTCTTTACTTGAAGGTGGATCCTGTCATTAATCTAATGTATGGAAAAATTAGGGAGGCAATATGAGAAAATACTGAGTCATGATTCTGTTTTCTTTTCAAAAGAAACTTCTGGTTTAGATTTTCTTTTGAGCAGTTTTACAGGCTTTTGCCAGTAGCTTTGAATAAATCATTATAGCACTGTAGGAAAAATAGCTTTTTAAAAAGCTTATTTTCTAGTATGGAACTGAAACTTATCAGATATTAATAAACCTCAACATCTTAAAAAGACAAAGACATAGCAGCTCCTGAAAATCTTAGAATGAAATTTATCAGCACTCTTGAATTCAAGGTTTACAAAATTTTAATAGGATAACAACTATTTAGTGTGTGTGATTGAATATTCTATTATGTTTATATTTTTAAAAATCTTACCCGCCTTCAGGACCTTTTCAGTTCAAAGCCACAAGATAAGCATCAGTTTGTAATGTGGCTAACAAATCTAAGACTTGCTTGTTGTTGTTACTGTATGTGCAATGGAAAACTAAATTCGACCCTTATGTGGCTGATCAATCCTCTGTCTTAACTCAGGGGAATTGTGCTTTGCCATTTATCTATTGATTATATTGTATATTTGTGTATTTCCCCAATATATTTGTTTGTTGATACAGTTTTAATTACTGCCATCACACTTGCATGCAAGTCAACAAGCTCTGTGCTTTTTTACATGGAATAGTTATTATTAACAAAGATGCAGCTGTCCTTAAGGGTCATCTTAATTTCTTGATAGAGTGGAAAACATGAATTCTTTAATTAATTTGCCAATTTACTTTATAAAACTTCGATTCACAAACCATAGGTTTGGACAGTAAACAAGTGCTAGAAATCTGATTATATGAGATTTGTGTATGTGTGTCTTATTTTAATAGTAATTATAGTTCTACTGATGTTCAGTTACTCTGTGAACAGGTTTGTCAGTGTATAGGACAGAGTTACGTGTAGGATTCTTGTCCTGTTAGCGTTCAAATTCATTCCAAAAAGCAATGACAGAGTACCTTGAAATAGACTCAGAGCTAATTTTTTCTCTTATATGGAGCATGTTGTTCTCTCTAAAGAACAGAAAGAAATTCAGCAAATTGATATACCATACTTTTTTTACATATATACTTATACTGAATTTTCAGAAAATTAGAGATGGGCATGTGAATGTTTTAATAGGCAGGCATTCTATGGACTTGTCTGTGTATGTGATTGTGTAGGGAATGGTCAATGAGCTCTGGCTGAAAACAATGTAGGGAATACAACAGGGAATATAGTTTACAATTTGTGCCATGCCGCATCAGTGAATCACAGACAAGTGAGGAAGAAACAGGCTAAGTGGGAGAAAATTTGTAGTATATATACATTACTGATGATTGACCTGATGAAGGGCAAATAAAAACCTTTCAGAGTGATCATTAATTCTTACAATGTAATGTTATTTTATTTTAGAGATAGAGTGATTGGCCTGATGATGACAGCTTGTGATTTGTGTTCTGTAACAAAGCTGTGGCCAGTTACCAGACTGACGGCCAACGATATATATGCGGAGTTCTGGGCTGAGGTATGTGTGTTTCTGTTCTCTACTCTCTTTATAAATTGAAGCATGCAGAAAGGAAAAAACCCAACCAGAGGTATTTTTCAGTCAATAGTTTGGTGTGCTTGTTTTGAAGAGAGTTTACTGACGCATGCATGTGTTCATTGTTTACTCTGAAGCTATTGAAAGAGCTGAGTTAGATATCTAATTTTCAGGCAGTGTTTTTTCTCTCTGTTAAAGAAAATGTAGAAAATATGTCCTAACATAAAGTGACCAAGCAACAGAACACAGAAGAAAGTTTGATAAGTCTTTTGAGTCACTAACTGTAGTTTTAGGAAGGATATATTTGTATTCTAGAAATGCAAAATATGAAACCAGCTTCTAGGTCAGCTGCCTTGAAACATACTTGAAACAAAGCTGTAGTATAAGTCCAGGAAATGCTAAAGCAAATATGACAAACCTGAAAGTTTTTCTGATCTGACCATTTGAATCTCCTCTGTGAGCCAGCTCAAGGACTGAGTCTCAGAGAGAGATGAGTTTTTAATATACTGAAGATGTACTTAAGATGTACTGAGAATTGAAACAAGGCATTTAGTTATACTAATATAATCATGATCACAAAGATTCAATCTCTCATATGTCTTATGCTGAGGAGTAAATGTTGTAATTGTTTAATTTTTAAAGTGGAACTGACTACTTTAGAAATAGGGAATAAATTCTGAGGTTGTTGCATAGAGCTGTATTATGCAACTTTAGAAAATACATTGTGTTTTCAGAACTACTTTTGCATGTGTGTAGGATGAAGTGTTGTTCTATTCTTTTATGTGCCCTGTAAATGTTTGCAATATTCAGTGGGTTTATTTCTGTTTTACACAGGCATAAAATAGAAATCAGACCCATGGAATTGATGTAGCATGCATAAAGTGTGGAGATTGTTATTCTGTTGCACGTTCATTATGAAATACCAGATGTGCATGGCTTGTGTGTGTCTTTAGCATTCACATGTTCTCCTTCTCTTAATTATAAACAGCTCAGACTATAACAAAATATTTGAAAAATATATAAGCTCAAAGATGTAGTTCAGTACTCACTTTCTGAGATGCCTGCACTGGAAAGTGAGTGTCCTTATGAGTGGTATAATGGAGATATAATGTTGATGACCCTCAGTGATTACATACGCAATTTTTTGCTTATAAGTAAACAGACTTTTCAGTGAAAATCTTGTGAACTCAGTCGAGAAGGAAGAATCAAACTGTTTTCTACTTGACAATAGTAAATATGGAATTATGGGTTTAATTGAGCTTGTCCAGATGTTAACTTTTTTGGCAATTCAGGGATGAGCTTATCAAGGTGGATCTTGATATATTACTATTTCATGGAACAAATATAAATTAGAATTTACTGACAGAAATTGAATTCTGTAATTGGTATTTTACTGAATCCTCTTTTAAGAGGAGGTTAACTGAGACATAGCAGAAATTGGATATACTGTGATCCAGGCAGGATGGCTGACAGATTCTGGCCTCAGGTACAGAAAGATTAGATTGTGTTTCACTGAATAAATTGTTACTTAGTTACCTCTAGAAAAGTATATTGGACTATATTAAATGGTTACATTACATAAGTTACAAGTAGGATAGAATATTACTCTTCTAAGAGAAGGATAGACTACTGCTTGTAATTACTACTTGAGTTCGTAATCTTAGCATGTTGAATTATGTAATCAGAGTGTTTTTATAATATTTCTTCTTTGTGTAATCATTAACTAAAACAATAACTCCAGAAGAGGTTGCAGCAATTTTGTGGTATGTCACACTGATCTTTTTATCATTGAAGCCCAGTATAGCTGGTGTCTTCTGCTGAGTTCTGCCTTGATAATGTGAAACTTTCTCGGAGTGCTACAATTCAAGCAAAATAATAAGTTGCTCATCAATTATATAGGATTATATAACATTCCAATCTTGTATAAATATGTCTGGTGTGATTTTTTGGTTTAGTTTTTGTTGTTGTTGTTGTTTTTTGGGTTTTTTTTGGTAATATGAGGTGGTTGTTAAACCCTTTCTGCAGTACTTTTTAAAAGACTTTTAAGCCATTTATTACAACTGTACTGCAAGTATGGTACAAACTTCTTGGGTTAAAATTTAAACTTTAAGTTCCTGATCATGATCATAGGTGTGAGGATAAAAGCAGTATTTTTTATAACAGTGTACCATATGTATGTTCTCATACTGAACATAAAAAAACTTGTGTTTCTAGTGCTTGTGAAATGGTGAACTGAGATTTGTTCAGTTTTGCTATAATCAGTCAGAGGCTGGAAAGGTTTCTCAAAGTTCTGAATTCAAGTGTTTCTCAAACATTTTGCTTTAATTGCTTAAAATCAGCCATTGCTATAGTTGCTTTACCCCTCAAGATTAAACATCTGTGGTATTTTGGCAATGCAGTTGAGGCATAAGACTTGGAAAACTGCATTTTGTTACAGAAAGTAGCCAGCTACTTACAGATTTTTAAGGTGTAATTGTTTTCAAGGCCCAATATAGGGCTCAGAAATGTGTTCCAGCTGCTCTGCTGGTAATTGGTGAAATACAGGGAGAGAGTTTTCTCTTGTATATAACATATATATGGCCTTTGGATACATAGCATCTTTCCCAGTATTCTTCCCGTGAATGTAGAGAGATAATATACTTACAAAAAAGGTGGTTATTTGACAGGCAACTTCTTCAAAGTAATATGTTGAAAAAGACTAAATTGTTGACAAAGAGGGCATATTATAAATTCATTTGGTTTTACTCCAGCTTTTTCTTGCATTACTGAGTTGTGTTCTACCGGTTGTTCTACGACGGTGCTTTAAACAGGTAATGTTTTGAAAGATAAGAGTAAGTATGAGTAGAACAGAATAGAATTTCTTTGGTTTTATTCTTCCAGTTGCTTTTTGTTATGGAGACATACTTGGAAAGAAGGAAAATATATATATATATATTGACTTAAAGTCTTAATTTTCAGCATCTGTGATTTACAGTATCATTTAGGTGAATGTATAAAAGGATCCTCTCCTTACTCTCCTTAAGCATTTTTCTGAAATTGCCTCAGAGCTGTGACACACATTATTTTAAATTCTGGATTTTTAGATTGACAAAGAATAGAAGATGGAAAATAATTTAGGTCTCACTAGTCTTGTTTTGCTTTTCTCCAGGGTGATGAAATGAAGAAAACGGGTATTCAACCTATTCCTATGATGGACAGAGACAAGAAAGATGAAGTCCCTCAGGGTCAGGTATGAGCTGTCTCAGTAAAATGGTACATGTTACAGTATGTATATATATTTCTTTCTCTCTCTCTCTCTCTCTCTCTCTATATATATATATATATATATATATATATGTACATACACACCATAGTTAT
Source organism: Lophotriccus pileatus (assembly GCA_035583135.1). Lineage (NCBI taxonomy): Eukaryota > Metazoa > Chordata > Aves > Passeriformes > Tyrannidae > Lophotriccus > Lophotriccus pileatus. Next base: position 30,853,297 of record JAWWES010000115.1, read on the forward strand.
GGTAAAGTTTTTATAAACACTATATATATGGAAAAAACATTTCATATTTTAGTGAAAATTGCATTTGAAATTAGGATATGCAGACCACAGAATTCTATATTCTGCATACAAAACTGTTAATTTTTGTACGATTTTGAGGAGTATCAGTAACACTTTTTATCTTAGTAAATGGTTGCTTCAGCCCTGAGCTAAAAGCTTTTGCTGTTTCATCCTGAGTTCTTGGTTAAAATATTCAGATTTAGATTTCAAAATATTTGCAATTTTAGACAAATACTTCTTCATTGGCTATTTGGATAACTGCAACCACTGCTTTTTGACATTTATAAAATAAATAATGTGAAGTTTCTTGGCGATAAGCAATAAAGGGTGTATTTCTAAGAACCTCAATTGTCTAGTTTTCCAAATCTTTGGGTTCTGATTTTCATGTGCACAAGTGTGCAGAAATGACTAGGTTTTATGCTTTCTGTAGGGAGAATTGGAATTTTGTAAACATAATTTAAGGGGGAAAGAAGTCTTGGAAACAATTTTTTGGATAAACAAAAAAGGTAGCTTGTCCTTTCATTATCTGAGTAGAGAAAAATAACTGTAAATTGTTCATTGTCCATACATACGTGTATATATGTATAAAAGATGTTTTTATTTCAGTGGCCTCTGATGTTGTGTGAGTTGTTAGCACTCACAAAGCATTCTATGAACTCTGAAAGTAACAATTATATTTAAAATTATCACAAAATCATGGTAGATTGGTAAGCAAGAATATTGAAATTTTTGTATTTTGTCACTTTACTCCATATACCATATCATATTTTAGCTTAAAAACTATTACGCCTTGTTATAGTAAAGAATTGGCAGTTAACGTACTAAATTTGAGTGTTCAGTATAAGCTTAAAATGAGAAGAAACATTTTTCTGCATTTGGTTTATTTTTCCACACGCTATTTTAGTTATCTTTGAACATCTTGAAAAGTACACGGTATTACAGTACGTACAGTTATCTTGGCATTTGTGAGAGAATTGTTAATGAAGTGAAAGATCTCAGAAACCAGCTTTTTGTCTCTTTAAATTCTAATAAGTATTTTTCAGGTACTGTCTTCATCAGGTTCTCTTTTCCTTTGTGCTCTGTTTCATGCTTCATAGTCGTATAACAGTAAAATATTGAACTAAAGAGGACATGAAAAGCCAACTTCACTAGTATAGTTGTAGTTTCTGTACCTTACAGTGTTATAGCAAAATGTGAGATTTAGGACATATATGACTCTGTGAAAGCAGCACTTCCTATTTATGAAGAGACTGAAGAATTTAATAAAATATTATCCTCCATTTCCATGGGCTCTAGAAAAAATAGTTAATGAGTATTTTAATGTGAATTTTAACTAAAGCATTAACATGTTATGTAAATGACAGTGATGTTTGGGAAATGAGGATTCGTATAAACATGCAGTCTCTGAAAATAACTACTTCTGTCTCAAATACTCATGTTTGATAAAAATAACCTTTATTTAGCTATTCCCCTCACTTGAGTGCCTGGATCAATTGTGCTTTACATTCTTTGCAGCACAACTGATTTAAGGTCTCTGAGTTTGGTGTCTTCCTACTGTGAAGCCTGCACTGAGAATTTGTTCCCAGCTTAGCAAGGATCCATTTACCTGTTCTGCCCCTCCTTTTGGAACCTGTGAAGAAAACAGAAATGACAAAACTATGCAGTGGCCTGAAAGCCCTTTTAATAAGCAAGTCAAGTCAGCCTGAAAAATGGAGGGAGACAAAAGGAATAGTTCATATACTTCAGGCATTCAAAGCTTATCCCAGAAACACAATTTTCATGTTAAAAATAAAAGTTTACTCCTACACAGCAAGGATAAAATGTTAAGGGTGATCTTTTACTTCAGTCAGAACGTTAAGAATCCAGCTCTTAAAACTACAAGTATGTTTAGGATACACAGTTGGAGAGACAGAAATAATTCATTTTAGAAACAAAGGATATTTTCTACTTCCTCTTCCTTATTCATCTTTGGGATATACATACAATGCCTTTTCTGCAGTGAGCAAACTTTAGACTTTTCTGTCTATGTTTCAGCATAAAAATCCATCTGGAATATTTTATTCAGATAATCTCAGCTGTGGCATTGTAGCTGTTATAGACCCCTAAGCCTGTATGAATCAGATATCATTTAAAAGCTGTTCACTTGCTGTTCTCTAAATAAGATTATGGTAAAAATATATCATTGGACTGCATACATGAGAAGGAACTGCAAACGAGTTGTTGATCACAGTGAACACCTTTTAGAAGCTTTCCAAATATGCAAAGCCCCCAGCATTTTAAGTAAATTGAGCTGTGCAATGCATATCCTGGAGGACGTCAGAACAATCCAGAATCTGACTGTATTTTGGCAATGCTGCACAATCTTCCTTTTCTAAAAAATAAAATCATCACATGAATAATGTTTGCAGAATGTCTCTGCCATCACCACCTACTTTTAACTGCTAGTGACATCAAACAGCTAGATAGATCCTGAACAAATAAAATGAATCAATTGAATAATAAAAGGTTCTGTAGAAAACCCTACTTGAAGCAGTCAAAAAAGAAAGGCATGTAAGCAACTTGTTATTACCAGGGATTTCACTGTTGCTGCTTATTTTAAAGTATTCAGATATTAAGAGGAGATGCAGAAGTGTGAATAACTAATACAAGCAGTAATTAAGTAAATAGTCAACAGCTTTGAGCTAGCTCGCTGTTAGCTTCCAGTGTTGTAGTCTGGCAACATTTTGTTTTCATTCTTGCTTTTTATAGATTGGGTTCTACAATGCTGTAGCCATCCCATGTTACACCACACTTGCACAGATCTTTCCTCCAACTGGGCCACTACTCCGAGCATGCAGGTGAGTAAACGTGCATAGCATGTAGCTTGGTCAAAGAAAAAGCAAGAATGCTTTGCAAGTTTGTTTGGAAATACAAACTTTTAATTTTAGAATTTGCATGCAGATAAACAGGGATACATATCTCACATTAATCTATGCAGAAACCCAGAGGCAATAACTGATGTCTGGGACTATCCAAAGCAGATCTACAGACACAGCTGATTAAAGTGTATCGGATGCCAAAAGTAATTAGAGAGGAACAGTTCAGTGTTTATGCATTGCTGTCTAGTCTGGTTAAGTGCGATTTCCTTATGTGTCCTTTTCACTTCAACATGGTTCTTACAACAAAAATTAGCTAGAATTCTGTTTCATTAAAAAGATGTGGGTTTAGCATGTGGTTTTATTGCATGTCAGATCATTTTTATTAAAAAGTAGACAAAGAAATATGAAAAAAAATTTAATAATTGGCAACATAAGAGTAGTAACACTGGGATGAGGGCGAGTCAAATGTAGCTTTCTCCTATGAATCCATTGGTATGTAGCTTGGGTTCTTCTGGCAGAGAGACAGGAGTCCTTTAACCTATTGGCTGCTTCTACCCTGGAATGATGGTGTATTGCTTTGTAGGTAGGTCCGTCCAATAATTATATCCTGGACCTTAGCAATCTTTCCTGACAAAATTTTTGTGGAAACGAGTGTGTCCTTCATGAAAATGTTCCATTTGCAGGTTAATCAGTATTTTCTAAAAAAACCTGGTTGGTTCATAAAGCCAGTAATCTTAAATCACATCCAGTGGGAAAAGAGGACTGCTTTTCTTTTCTCTTGCTAATACCTCTCTTATTTTATTTCTTTTTTTCCTGTCATGGTCCTTAAATTCAAGCTTCCATGGAACTTTTCATTTGTGTTAAGTAACAAATAAATGCCTTGAAATTTAATATAGTAGTTAGCAAAAGCATTTCATTCACACCCAAACACTCTTTCATATAGCTATGAGAAGAATATGTAGGTGTGTATCTATAGTACAGAGGACTGTCCTATGAAAAACAGTGAGTATCCAGGACTCGTCTTTAATAGTCGCCTACCTCTAAGCTTCCTCTGCTGGGCATGGCTGTGCAACACTTAGATGGATATGAAAGGAATATGCAGGAGGACTGGAGACTACACCTCTGTAGTTATTTTATTAATGGGGCTACAGCTGGAATTTTGGTTAGCATCTGTGCTTTAAGAGGAGTGGATAAAGACACTAGTGATTAAGAGAAGGTCTTTCTTTATAAAAGAGCTGACATAATTTGAGTTCTTAGTGGAGAGATACTAAACAATACTAAATAATCTGACAGAATATATTTAGTTTATCCAAGAGAATCATAGAGTCACAAAATGATTTGAGTTGGACCTTAAATATCATCTAGTTAAACCCTTCACTATGGGTGTGGACATCTTTCACTAGACCAGGACTCAAAGCCCTATCTAACCTTGTCTTGAACACTTCCAAGGATGAGGCATTCTCTGGGCAACTTGTTCCAGTGCCTCACAACCTTCACAGTAAAGACTTGATCAACATCTGTAACTGTCTCCATAGCATGCTTCTGTTTAAGCAAAACTCATTAATTTAGCAGGTTAAGAATACTTGCAGTCTAAACATGCAAGTTTATGTTTAGAAGAACATTTGGGTGACCTTTACTCCCCAAAAGAGTATAAAAGAACATTTGGGTGTACCTTTACTCCCCAAATCATTATCTATATGGTCTTAACATGAAAATATCTTGCAGAGGCTCTATGATTAATAAAGTAAGATATCAGGAAAGTTCTCTTACTAGCACAGTGAAATGGGAGGTCTTAAAAATGGGTTTGTATTTACTGTAGAACTATTTGCATAGTCAGTACCTATGGTATGAAGTTAGTGTTCTTATTCCACTTAATGGAAACTGAGGCTTAAAGAGGCTAGGTTGAGTGCTTAAGACTGCACAGTATCTTTTTTAGAAGCAGGGTTCTGGGAAGATACAGATCTTTTGATTTTTGGACACAAAAATTTGGATATCCAACTGAAACTTATTTACAAAAGTGGCCTGTATTATACTTGATGGTCCATCTTTTAGTACTCAGACAAGGAGGCTTAAAGTTGAATTGCAAATATCGAACACCCTTGTAAGTATGTGTTCTAGATGAAAGATTCTCCATAATTCTGAAGATGAAGCATGAACATCTTTTCAAGAGCAGATTTATCTGTAGAAGGTGTAATGTCTGAAGTAAAAGCAATCAGACTCCTGGCAGAGATAATATGAACTTTTTCTGTTGCAGAAATTATGTTTGTTATTTGTAATTCAAATTGTAATACTGGTACTTCTGAAAGCTAGGCTGACACAGTCTCCACATTGGACAGAGCTCTGTACAGACACAGCTCCCTGTCTTGCTCTTGTGTATTCTTTAATTTAGGTTGTGCTGATGCAGAACTGGAGATAAGATGTGTGGATGAGGTTTAAGATCTCCTTAAGAATAAAGAACTTGCTGAAAATCCACACCCTGGCATAAAGTCTTCTGAAGAGCAGTTTTATGTTTGCTTTGAAACTACCCTCTTCTTTGTCTTTGAAGAGAATGAAGAGGAATCTTGAGTTCAGACTAGGAAATGCAAAGTAGGAAGTCAGAACACAGATCTAACTTCAACTCCAGAATTATTAAAAATGGATGTTATTGCTGGGTTTAGAATAGTCTAGAGTATTTCAAGTAGTAGATTTTGCACTACATTTTTTTTTCCTTTATTTTTGATAGGTAACTCTTATTCAGTGTGAGGAGAGGAATACAGCCTCGTTCTTGTTTGGTATTTCCTCAGTTGCTGACTGAAGAAATTTTGATATCACCCCTTCACTAGCAATGCTCATTCTTGGAACACAATGTTTAATAAGCTGCTGCATCCTTGAGTTCTTTGAAACATAGACACCAATAATAGCAGCAAAAGCAGCCAAGGCAGCATGTCAGCAAAAAGGTTTTTCTTTTGAGAGCCTCTGAGCATTTATTCCAGACACTGGGAGCTAGGGCTTCACTGGAAGCTCAAGGGCTTGTATGAACAACACCCTAAAAAAAAAAAAAAAAAAAAAAAAAAAACACAAAAAAACCCCACACATATTTCTGAGGTGAGGTAGCAGCTCACAGTCTCAGTTTTCATGTCTGGTAATTTATTCCACATTTTTGAATGCTCTCTTCTAATTCTGTGTAGATCAAAACTACTAGTCACCTGCATTACACTGTTCAGAATATGTTCAGTTCTATGTTTTGTAGCAACATGTACTCAATAGGCCTACCAAAGAGGCAAATATATGGTAATTTATTTTGAGGATGAAGTGATTTATTTTTTTCCTTTATTTCAGGCCAAATAATTTAAAACTGTTTTCTATGTACTTTTATGTCTCTTAATTCTTGCTGAAATTGATATAATTTAAAAATATTTTGACTGCAATTCTCATCACTTTCCCAGTTTCAGGAAAGAGACCTATAAATAGTGATGGTTCACTTTTTCTGATCCTTAGTGCCTGATTGTATTAGATGAGGTTCAGTGCCATATTAACAACTGGCTTCATCATTTCCAGTTGGCCTGGAGCACTGGCAGAGCAGGTTTCCATGTGCCTGCAGAAAATGGCGTAGATGTTCACCCTAGAGGCATCAGCTTTCTTTTGAAGACTCCATCAGATACTGCCTTCCACCACAGAGCCTCTGCTCTGCCCTGGCTCATAGCTGAGTTTTCCTGCAGCCATGAAGGCTATAAATTTGTAATGGAAGGAGGTGGTAGACTCTAGCATCAGGGTTTGCCCTCGGACAGGTGTGCCATAGGCTTGTGTATAGTCAACATTGATATGAATCAGATGGAATTATAAAATGAGGTAACTGAAGTTGAAGGCTGAAATAATGTAAAGATGATAAAAGCCTGATGACATACAAGAACTAATGTACAGCATAAATATAAATATCAAAGAATAGTACAACAGACAGTATTGTTATGAAGAAATAATTCCCAGTAAACTTATGAATAGTGCTTTACCTTTGACTTTTTTGCATCTCCAGGGACAATCTCAACCAATGGGAGAAAGTAACAAGAGGTGAGGAAGCCTCTATATGGATTTCCTCCCAGTCTCTTGCTCCTGGGACTTCAGATTCTCTTCCTGTGAAGATTGATGACTGAACAGCAGCAGCAGATTGCTTCAATCTGAAAAGCACCCCTTTTTGTTTTGGGGATTGTTTTTTTTGTTTTGTTTAATTTTTATTTGGAAAAAAAAAGAAAAAAAAGGAAAAAGAAAAGCTACAAAATTCTAACTAAGAAGTAGACCTGCCTAGGAAGGTAACACCCATGGAGTTACCTCAGCTAAATGACTCTGGCAGCCAATCTCCTGACCTACACCGGTGACACAAAGTCAACAGAGGGAAAATGACAACCCAGATGTTTTGGAGTCAGCTATCAAAAGAGAACTTATGACTTGTGAATATAAAAGACTGGCCTTATCTCATGGGCTACATTGCTGAGGCCTTAATTTAAAACTGATGGGGGGTGGGGGTGGGGGGAATCTTAGGGGGTACTTCTAAATTGTATCTTTATAGTAAGGGTTTCAATGGTACTTTTATTATACCGTACTGTGGCTGGCTTTAACACCAGTGTCACTTGGGAGTTCTTGGCTATAAATAGAACAATATACCCATTGCTATTGTGAATGTTTATGTGTGATCTACTTGTAATCAGTTTGAACTCCAGCAGAATCCTTGGAGATTATAATTTATGCTTAGGTTACAGTGAATTCTCTTGCTGCAAACTAAAGGAAAACCAACATTCAGGTTAAAGTACTTCATTAAGAATCATGATGCAAATTGTCTGTCACTCATAAGGGAAATGTTGATAGAACTAGTGATGGTGCTTTGTTATTTAGAATGATTTCTAAACCTAGACAACTCCTCCCTTTAAACACTGGAAGTACTGGATAATTATCTCTGATATGAGAGGGAGTTTCAGGTTGGAGTTTTTGTATCCATAGTGACAGAAGTATCAGATTAAAATTTAAATGTGACAGCAAAGATTTCCTTGCCTAGCTCACGATTAAGTAAAGTCATAATTTTTATTTCTACCTGCTGAGTTGTATTTTAAAACGTATTAGAGACACAAGTGAAGTATGCTATCTGCTGGGAACAAAAGCCTTGTCAGAAAAGTCAGGTCTGATAAGAGGGATTGTAGTACCATCACAATAAATCAAAAATGTGTTTGTATTGACTAGCTTTTGTGTTGCACAGTAACACTGCATGTCTTCTACTGCTTCCCCCCCCATCCCAAGATGAGTGAAATTAGAAAACTTCTCCATTTGTCTGTTTGTTTTCTCCCCTAGTTCAGCAAAATTTCCAAGATTAGCACTGCCTTTCTTAGTGAAAGAATAGCTGACTGAAGAAAAGTACTCTAAAATAGTGTGTTTACAGTTCTGTGCTAACTTAGGCTTTAGCCTTAAAAACTTAGGCACAGCCTTTAAGACCTTACCTTGAATGCCACTCTTAAATTTAGTGCAATTGTACAGAGTATGTTTCAACAACACTTAATTTGCCTTTGTCTTTCTCTCAAAAATAATGAGAAAAAAAATCTTCACAGTGATCCACACAGTAGATGAAAATGCCATCTTTGCACACCTTTCACATACAGCCTATACTGCATTATATGCTTTTTCACAGGTAATGAACACTTGTAGTGGTTCCATGATAACATGGCCATTGTGTAACTGCAAAAAATACTAGTAGTGACTTAAAGACAGAACACAGGTTCTCTTTTTCCATCTCATGTCTTTTGGGCTGTATTGCTCTAATAGGCATGCCATCTTATGGGTTCTGTGTGAACAACCTGGACTCTTGAGTTTTGCCTTCTGTTATGGTCGAGCACATGCCACTATCTGTATACGTGTGCAGTATGTGATCCATAATTGCATAATGTATAAATGCACCTAAGCCTTTGCTGTACATAGAGATCCCACAGGTTGAGGATTCAATATGAAGTTTTCTTACTTGTGTGATGCAGGTTACAGCCCCATATTTTTTTTTCTGTTTGCTTTGCCAATTCTAAATGCAGAAATTAATTGTTAATCACAGCAAACTGTTTTGGAATTAAAAAAAAAAAACAAAAAACAAAAAAAAAAACTCACAAAAAAAAAGGGGACACAATTACACCAAAGTAGAATGAATAATATCTCATGCTGTGTCCTCTGTTTTACTCCTTAGCTATTCTGTTTCAGCTAAATCATGCAGATGCAACCTTTCATTCACTAAGTACTTGAGACACAATCCACGGATCCTAATTTACGTGGAAATTATCTAAATCTATGATGACTACAAAAATACTCTTTGAAATTAAGATACCCCAACAAATCAGTGGAATGTTTTCCTTCATGGTTGAAGTATATTTGTGGTTATTCTCCTCTTTTTTTTTTTCTCTCCATTTAAAAATGCTGATCTTAAAAGCTTTGCAACAGTATTATCACACTGTGTCTGTGTGTATGGAAAGCTTTTCATTCATCTTTTACTCATTGACAATAAAGATAACTTCACTAGTTCTGTTTCTTACCATTCAAAATATTTGACAATATCATATATGATTTTGTTTTGAGGTTATAAGTACTGATAGAGAGCCTGTTTCCCTGGCAGATTTTCAAATTGGCAATCAGTTGTTTTATTAATGTCTCAAGTGAATCAGGTACGGTTTCTAATACAGAACTATCCGAACCACATAAAATATATGTTTGCTATAGTATAATGTCTATTAGAATTAAAAATTTTGGCTCCAGTGCCTGCGGCTTGGTTCGATTTCCTGGTGTGTAAAAGGAGAAAGGTCATGACAAAATGTTACTCTTAGTACTGAGACCAACAAAATACCCATGATGAACTGTAATTTTTTAAGCAAATATAGTCTGTCTTAGCTTTCACAGAGTATAGATCCATATGTGTAAATATCTTTCAGAAAAAGACTTGTACCTGCATTTTCAAAGTTAAAAACACCAAATATTAAAACTTTGGAGCTGCATTTGAATTTCATGACTCAAACACATATTGAGATTTAATTGTTTGAAGTTCTGGACTTGAACTCACAAATTGAGTAAGACGTCTGACTCATTAAGTTAAAATGCAAAAAGACATTCCTCCTTGCATTTTTACTGTACTAAAACTGATCCTGCCCAAAATCAACAAGAATGTATAAAAAGCCTGACAGATCTTTCCTTTCCTAGAAGTGTTAGACTTTATATTCCCAGAATTGCATTTTTCTTGTTAATAATTCCAATGCTCTTCCACCCTAAGTCTAGTAAAGGTAAAAGCACTGTTTGAAGCTATAACTAAGCATTTCTAATATGTTATGAAATGGTGCCTGAAAGGTATGCACTAAGTGAGAAAAACAGTTGACATGGCATGATAGTTGTCTGAAATATTGCATATTTTGTTACGACATTAACAGAAACTCCACTGTTAAAATTAATCTATGAATGTTGCACAGTTGTGCAACATTCTTCTATAATGGTATATAAGAGAATATACTCCTATATACTCATAGCAGTAATTTTTTTTTTTATAAGTGACCATTAGAGAAATGCAATTGGGTTTTTCTGGCTGGAGTATATGATCAAGTATATTAAATTGGAGGGGACGTGGAATTCATCTTTTGATGTGGCACAGATCTCTTTCATGTGTTTAAACTTAGAACAGTGTGATCAGTTTGCTGTGACTGCATTTAGAGCATTTAATGTTACAAATGTAAGGATAGCAAAAAGCACTATTCATGTTAAAAAATAGATTGTTAGATGCTCAAATCAATTATGACCCTCTTGAAATAATGCATTTGCCTCAAACACTGTGATATAGGACCAGTTCTGTGAAGTGTAACAATTAATTTATTAATTTTAAACGTGGAAAAGACTTTCTGCACACTACTACAAAGAAGTTCATGTTCAAACTTTAAGTTATATATCCCAATCTAGCAAAGGCACATCATAACTTCTGTTTTGCTTTCTGACCAAAAACTGTGCTCGATTGTAATACGGGTGTATACTCTGTCAAAAAACCTAAAATAATGGACTGCTTTCTAGGGTAGATCAAACTGATTTGTAGAGTAGTTTCATAAATATTCAAAATTCAGGTTGGGCTGTTATGTGAAGAAGAAAGAACTTCAAGGTAACAACATTCAACTTTACTACATTTAGTGAGCTGAAAATTTTGTTTTATATATATATATATATTTACACACATATATATATATATGATACATATAAACTTATCTTTGTAAAAAATATGCAAGTGCAATAATTTAAAGAGGTCTTAACTTTGCATTTATAAATTATAAATACTGTACATGGTGTGTAATTTTTTTCATGTATTCATTTGCAGTCTTTGTATTTAAAAAACAAACCTAAACCTTTACTATTACGTTTGTACAATAGAACAGTAAGCATTTATTATGATATAGTTAAGTTGTAAATAAATTCACAAACCAAACAGCCAGTACGTATGCATATATGGGTGTCCTATTGTGAAACCTGTTTTTGCTTTTACTGCTGGCTCTAGCACAGCAAGACTACTTCTGTGGATATGTAATTATACATATAAATATATGTATGATACATAAAATATATTTAGAAATGTTCATAATTTTAATGAATATATCTATACATATACTTTGGTGTGAATATTACTGAATACAGAGTTTTTTAATATTATTTTTCATGTTTATTTTTGCTATTATTGGGAATGCAAGTGAGGGATGAGAATGTGTATATGTGTGTTTACACCATAAGTAAACCACAGCACAAAGTGATTCAAAACATACTGGGGTCTTTTAAACAGGTAGTGCTTGGTTTTCCCTGTATTTTCAGTTTACTGCTTATGGTGCGTTTTCCCAAAATAGGACAATTTTTTTTTTAATATATTTTTATCACCTACTGCAAGTTCACATTGTCACATACTTCAAAGAGATCCCTTTTTCTGTTGCCCTCATGCTGCCAGAGAACTCACCTTGCTGTTGGCAGATAACTTCCATACAGAACCTTGCTTTGACACTGTCAAATGTCAGTGCAGCTAATGCTACCTTTTGGGAATTACATAGGTACTAATATGCTGAATTGCAAAAGAATTGCACACAAATTTGTAAGATTTGCTAGTCCAAAGACATATAGGGCTTTAACAGCTGCCAATACCCTGAAAGTACAAGATAGGTTCAAGGAACCATAAAGCAAAATTCTGAACAACACATTAAAAATAAAATTAAAAAATAGATGAAAAATTAAAAATCCTATGCATCTCTCCGCCTGATACATACTCTTGTAGCCAGCCCCTCCAGAAAGCTCTGTTTGCTCCAAGGGTTGTACTATGAGGGCTAACTTATGTGATGAGACAGAAAATGAGCTTACATTTAATGCATTTTTTTAGGGTTTGTCATTAAGGGTTTGTTAAAACTTTCTTAATTATTTTTAGGGATGGACAATACAAGAGGAATGTTTCTGTGAATACTATTAATTTAGTCCTTTCTAACTGTTTTTGTATTGTTGGCAAGGATCTAAAGGCTGGAGTCAATTAATGACTTTCTGGTCAAGATGCTGAAACTGATGGCAGATGGATGATATGCCTTTTCATATTTTTCTGTTTGTGCAGACTTAGCTCTTGTAGCACAGCATGGTGTGTTGCCATTGGTGGTCACTGTCCATTTTATGTGCTTTTCTGAACATTTTTAGCCTGTCGTTATTGAGAAACATCATCAGAAACTTACGAAAAATCAACCCCAAATATATTCCATTGCAGATAGTGGAAAATATAAATGTAAAAGCACCTTAACTAAAGCTCATTGACATTTGGGGAGGAAATGAGTATTGCTGTTGGTTTTGAGGAACTCTGAATGTGGCTTATTTGAAAGTATCCAAGTGTGCTCTGTGACAGAAATATCAATGGCTTTCACCTGCTCAACAAGTGATAGAAAAGAGCTACCTGTACTGTGGAAGTTGCTTATGAAGATGAAAGTCTTTGTCTCTGGGTCAAGAATTAATTACAGAGAGACGCTTCAGAAGGTAGTTTGTGTGTACATAATGCCTGTTGTTTAAAAGTCTGAAAGAAAGTAGAAATATGAGATTCAAGAACTGTGAAAACAATTAATTATACCAGATAAAGTTTTTCTTTCACGTTTTTTTTTTTTTTTGGAGTTGCAACATTGCTGGAAGGGCTAAATGATTTTCACCCCCTCATCTGTTAATATTCAGCTGGCATTAATTGTTTTGGTTTTTTACAGGTTTGTAAACTCATGTGAATATAGGTGAGAAAATTATTTTTGTAGTGCTACTTCTGTTCCTTTAGCAGTATTTCTGCTGCTTATAGAAGCAACATCAGTTGTTAATGCACCCTATTTAATAAGCATATGGAAATGAAAAAATAGGTCTTGTAAAATAAAAGAAAAAAAAAAGAAATCCAATGAGCACCTATGAAAGTCAGTATCTGTCAGAAGCCATTGAAAATTTTATTATCAATGTTAGTGGTGAATATGGTAGAG
>JAWWES010000115.1:30866777-30898208 GCA_035583135.1 Lophotriccus pileatus
GAGCACCTATGAAAGTCAGTATCTGTCAGAAGCCATTGAAAATTTTATTATCAATGTTAGTGGTGAATATGGTAGAGTGATGAATATGGGTAGTTTCAAATTAGTGCTGATGGACAAGTTGATTTCAAAGAAAAGAAATGGTATGATAACTAATGTTAACCTCCAGCTAGTGAAGCCCAAGTTGTTTTCTGCTGCTGACTTGTGGAAAGAAAAAATATTTAATATCAAGTATATTTTACATCTTGTGACAGAAAAAAAATCCCAACCTGGTTAAAAAAAATGTATTTCCTCTTGTGACTAGCATGGGAAAAAGGCCAGCAATGTGTGCCTTTCTTCTTAACATGAAAATGTACGGAAGCTTGAAGAGAAGAATATTTACAGTACATTTGGAAAGACAATGGACATCTGTTAAGATCCTACTTAAGGACTTGAAGGAATAAAGTTGTTCTGTGACAGTTTCATTATGATCTTGTGTAAGTTACCCAACACTCTATAGTTTGGGGGCTTTTTAAAGTTATTTAAGCCTCTAAACACTTTTTTTTTTTCACTTTGGTATTATGCATGTTTGTAAGTATTCCTAGTTATGTGCAGTCCAGAATTCAAAATATATGTAGAGGCGATCAGGTGGTCACCTTATAATATGTATGGTGATGTTGACTTTTCTGTGAGGTGAGAACAGTTATCACAGGGCTGTGATGCCCTCAGGTGTGCTGTTGCTGAGCACCTCCCTTTCCATTTTCTCCAGATGTGAGGGGAAGATTAAGAAATCACTGTGCGAGCTTTCAAGCTGGCATATGGAGTTGCATCTTTAACAATTTTTGAGCTGTCACAGTGACATATAATCTTTAAAAAAAAATCCAGAAGTCCCATAATTAAACACTGTGGCAGATTTTGTTTTAAAACTGTACTAACTTCTATGTGAGTGCTAATGTCAAATGGGTTTGGGTACCACATCTGTGTAGTTCGTGTTCTGCAGCCATTTTTCAGAGTCCTGTTCCAGGGCTGCTGGAAGTGGTATGGGTAATTCTCTGGGTCCTTTAAACTATCTCATTCAGCTCCAGTTGTCAGACAGCTTCCCATTTTGGACTTGGTATCTGACCAGGGAATTAGGTGTATCTTCTGCGTTCTCAGTAGTTTTCATGATTAGTTAGGAAATATATTAAAACATGCTATAGCCTCATACAGAGCTGCACGTGCAACGTACTACCTTCCTTTCAAAGTTTCAAAATTTTCAAAGTCACAGCATTAGTAAAGGTTCTAGGTACTTTAGAATCACAAGCATGGTAAAACTAAAGTTTCCAAGGAATAACTACTGGTTTCTTATGTTGCTTTTTGTTGGACTATTTGTAAAATAACACATAAAAACTTGGAATATATTTCTCTTGAATGTTGTCTTTCCTGGATCATACAGGAAATTGTTTTCCGAAATCCCTCCTGCTGCCTACAGCAGAGCATTGCCATCAGAGCTAGCCATCCTTTACTGGGGATATACTAGAAGCATTAGTGAACTAAGTGTCTGATTCATCAAGAGAACCTAAAGAACTTGCACATGACCCGGGACTTGGAGCTAATCCAGGTTGTCCGCTATTAGAGTTTTGCTTCCTGAATGTACAAGGCAAGCAGTTTTCTTTGAGTTTGTCTAACCCTTGGCAATGCCAGCATATCTGAGGGAGCTGACCTAGTGTTTAGAAGTGGTTGCCATTCTACCTGGTGAAGCACCAGTTGAAGACTTTTTCAATCCTTCAGCACGAGGCAAGTGAATCCCAAGACTCCAAGACCATTAGTCTCAGAAAAGCAAGAGGTACTGTACTGCAAGCTTGAAAGAAAACTTCACACAGGAGAACTAACATCCTATGAGAGATCTGTCTAGTAGCTATATGAAAGCTTCTAAACAAGTTCCTTGAAAACATTAAATAGAATTTGCTGATAAGATTGGCAAGTTCCTAATTTTCTGCTTTTTTAATTTCTGCTCTTTTTGTGCTGCAAATTTTCTGGTAGGCTAATTTCTGTTTTATTCCTTTCACTTTTGAGGACTGCATGAATAGAAGAGACTGCAATCTCTACAGCCTCTTCTACACTCTTGGTTTCTGTGGTCTGAATTAATTCCCAGTGACTAAGAATTAACAGTGTAAAGCTATTCTTCAGGGATGTGTTTTCAAGGTTTGTATAAAGGACAGAGATCAGGGTGTGTACCAAAGACAGTTTCAGTGGGCTGGAATTTGCAAAGGAGACCTGAGTTTCTTTCTGTCCTGAGAGTAATAATATTCATGCAATATTACACACTTGAAAAGCTTGGAATGAAGTAAATACTGTGCCATGTGAGGGTAAGATGAGGGCAAAACTAAAATGAAAGATGGGCTACGCGTACAGGGAAAGCTTCTCTCAGCCACTGGCTAGCCTACAGTAAGGAGGCTGATCTGAAGTCTCAGCTCTCCAGTCTTTCTGCATGGTATGTTTTGCCTTGAATTGCATGAGGTCCTTATGCAGAATCACTCTCTTCATGGCACTGCTTCATGGAAGTGCCATGTAATGCTTATCATGCAGAAGAGCTTTCTGAAATGCCTCAGGTGGTATCTTTATGCAGAGTTGGCATAGATTAAATTAATATATTTGGGGATCCTAGTGCTTTTCTTTTGAAGCTGAAGCTGTATTATGAACCTGTTCAGGAAGTGACACAAAGGGACTACAGAGGGAGGTCAAGATGACTTTTCATTTACAAGACCTCTTACCAATTTCCTGAATTTAGTTGATCCTGCATAGCCTGTGTTGTAGATGAAGCCACTTGTGTATCTTACTCTTTTTGCTGCTAACTTACAGTGACAGTAAAATAGAGTCTGCAGAATTTGCTTGAGCTTCCATTTCTGTTTGGTATCTAACCTTCATCTGACAAACCACTTCTGGACACAGATATTTCTATTCCCAGGAATACTGAGGCTATGGGAAATGCTGTAGCAGACATTCACATGGTAAACAGGAAAGATTTTTTTCTCGCATTCTTTCAACTGGAACATGTACTAAGAGATGATCTGAGTCATATTTTTCAGTCAAGTCAGTGGATATAATCCATAACGTGGGAAAACTGGAACAGAACATTATTCCTTTTGAAGATGTGGACAGTTTTGTGTCACAGATGTGACAGCTTTGTGTCAATGACTTGCCGCTAACTCTTTTGCTGTGTGTTAGTAGCAGCTCTACATTTTAAACAAGAGTCCCATAACTGAGAATGCTGTAATTTAATGTTTCTACTGCTGCAGTCAAGGCTAATGCAGTTGACATAGCCTGGAATTGTCTTTTCTGTATACTTTCCAGGGTAGGCTGATGGGTGTAACCCATTTTCTCTCCTTCCATAAGTGATATTTCTACCATTTTTGTCCTGAATTGAGATAACTTTACCTGATTGGTAATGTCAGCAGAGAGAGAGGAACTCTCTGGCTGGAACAGACTGAATTCTCTTCCTTTCTTGAGAGCTTGTCTCATCAAGTCTCAGAGAGTAGGAAGTCTAGTCTGACATTGCTGAAAGGCCACCTAAGGTATCAGGCTCTGCTTTATAGTTTAAACTTTGACTTTAGAATTATGGTAAAATAATAAGAACTATTGAAGCCCTGGATACTGTATGAATGCCTGTAAACTTTTATTTTTGGCATTCTTAATACACAAAGTAAACAGTGCAACTTGCCAGTAGTATCTCAGAATAAGTCCATGCACATTTTTATTTAAGATGCTTTATGTAGAGATACTTTACCTGTGTCTGCAGTGGGGACAGTGCTTTCTAATAGACTGTGTTTCAAGACTGAGTGCAGCAACTGTTTTGGATGACATGCAGGTTATGTTTCTGGGACAGAAGTGTGATTAGGAAACTGGATGGAGACAAAGAGCTACATTTAAAAACTATCTTAGATTTTGACTTGTTAAGGAATCCTGGTTTTGTTCAAGGATCTAATTTTAGGAACTTCTTGATTCTAATCCTGGAGCCTCCTGGTGTTCACACGAGCCTTCCCTGTGGTAGTGATGAGACTGGATGCTGTGACTGTTGAATAGCTGGACTGCGGTGCTGTTCTCAGATCCTGTAAACACTTTCTGATGGATGAGCTGTATTGAAGGTGTCCATTTTTTCCTTTGTATAAAGCCTGCCCTGCACAGCAAACAAGTTTGAATTACCCCAGTTGTATGGTGAACCTCCCTCACTCATCTTCCTGCTGTTTCCCCTCTGCAGCCTAGAGCCTTCAGCTCTGTCCTGGTACATGTGAAAAATTTTGGGCTGCATTCTGACTGTGTTCATGGATGGTTTTCACAGGAAGGTACTGCTGAATCCTTTCATAAAGACCAGTCTTAAAGTGAGCTTGGGACAGGTGTAAATGCCTAAATCATCGTCAGTTCCTGAAGTACGATGCCCATTTAGACTCCAAAGATAGCTGTGTAATTAGTGATGTTGACCTGCTCTAATAATGCAAATGCTGATTGCCCCCTCTCACCAGTTTGGAGCTTGCCTTTGACACAAGTACCTGCCCAGGCCCACTATACAGTGCAGATTACACGTCTGACTCAGTATGGTGTCCAGCCTGCTTCTGTGCCGGGGATAGCTGAGCAAGAGTCTACCCCAGTTCTGCCCTTTTCATAACCACTGTCTGCCTCTGCTTAGTGCAGTGGGCCTATGCAGCCTCTGAACTGCTCCGTAGATCTGAGCGGCAAGGTCACTCCAGCTGTGTCAGTCTGGGTCAGGCTCCTCACCAAGGCTTACAAAGCTAATACACCCCACCCTTCAAATGCACCCCCTGCCCTCTGCTTGATTTACATAAACACTTTTTATGTAATAACAACATGAAACTAAAGTAAATGGAACTCGTGACTGTTACTGTGACAAAACACATAACAACCGTAAAACATTTGCATTTCAGGGCGTTTGAGGGGAAAGATAATATGCATAAAACTTGCAGAAATAGATCTGATTTCTTGGCAGCCTTTTCTGTTGTTCATTGCAAACAAAAGTCCTGCTATAGCACTAACAGTAATGGAAGGAATACTGCCCCTTCTTTTCCACTTAGACAAACATAGTTTGAGAGGGAGGAACAATACATCAGAGGTAAGAGAAGCTTTGCAGTTTGTTACCTACATGTTTCACTGTTAACAAAGCTGTATTGACTTAGATACATTTGTGGTCACCGTACATAGAAATACTGTCTGGGAATGATCACTGCTGGGTGCAGATGGAAGGTTGCATGTTTGTTCTAAACTGTAACTGGGTCCAACTGCTTTATGACTCCTGAGAATAAACCAGAGATCCTTTGGAAGGAATAGCTTGAGCTGCTGTGTGCCGATCTGCAGGACGTAGGGGCAGCCTTTTGAGTCAGACAGATATGAGATCAGTGCTGTGCTCAATGTGTGGTAAAGTCATCTGGTTTGTGAAGAATCAGGTGTGTGGTCTGATGTTTCTCAGACTTCTAAGAAATGGATTTCATTAGGTACGCTTGTAGGATTAACATACAACTTCAGTGTGGTTGTTTGGGTTTGTTTATTTATTTATTTGATTGCAGCATTTTTTCTTGATTTTGTTAGCTTTGTGGTTTTGTTTGTTTTAGTTATTCCTTTCTATCTGCACTGGAAACAAATTATGGGATTTTTGAGCTAACACATATGTAATAGGATAGGTATCCTAACAAAATGGAGGCCATGGTCTTTGTCCTAAAACCAGTCAGATGTGTACCTGTTTCTGTCTGTCAGGGAAAGACTTTCTTCCACTTAATTTCTCACGCACTCTTACTATGTCATTAGCTTGTCTACACTTGGATTCAACAGCTAGATACAGGTTCAGAAGTCTGGTCTAACACTCATGGAGGCTCAGTTTGTGGCTTTGCTAGATATCTGCTCTTTAAGACTTTCTATCAGTTGTTTTCTTTCACCTCTTCCACAGTCCATTTACTGTGTGGTTTTGTCCCCGCTTTGATTTTAAGTGTGTAGACCTGCTTATAGCATGTTTCCCATGACAGATCCTTCTTGTCAACAGGGAGCTTATGTCACCTGAAATTCTCCTGGAGAGGCCCTGGCCTAGACTTGATTCTGCTTCGTGGTCTCTCACTAGATATTGGTGTGACTGTGTGAGGATATGGGAATTCAGTTTTGCTGGATTAGACCTTTTGCTGGTACCCCATGCTGCATTTACACAATGCCTCAGCTCAGCCCAAGACTAAAAATCTTCAGTCACTGACTGCTGCCAGCAAAACAAAGCAAGAAACCTTCTCTTCTTAAAGGTTAAAACAGTTTTGATAGAAGAGTCTTGGTGCTCTGTCAATGAAAGCATTTGCCTCAGCACTCTGCTTTTGGAGGTTAGCCAGTGTGGAGAAAAAACCCAAGCATTATCAGAGGACTAGATGTAAGGTCTCGGTCCCTTGAATCTTGATTTTTGTAATACTGGAGTCACACAATCTCTTTAGAATCACGTGAAGCCTCAACCTGCATGGAGGTGGCCAAGGTCCTCTACACTCCTACGTTGACAGGAAGGCTGGTGCAAGCCTTGGAAGGAAAATTGCACTGGTGAAAGAAGCAGTAGTAGTGAGCACAAGTAACTGGGAAGGTGAAAATGGTATCCCAAAAGCCTGGCTGAGTACATTGCATGTCTCAGCACCTGTTCTCCATTATGATGCCGCTGGGGCCATGATGTGTGGGCTACTGCCACGACCCAGGAATGGGTTGGGGAGGGAATGGTTCGTAATTTGAGGTTAATGCTTGTGCAGGAGCAAAGGGGACTTGTGATAAATTTGGGGACCCTGGAAGTGGGCAGAGGGGTGGCAGGCCAGTGCTTCACAAGGCTAGTCCCAAATCAAGTCTCAAGCTTAAGCATGACTGAGGGAAGGTGAGGCTCAGGCCCAGGGGCTTGCCCTAGAGCCAGGCGGGGGCCCTGCAGACAGCAAGGTATCCAACTGGTGTCTGTGGTGACGGACTCAACCTGTGTTGAACGTAGCCCCGACTCTCTGCCAGGCACTGGTGGCAGTGGGAGAATCAGGTGAGCATCTCACCACTGAGGCATTGGTTCCTGTCAGGCAGGTATGGCTGAAGGGCCAGATGGGATATTTGGCATATGGAGGGGAAGCTACAAGGCATGGAATAAGTAAGGCCTTTGTGCCAGCCTGGGGGCGATGCATGAAATTTCCATGCAACAGCAAAAGCCAAACATGATCCATGCTAGTGAGCAGGGATTGACATGACATATGTTTCAGGGCTGCCCCTGCACAGTGGCCTTATCAAAAACCTGAGCCTGGCATGTGTGTGCATGCGTGTGTGTTTTTTGCTATGTGCAACCCAAGTTTCCCTGACTCTTGGAAAGCCATGCTCAGCTGTACTGAGCTGCTTTGTCACGCTTCAAAACTCTTTTCCACCCTCATGTTCTGTAGGCAAAAACATCCCTCTGCCTCCTTCAGGAGGTATATCAAGAGGAGAGATGAAGATATAATTAACAAACCTTTCACTCCACAAGTGCCAATTATGTGGGTTTTTTTCTCAGATGGTCTAAATGATAAATATAGCTAGCTAAATTCAGAGTTACCATTTTCAACCTGCGTTTAGCACTGAAGTAGGCTGGTTCTATTTTCAGGATGAAGAGGAATTTGCGTGCCTGAAATCCCATCCAAGTTCTTCTAACTATATCAGTCAGTCTAATAAAAGAGATTACCTCTTCCTACAAACCTTGCCTCACTTACATTCTTCAGGCACAGTGACTGCGACAACGGTGCTTCCTCATCTTTTCTGTTGCTTCTCTGCCACCTGCAGTGCGCAGCTTGAATGTACAAGACAGAAGACTGGGGAAGCACATGAAGGTATTTCCTGGCTTTACAGTGTTTCATTTGCAAGCTCAAAGACCTTCCTGGAACCATAGAAAAAATTAAGCTGGAAGGGAGCTCAGCTCTGGAGCTTCCCCAGTCTTGCCCTACTCCACGCTGGGCTAAGAAATTTTGATTGGATGCTCAGGACCATATCCAGCAAAGTTGCCAGTACTTCCAAGCATGGAATTTTCACAAACTTTTTGGACATGTGACTTCAGTGCTGAACTGTTCTTGCTGTGAAGATTTTTTCCTTATATTCAACCTATTTTTCCCTTGTTGCAATTTGTGGCTATGACCCCTTGCCCTTTCACCATGCACTTCTGAGAGAGAGACTTTCTTTACCACTCATTGCAGTGGGAGACTGCAGTTCATTTCCTGCCTCTCATTAGTGGTCTAATCTCTGAGCTATACAAAAAAATTCCTCCCAGGGTTGCCTGTGCTTCAAGCCTCTCAACAGTCTCAGTGTTTCTTTGCTGGACCCTCTAGTTTGTCATAATCTTGCTTGCCCCAAACTTGACATCATGTTCCAGGCATGGCCCAGCTAGTGTAAAAAAGGGGAAATAAGAGCTTTCCTTTGTCTGCTGGCCATGCACTTGCCTGTGTAGCCTAGTACGTGATTGCAAGGCACACTGCTGTCTCTTGTGCGATTTGCCCAAAAGGAACTCCTGAGTACTCTTCTGTAAAGCTGTTACCTACTCAGTTCATCCCTAGCATATATAGCTATATGGGGTTAGACCACCCCAGCTGTAGGTATTTAAGACCTTCAAGAGGTTTATGTTGGCCCATTCCTCCAGCTCATCAAGGTCTCCCAAAATGTTTGGGTTTTTTTTCTGTCTCCCTGCTTTTTGTTAATCATTTAGTTTCCTGGCCTCTTGTGCTTGTATTTGTTCTATGCAACCTGCTATGTCTATGCAGACATATTTGAAGACCTGGTTCCTCCTCAGAGCAGTTTTCTTTTATTATAGACTATAGAGGCATGATGGGATGGGTTTGTAGAAACAGACTACTCTTACTTGCACTTGAGATATAGTCTTTGAAAACTTTCGCTTTTTTAATGGCCTCCGACTTATCATCAGAAATTATAGTAACAGGATGCAGATGTATGCCCCAGCAGGAAACACAGGCTCTGAGGTGTTCATCTTTCCCATCTGCTCATTGACAGAGTCACTAAGGAGCCAATATAGAGAATTTCTGCTCTTGAACGGATTAAGGAAACTATTTTAAACAATTTGCTTTCTTTTGCTTCATGCCTTACCTTGTACTTTATCTCATCTCCTATCCACTTAGACCTTAAATCTTCAGCTTAAATGAGGCCTGAATTAAAGGCTACTTTTGTGTAGAAGTTTTCAGACTACCATGTTTCACCCAGAGAGAAAATGAAAGGACGGCTGAATATGAATAAGGACATATCTGAATATGAACTTACCCCAACCCAACTCTAGACTTTCCTTCAGGGCCATCCCAGACTGTATTATAAACGGAAAAACACAATTAGTCCCTTTTTCTTCTGTATGCCTACACAGCCTACTTCTAGAATAACTAAGATACCACAATATGCATGTTTCTGTGAAAAAAAATTACAGCATTATTATAATTGTCATTTCCATCTCTCCAGCACAAGTCAATCATAGTAACAATTAAATAGTTCTGGAATTAGAAGTGACATTTTAAAAGGAGACAGGTAAAAGTGGGGTGTCAAGGAGGGAAAACTAAATGGTTTCTTTCCCCCTTCCCCTTTGTATCATATTGTTGATGAAAGAATAATATAGTTCTGCCATATTAGATAAGAGTTTATAGAATGTACTGTGCTATCTAAAACCTACCCCTATCTGCACGCTATCTCCTACTTCTCCCCAGTGGTCCTTCCTCCAGCAAGTCAATCCCACTTAAATTTATTGCTCCTTGGTATGTACATCAAGGCTCTGATTGTAACCCACTAAAATGCATGCTTCAAATACCATTTAATATTATGGGCATTCTGTGGGTTATCATAACGTCTGGGATGATGGGTCAGGGTTTGACCTTCTGGCTGTCTTTCAGTGTTCCAGTCCATTTTCCTGGGTAGCAGGAGCAGTTAGAGTCTACTCTTGGCCACCTCAGGTTGCTCATTTGGAAACTGGGAAAACTGTGAAAAGCCAGACATGGTCTTTAACACTGGAGATGGGGGTTTTTTTAATACTTGAACTCCTAAAATTTTTCCAGCCATGCTACAAGCATTTTTTTCTGCTGTATTTTCCTCTTTTAGTCTCTTCTTCAGGCTAAATTAAATTCTTATACCCACATACATTTTCTTCTCATTTATAGTTTCAACTCACTCTCTACTGGAATCCTCCAGTTATCCTGAATGTTTCCTGAAGATCAGCGCCTGAAACAAGGCGTAACATTTAGCTGAAGCCAATTCTGTGTTGGGAGCATGGACAAGAGCATTCAGTTTTACTATATGTGAAACACTGTTCTCTATATCCCAAAATGACATTTGTCTTGTTTACCATACTGGCACTATTGATTTGTTCTGACCATGTCATTCACCATATTCCCCAGATATTTTCTAAATAAGTTTCTACTGAGCCAACTGCTGCAGGCCACTAGGAAGCTGCTTGTTTCTGCAGATATTGAAGTTCATCCAGCTGTTCTCAGAATTTTCCAATTTGTCAAGAGCATTTTCAGTTCCAACCCGGTCTCTAAGAATATCTGCGTCGCCTCTCTATTTCATGTCATCTGCAAATTTAACAAGCATACTGTGTATTCCATCATTCATAGTGTAAACAAAAACGCTGGGAAAATTAGATACAGATTCAAGATAAATCTCCATATAAAATTGCTCGGTACTTATGCCATTTGGACAGGGAATCTTTATAACTACTCTTCGAATGTAGTTTTACAGAGTTCTTTATTGTTTTTATTTTGCACCCATGCTATCCTGTCTCCATCTAGATGATTTCTTTTTGTTTTGCTTTCTCATAAGACTACTACACAAGAAATGCCAAAAGCCCAAGTAAAGTCAAAATGTACAACAGCTACTGCTTCTCTCCTGCACTAATGCTCTTAAACCATCTGTTATTCACCCAGATTTCTTTTTTTTTTTGGAAGTTGAAGGTGAAATTGGTGAGATTTTCTACTTTCTCCTTTCCTTACTTCTTTTACACACAGACTCTGTGCTTAGGCTGTTCACATCATTGGTGGCTCACCAGTCTCCAGCCACCCTTAAAAGTAACTGCTAATGTGTTTGAGACTGTTTCAGGCAGTTTTTCACATATTCTATATGACTGTTCATCAGGTTTAGCCAAATTAGCACACATTAATTTGAGTGCTGTCTAATCTACTCATTCAGGTTCTTAGTTTTTTTAACATTTATTTACCTTTCTCTTGCTGATGTTACCTATATCAGCCACCCACTAACCTTTTCAGTGATTAGTGAGGAAAAAGGAGTTATTTGACATGCTTTAGAAAGGGACCAGCCTTAGGCCCAGTGTAAATGAATGGGCAGAAGAGGTTGCACTCACAAGCAGAAGAATTCATGGGGGAAAAAAGTCAGAGACTGGGTTGTCAACGAGCATGGGCAGAGGCTGAGCTTCGCGGGAAACCACAGGTGCCTCCAGGTCTATCTGATTATTTGTATACTGCTGTGGTTAAGAAACATAGAATCCTTAAGGTTGGAAAAGACATTCAAGATCATCAAGTCAAACCATTAACCTAACACTTCTGTGTTCACCACTAAAACCATATCCCCAAGTACCGCGTACACACACTTCTTGAATGCTTTCAAGGATGGTGATTTCACCACTTCTCCAGACAGCTTATTCCAATACCTGACCACCCTTTCAGTGAATAAATTGTTCCTAATATCGAACCTAACCACACTCTGGCACAGGGCCATTTTCTTTTGTCCTTTCACTTGTTACTCGGGAGAAGAGCCCAGCCCCTTCCTTATCGCAACCTCCTTTCGGGTAGTTACGGGAAGCGATAAGGTCTCCCCTGTACCTCCTTTTCTGGGCTAAGCAACCCCAGCTCCCTCAGCCACTTCTCTTAAGACTTGTGCTCCAGACCCTTCACCACCTTCATTGCCCTTCTCTGGACACGATCCAGCACTTCACTATCTCTCATGTAGTGAGGGGCCCAAAACTGATCACAGGACTTGAGGTGCAGCCTCATCAGTACCAAGTACAAGCGGATGATCACTGCCCTGGTCCTGCTGGCCATGCTATTCTTCAAACAGGCCAGGATATTATTGCCCTTCTTGGCCACCTGGACACTTGCTGGTTCATGTTCAGCTACCTGTCAACCAGAGCAGGTAGAAGAAGGTAGCATATTTTTGTAGGCCATATTCGTGTAAAATACTGTAAAAGTTCTAAATAGTTCTAAAAGTAGAATAGCTTTGTTCTGCGTTGAAAGATTTTTTTAATCTGAACTATTCCCCTTATAAAGTATATTTTGTTTTTCCTCTTTCTTTTAAAGAGTGTGCTACAACAATCCATTTCATCATAGACAGAAACTGTCAAGCAAGGAGCCTTGCTCATTTCTTAGATAGCGTGGAAACAGTCAACAGAACAAATGTTAAACTTTACACCTGTGGACACTTAAATCATAGCAAGCTTTATAAGCCTTCAGAGAAAATAAAACAGGGATGATGGTACTCTGCCAGGGAACAAACTAGTTTCATAATGGAAAGAAATCAATTCCCAGCTGAAAATGAGAAAGCAAGGAAGATGAAAAGATTTTCAGGTAACTTTTGTTCCAGCTTCCAACAAAGGCTGAATCTTCTAGCCCTAAAAACAGACATCCACGGTCACCTGTGACTGTTGTTAGTGCCTTGGCAGATTTTTCTATTCCACTGGAATTGCTAAAGTTGAAAGCACTTAAGAAGAAAGTGGGGGATGGAACTGACAGACACCATGAGAGTCATCAAAATGAATCAAGATGAGTTAGATGTGTCAGAGACCATGATGCTGAAAAAACAAACCAGTTAAGAACAGCTGACAGTTTGTTGTGGAGCTTGTCAAGGAGGAATACCAGTTCATACCTTCATACTTGGCTGGTCTAGCTAAAATGGAACAGTTTGACAAGTTCCTAGATTTCCAGAAGGAGTTCATAGCAAACCATGAACTGTTATAAATGATTTAACAGGAAGCAAAGTATCAGAGCAGCCTGAAAGTAAGATGGCTAAGGTAGCATTATCTTTCTGGTAGATCTGCTGTGTGTTCCAGGAAAATGGAATGGGTTTAGGCAAAATCACCTCTCTCTTCTTGTCAGGGACACAGTCCCCGGTGTTTGCTTAGATGACTGCGTGTAAGGACTGCATGTGTTCCAAACACGAAGCCCAATGCTGTTATGCCACTGTTTACCCTTCCCTCCACTGTCATGTGGAAAAGTTGTGTTAAACGCACAGTAAAACAAGGTCTTCCAAGCTAGTGATCTGTCCAGGAAAAATCCCTGTTGGTCAGCATCTCTGTTGTCCAGCGGCATGTTTGAGATAATTTGTATAAGAAGCTGCCTTCTCTCTGTGTGCTGTAGACTCTCTCTTTACACACAGACAGTTGCTGCTGGCTCGCCCCTCGTGATGAGTGGGATGGGGCCTGAATTTGAGCACTGGAGCAAATACACTTTGTAGAAGCTACTTGTGCTGCTTGAGTTGGTGCCCCAGAGGAAGCTTAACAACAATCTTAATCTTAGCAACACTCATAGCCAAATGCGGGAGTGAGAGTAAGCTGCTGGATTCATAGAAACTAGGGATGAAACTTAATGAAAGCATTTGGGGGTTGGTAAACTAAGAAATGACTAGGCTAGTGTGGTCCAGAAAAGAACTGATATTTCATGTACATGAGAGAAATTTTTAGAAGAACACTTTGTCCCTCACTATGGTACTTATGGTGAGATTTTCATCCTTTGTAAGATGCCAACTCATTTATCAAGGGCGTTTTACAGAGAATTTAACAGTGGTGTTTACTGGACTGTGGTTGCTAACAGAGAAAACAGAGGTCAGGCTTGACTGAAACAGCCATCCCAATAGGAGTCCCATTTATACTAGAAACTGAAAAAGAAATGATCAAGCAAATAAGTAGAGGTTAGTTTTGTATACCTCCAACTTATGGCAAGAAAAGTTATGCAAAATGAGGGAAGTGAGGCAACAAACTTTTCAATCTACTTGTGGGTATAACTCTGGGAGAAGCAGCATAATCTATGTTCGCTTGAATTCTAGGAGGTATCTTCTGCTACACAGATAACCAACTTATCAAAAAAGTTGGTTTACTTCCCACCTTGGTAAATATCCTCAAGCAACCTTTCTCCTATACCTCTGGGCTGAGAGGCCAGAAATAAGAGGAAGAAAGGATAGGGGAGAACAGAGGCGAAGTGCAGTATTATATCAGGATAAAAATTTGATCTTATAACTTCTGAAGTGTGTTTTCCCAGGAGACATTTTCCCCAGAAACAATTTGGATCAATACAATTTTTGTGAGATAGTGTGACTCTGGCACAAAGCTTAGCAGAAAGCTGTACTAACTAGCAGTGATGGCAATCTTTGCCCTCTAATTAAACGGTCAAAATTTCTACGAGCTTTGGTTTGTAACAAGGATATCCACAACGTAAAAAACTGCCATAGTATATTATCTGCCAAAAAAGGTTGTGCTGAAAAAGCTAATCTTAGGAACAGAGCACTTCGAAATGAGCCAGCATGACTATAGAGAAAAAGTTCCCATGGCAGAGGAACCTAGCACAAGTTGCCTAAGAGACCCCTTCTTTCTCTCTCCCAGGTTTATTGCTCAGAGTTGGTAATATACAACCATGAGATTTTAAGTGTGTTATTTTAACTGTTGTATTACTTAGCTAGGGGTTGTTGGGCTATTTATATATTCATTATGTCTCTCTGGGCTAACAGTTACTCTAAGGAATGCAGCGTGTTCCAAGAGCAGGTTCTTGTCAAACCTGGAGATGACCTGTTGAAGTCAGTGAGATAGACAGGCTTATTAATGATAATGGAAGGATTGGCTGTAAATATGTAAGCAAGATATTCAACAATTAATTGAAGCATAATTTAGTAGTTGCCTTCTGCCACACAAATCTGCCTTGTTCTCATCTAGTCTTTTTGATGATTAGTACATCCTGTCTTGTTGATTGTAAGCTTTCTTTTTACCGATTTTGTGCTATGGCTACGACTTGGTCTGTATTCTCGTGATATTTCTTACTGCTTACCATGAGGAGAAATGGCATGAGCTTGAACAAAGTGATGCATTCTGACAGTAACTGTTTTGGAGCACCTTCTGCCTGCACAGGATTGTAGCCATTACTTTTGGTGATTGTACAGGAATGCCAGATAATATGTGCTTGTGGTCCCCTCCATTTCAAGGGACTACAGGTTGTTGAGGAAAAATTTGAAGATATATGGAACAGGTCTCTGATACTTTGTGATATTCTGAAGGAAATGAAGAAAATAAATACTCCTACGCTTTAGCCCAACATAAGCTAAATGTACCTTAACTATTGTTTTAAAAGTTTTATCCCACAATGCCTTTCACCATTTTTTTCTCAGTGCACCTGGGACATTAAACCCTTTTTATCTCCAGTGAGGAAACTGATTCTTGCAGGAATTTATATTCTTCAGGAGAATATATTCTCTCTCCCTTGGTCACACATTAAAATCAAACATATCTAACAAAATTAATGGACTTATAACATTTTTTTTAAATTTAATCACTTGTGGTCTCAAAGGGGATGGCTAATTTGTTCTTTAGGTTTGCTCCTTCTCCCATTGTACACAAGTAAGCAAACAGGAAGATAGAATAGAAGTGTTAAGAGATATGCCTCCATAGAAAGTCGATTTCCAGTCTGCTCAGTAATTTGAGCTGGCATAATGTCCTTTTATAAGCTTCATCATCGTAGTGGAGAAAGGAGGAATCATGAGGAATTTCACACCTCTGCAAATCATCTGCACATGCAAAGGCCAGAAGTCTGGAAAAAATAGCACTGGGTAGAAATCACATTCAGTGGTTCAGGGTCAGGCTGTGTTTTCAGTCATTGCTTTCATTTATTCATGTAAATTAGGGTCACATGTGTCGGTGTTTTGTTTCCCACTTTTTTTTTTTTTTTTTTTTTTTTAATAACTCAACAGCAAGTTAAACTGCATGGCTACAAATGCCATATGACTTTGTCTTTAGGGCATTCCCAGTTCTGCTTCTGGCCCTATTGATGAGACAAGCCCTTGCATATATCGCAGTGTTCCTACCATGACTTTATGCATTTTAGTTAACCTTATAGCAGCAAACCATCACTCTTTCTTCCTGTTGTGTTCCTCAGGTCACAACACTGCAATATCATGTGCAAATGCTTACATTTGCACTTGCTCAAATGTGCAAGGGCAGACAGCTTTTAGGAAAGATGGACCAGTTCTTTCACAGGTTTTATCTAATGTGCTGCAGGAGTTACACAAACTGGCACCAAACATCTGTCTATCACTAAAGCACTTTGATAAAATCATTATTAAACAAACAAACAAACAAAGAAAACCCAAGCAAAAAATCCCCAAATCCCCAGCCTTCACGAACTCTAGCCCCTAATTCTAAAATCCTTAAAATATTTGGGAAAATAAAATCAGGTTGTAACCTACTGGTAAATTATTTTTCTACCTCTCACTTTGATAGTTACATGTGAGGAGTGCTAATTCTTTTCTGATTTACCAAGCAGTTTTCTTTCTTTTTTTTTTTCTTTTGATTTTTCACTATGTTGAAGGATAGCACTTGAAATCCTTTATTTGGAGACCAAATCTACTTGTTTCTCCTTTTGGGCACTCAGGAGAGTGAGTTGTATGTGGAACACAACTAAATTCTTTAGGCAAAAGTTGCACTCTGATTCTGTACCCTATGATGTGATGGTAGTGATGATAGAAGTTCTACATTGTTTTCCCAGCGATAACTGAGGGGGCAAAAAAGTAATTCCTCCATATTTGTTGGCAAAACAATTGTACATTTATAGGCAAGAGAAGAGAAGAGCAGACAGGTAAGAAATCTTTGAGGAAGAGGAGCTTGTTGGGTAAGTGAACTGTGCTGAGAATGACATTGCAATAGTCAAAATCCAATTGATCACCTCTGGTTTTTGAACAAACCCACACATGGTGGAATAAACAAACCTTCTGTCACAACAAAAAAGGTATAATTTTTCTGGAGCCAGACTGACACAGGAGGCTGTAATCTCAGGTCTGTTAAATATTTTTGATGGTCTTTCAATTTATTAAAGTGAGTATGAGCTCTACATGAACAAGAGGTTTCCGCTTAGGAGAGGAAGTTGCAGTTTTAATGCAGTAGAGAGCGATTGTTTGAATCCTGTTAGGTCCTCACAGAGGACCTAACCAGTTCTCTCCTTTTCATCACTGGGCATCCAAACCTGGAGTCACTTTGCTGTAATTCAGTGACCTTCAGTTTTCTCTCTGCCCTGTTAGAACAACATTTGACCTCTGGGAATGTGTAATAATCTTCATTATACATTACAACTATTTACTTACAGCTACCTTTGTATATGATCTTGATAAGATACTTGTGAAACTGTTCTGTTTTTTTGGTCTAAACTGAAGAATTAATTAGAAACAGTGCTACAGATGAACCAGACTCCAGAAGATAAAACAGGTGAGTGATATGACAGTTTTGAGATGAGTAGAAAGGAGATATGGCATAAATTATGGCAATAAGGTGTACTGAAGGGTTAGAAGAAAAAAAAAAAACAATCAAAACTACCTTAGCTGTTGGGATTTTTTCTGTTAGTGTGATCAAAATATGCTGACATCTAATGAAATAAGGTACATAACATCTTTCCTATACTTCTTTCACTCCAGACCCTATCGGAAACCCATGGGTGTCAGTGGGAGACTTTCTAGAGTGTTAGAGAAGTCTCAGGGGATGGTACATGAAACCCTTCATCTGGCAGAAACATAATGACTGGATTTCATGCTTCTGATGAGAAGGTTAAGTCCTGAATCACGTGCTTTCACATGCCCTTCCTAAGCTTCTTTTCAGCCTTCACTGTATCAGTCCTGAGTGCTCTAGTTATCCATACAATAGTCAAGTCCCTATTGAATGCCTGCTCAGTGCTTTGGTTCAATAACAGCGCTGAGGTTTACAGTCTATTTCTGTACTGCTTGAGAAAGTACTGTCTTTTGATAAAGGCCTTTGATCAGTGGAATCTGAATCAGGATCTTTGAGTAAGATAAAATACATAAATCTGAAAAGTTGCGGAAGAGAAGAAAAAAAGCTGACTGATTGATGAACTAAGAAATCCTGGGAAATATCATCAGTATAAAGTATAACTGGTCTTACTGTAGTACACCTGCATTTTATGACTTCACTGAGAACCTGTTCTGAAAGCACAGTTTTCTTCCAGACCATGAGAACCTACTGGTTAGCAAATTGTAATATAATAAATAAGGAAATAACTGTTCAAGCAATGAACCTCCTACAGTCTACATTCTCCTCTTTAAGAAAAATGGAAGATCCAAATCTTTCTGTGAGATATTTCACTGTTCTAGTGTCTTACTCCAGGCTGTGGACAGTTGTTAGCTTCATCATGAGCAGCTCCTAGCACTGGCACCTAACTCACTTTTGCAAACATACTGTAGGAGCAATGCTTATACAGTCAAACCAGCTGTGGTTGTGGGCTTTTTTTTTTTTCTCCCAGCGATTAAACTGGCACAAACTCCTCTCTAGTGTAGCTGTCTTCCTATCAATGAACATATGTCTGAATGCAGCTGCTCTACTTATTTTTTTTCTACAGCATGGTACAGATTTTGAATTCCATGGCTTTGCATTCCATTCCAATCACTAAAAAAAACATAAAATCAGTCATTGGCTCTGTATCTCCCATAGGACTAGCGATCAAAACAAAAAGAACTCTCCAGGCCAAGACATATCTAAGAAATGGTTTTGCATAAAATGAGGTAAAAAAAATACTTAAACAATGGGTAAAGGTTTCTCCCCCTCTCCTCCTTACCGGGTACTAATATAAGAAGTACTAACTCAGCTTCAAACTTCCCCTCCCTGCCTTCCTTAATTACTCACTGAGGAATCAAAACCAACCAAGTCAGAAAGATGTAAATGTTGCTGTTCTTCTTTTCTGTGTTACAGCTGTATTTAGAAGCCTAAGCCAAGAAATTTGAGCTAAATATGCTAACATGTGCTACCGCTATAGGAAACAAAGCTCTTTGTTTGTTTCTTGTTTTGGGTTTTTTTTTGGTTGGTTGGTGATTGGGATTTTTTTTCTGATGTGGGATGCTAAGCAATTAAAAAAGTGTTTGATCCAAGTTAACCTGAAATGAGAATGTTACAGTTTTCCCAGAGGAAAAATGGAGATCTGATATTTTTAAAAATTGAATAAAAGTTTTCTTAATATTTTCTAAAACAGAAGACATTATTTTCTTCTCTCCGGATAACATTTCTGTAAGGCAGTTCCAGGACCAGTAGTTTATCTTAATCTACTGAGTGAGGATATGCTCTCTATTGTTTATAGTGGTTCACATGAAAATACAGGATTTCTGAGAAGCCAGTAGCCATTAGCTTCTGGGACAGGGAGGGGCAGGAAGCATGGCCAGGCCCTTTCCCCACATGAGGCAGTGCATCACTCAAGTTTGGCTCATGCACTCTTCCTCCAGCCTGGCTCACTTTTCATCAAAGCTGTTGGCTCCCACTGACCTTCTGACTGTGTGCTGACACCACGTCACAGACCAGAAGGAGGAAGAGCAGGGCTGGCTGCCTAAGACAAGCTGCTTGGAGAGTAAGATATTTAGGTGACCTGGGATCACAACAGGCAGTCTTTAATTGCTGAAACGTCATTATTACTCAACATAGAGCCTAGTCCTGAATTTGACAGCATGACACAAAGGTGTTACGTTGCAAATGTGGCTAATGAACTACTGCAAGCTCTGAAAACCACCCCCCCTCAGCTCCAGGCCAGCCCCTGAGTCAATAGGATTTTCTTGACCTACTCATGACAGCAGTCAGACAAGCCAGGGAGCACCATTAGGGACTCTCACAAGGTAAAGAAAGGCCAGTCTTCCTTTCTGTGTTCTCACTCCCTTCACCGGTGCCATCTCTCCCTCTTTCCTTCCCCTCTGCAATCGCAGAGCCTTGGAGGTGTAATTCTGCACTTTGTCATCTTTTCTGGGGACTCCATTCTCCAAAGCTTCCCTTATATACTAACACCAAGAGGTGAACCAGTGTGTGGGAGACAGACAAAATAGAATCATTTTCATCTGCACTGTCACCAGGGAAGAAAATAGTTTATTTGTATGATTGCAGATCACTGGAGTGAAGGACACTATTAGTCTGTGCATGTAGTTCCTCTCATTCCCTAGATGAGGACCTGGAAAGGGCCTGTAATTCAGCTCTGGTTGCAGCAGCATGAACACCAACAGGCTGCAGACAAGCTTGCTGACAAGCTGGACAGGAGAATGAGCTGGATGTGTAGGATCTTGTAACATCACATTATTGACTTGTTGTAGTGAGGTGAGTGGGTGAATTGACAGTGGAGTTGGCCTCTAAAATTCTAAAGTGCATTTTCTGGACTCTCCTAATGGAGTACAGCATGTTTATTCTGCTCCTTGCATGTTCTCCGTTCTCTGTGCTGGGATGCAGTGATTTCCTCCTTGGATGCGTTCCTGCCGTATCTAGAGCCTGACTATTTTTGAAAGAAGTGCTAAAGGGTCTTAGTTGGGGTGACTGAAAGGTGAGTGGCACAGCCCGTGTACCAGTGTTCCTTTCCTGGTGGCAATGAAGTGTGAGTACAGTGAGTGTGTGTACCAGCTGAACTGGGGGCAATATCATGGGTGCTCCTGGTCTGTACTGCTCGTCTTGATTAACACAAGTTTGTACTTGAGTGTGCCTCCTAAAAGCACTATGGACACCCTTAGATGACAATTAGCTTTGCACTGCTAGCTCTGTCCCTTAAATTGTGCAAGCACCTTTTTACTTCTGGAAACCTGCAGCAGATATGAGACAAACAGAATAGAAAAAAACCTGCTCTCTGTTTCAAAACAGCATGAATCTATGAGGTTTAAGATTCTTGATAAATGGGAAAAAATTAACGTACTGAGACTGGGAAGAAAGAAACAGTGGTTTATGCTGTGCCAGTGCATATAATGGAAACCACTCTAAACTAATACAGGCAAAAAATCATTAATTCTAAACGTGTCCTAATGAGGTTTCTTAAGAGGTACTTGGTGTCCAGGTACTACCATGAGGGATGTTTTAGCACTGACAAAGGAACCCTCTTTATTTTATCCTCTGAGAACACATTATGTGCCTAGTTTGGGTGCTTCTATGTTCACCATAGTGTTCAGACTCTGTTCCTGCAGTAGGAGGCTTATAGGCTGACTCTCACTATGTGAGATGATGAACTACAAACATAGGGGTTATTTCTGTATTTATGCTACAAGTTTGGGGGATTGTAAACAAATACACATTTAACAGCAACATCATTAGTTTTAAAATGTTTGTTTCTTGGCCTGGAGAAAGAGAAATGTTCTGGGTGGGATTTTTAAGTGTTCCAAGTTGGCATCATCTACCCTTGAAATGATTGCTGAAATGCCTAGTAACTTCAAAGGGGGAGAGATAGGACAGTCCTGATTCCCTTTGAAATTTCCTTTCTGAACATTACTGCAGATTATTCACTGGCATATATAATGACCATAGCTGTGAACACGTCTCAGTCACAGGCAGGAAGGTCAAGTTTAAGTCCAGATTGAACAAAAAGTCTGTGATGGATTCTTGATATCAACTGATTGTTTTTTAATAAGAGGATAAATATTAACATGAATATTTGTTCACAGAATACGGTTATTATCTTTTTATTTTTTTTTGAATTCACTAGGTCACATCATTATTGGTTAAGCTCTCATAGTCACTGGCTTGTATTGAATACTGTGCAGACCAAGGTACAGAACTCGCAGAGATTTTTTTTTATGCACTAAAATTTGCATATTGAGAGTGGTCTGTGTGAGGACCACTTGAACTATAAAATCTAGATGCTTGCAAATTTCTACAGGATTAGTGCATTGAGCATTTACAAACAGTATTCCTTTTCCACTGGCTGTTGTGCAGTTAGAAATAGAACAAGATTTCAATAAAGGCACTTTAACATGTCCTTGTCACTGGTTACACAGATAAGTGTTCCAGCTGTGTGAAGTGAGGAGGTAATTCCACACAGCTAAAAGTACAGTCAGCATGAGTAGGGCATAATGTGTCACTCTTAATGGTGGGAAAACAGCAGTTGTTCATGTAAGTCTTGTGTTTGACTAAGCATCTAAAAGGTCAAACATTTCTCCAAATTTTCTGTCCTCTGAAGCAGTTATATCTATTGACAGAACAAAAAATTAATTAATTAATTATACTGAGAATAAAATAGATCTGCCAAAAAGTCACAGGAAAGCTGAAAAAGCCTGCAAAAAACAGGTACAGCCATTGTATACTTGTACTGTGTATGTCTGTCTTTAAATTTAATGACATATTTAAAATAATTATTTTTCTTGCTGAATTTTTCAACCAACTTTGTGCACTGCTACCTAAGAGTACAAGACAGAAGTTTGTCACCTGTTTCTAAAGCAATTAGCAGGTCTCCAGCATCAGAAAGCTTTGGGGAAGAAGGAGAACTCTTGGTTTATTTAAACAGATTTAGTTGGTGTCAAGATATTAAAACAATGAAGAACAGCAATTAGTAATGAAAATTCCTTTGTTTTTTGTTTTTTTTTTTCTCCTGGCAAACAGGATATCTTTGACTTCATGTACCTTATGAAATGTTCCTGTGTATACTCCAAGATATTCAGCCCCATGGCATGAGAATAAATGAGTATATGAAATCTGGTTCTCTGAAAAAATAGCCACTCTGAGAATTTCCTCTCTGCTTTTTTAAACAAATATGAATATTCAGAAGGTCTTTAAATATAAATTGCTGGTTTCTAGAGTGATTTTGGGATGGGGTGGGGTAGGGGGGTGGAGGGGGGTGGGGCTGGACTTTTTCTGTACTGTAATGAAAAAGGATAGTCAGCAGATGGCAATGTTGTATAGTTGTTCCAACAGGAGACAGCCACATCAACAAGGGAGGGAAACCTCTGATACTCCTTAAGTAGCCATGAGGGAAAATGTAGTGGCCTCTGCAGGCCATTGGAGAGTTGGCCATCCAAGCATACTTTGGCTGAATGCTAATGTACACTTATGAGTTTGCAATACCCCTTGTAACAGCAATTCAACATTGAAAACCCCTCATTTGAAAGGGTAAGACCATTATAATTTCAGAGCAATCTAATTAAACTAGTGATTTCCATATTCTTTTAAAAATATGATTTCATAATGCTGCATAAGTACGATGTGTTCGTTCCCATACAGATTGCATATTTAAAAAGATAAGTGGGTCTGATGGATTTCCTTTTGCTGGAATGCTGTGTGACAATTTAATTGATCTGTTACCAACTTTTAAGACTCAAGCTATGAAAATCAACTCATGAAAAACATTTCTCCAAAGACAAATAAAAGTTATTTGCTTATAACCCAGTGTGGTTCAGTTGTAACACAAACTGGTTTGTATATGAATTACCATCACTAGGTCTAGTCCCAAAGGACTGGAAAGTTTTGTGGCTCCAGCAAGTTCCAGGTTAGGCATGCTGTGTTTTGCCAGCTAGGAGGTAGAAAGATATGGGATACAATTCCACCTCTCTTTCTTTCTTTTTTTTTTTTTTTTTTTTTTTTTTTTTTTATTTTGTTTGGGGAGCTATTATATTACTTTGTTCTAAATATATAAATCAAAGCTGCAAAAGCTTTCTGCTTCCAGCTGTACTAAAGGTATGGGAATGAGGTTAAAGAACCTGTGGTAGACTACCTCAGCATATAAAATCCATGGAATAGCTCAGCAAGGGGAACTTGGAAAGAGTTCTGTAAAATATAGGAACAAACAGATGTCTTGAGAGAAGTGAGTAATAGCTTGAATAAAACAATTTTAGGTTCAGCTGATATCCTGCTTCACGCTCTGAAGTGTGAAGCTCTGTGTTAGTAACCAAAGAAGCAGGCATCATTTCGGATGTTAGTGAAATGTGAAGCACAAAGCTCTTTAGATCAAGGTTTTGTCTAGCAGTTCAGTCTGAAATCTAGAAATGGACATGGATGCTGAAAGACAAAATCAAGTCATTTGTATCACAGTAATTGCTTTAGCAAAAATGATGCTATGAACACCCTTCCTTGTTTACACAGTAAGACCTCTCTGGTTTCCCTCAAGGTAAAAAGAACCGGCAAGAAGAAAGGCTCTATGTCAAACTCAAAGACGTATGTAACTTGAGATGTAGTGCTAAATTAAAACTCCTGTCACACAGAGACTACTTACTATAATTTATGTCAAGGTTAACAGAGTAAAAAGTATTGGAGTATTTTAAATGCTAATCAGACACATTATCAATTAGTATCACTGAAAATTTTTTCTTATATACTGAAAGATATTTCAACGTTTCTCAACATTTATGTCTTTTACAGGAAGTTGAAGGAAATATCACAGAAATTTTACATAAACTGAAAATCACTCAGGAAAATCAGAGTATGAAATGTTCAAATATCTATGTCAGTGTGGTTGCACAGAAAGTGTTAGAGTAATGGAAATGCCAGTCATAACAACTTGCTGGGCCAGTGTAAGACAAATTAGTTACTAATAACAGCTGCATTCAAGTGCTGGTTGCAGAACACACAGAGTAGCAGCTGGGAGTCATAATCAGATATTATAGATTTGACTTCAATATGGCTCAGAATATTACGGAATAAAAATTATGCATAGCATTTGATTAAAAACTCTAATTGCTTCATTTTTTTTTTTTTTATTTATAGAATCACAGAATATTCTGAGTTGGAAGGAACCCACACGAATCATCAAAGTCCAGCTCTTGGCTCTGCACAGAACAACCCCAGGTATCACACCAAGTGTCTGAGGGCGTTGTTCAAAAATGCTTCTTTTACTCTGTCAGCCTTGGTGTTGTGACCATACGGGTACAGAACAGACGTATTATGGTACTTTTCAAAGACTTCTAAGTTTTCTGACAGTGCCCTGCTGATGGTATTTTACACCAGACTTGGAGATGTTCAAGCCATTGTCTGTTCTGACATTGCTCACTAGTGCCAGTTTTGGTAATTTCTTTGTGCAATGGATTTTTTTAATGTTGGGAACTGGCTTGAGATTCTTAAACCTCTTTAAACATAAACTTTTGTTTTATTTTAAAGGAGTGGACTGTGGGGTCACCTCAAGCATTTGAGGTAACATAAAGCATGCAGGTTTGTTTACTGATGCTGCCTATCAGAAGTAAATACTGAATATATTTGTTTTTGTTGTGCTTTCAGTATTTTGGTTTAGCACAAGACTGTTTATTCCTGCCATGTTTTTAATGTTCCAAAGCTCTGGATATTTCAAAGCTTTGGATAAGATTCCATCCAATCTAGAACATGGTGGAAGAGAGACTATCTCTACTTATTCATTCACCGTCAAGATCATGAAATTCATATACTCAGATAGGTGTATATTTCAGCATTTTTGGCACAGCTTCAGATTGGTTGTGAGTTTGTAGTGCTGCTTAGAGGTTTGTTTTCCTTACGAGCAAATGTCAGCCAGAATTAAGCCTCTGTATGAGTTGAAAAATATGTCTATAGAGTATCTGAGAAGTCTAGTTTATTGTCAGAACATAAGGTACCTTTTCACTCATGTGCCCTGCTATTGCCCATGAGCATTTTTGTATCTACAGTTTATCAGTATAAGAAATCACTGCATCCAGGAGAATCAGGTAGTGACAGGCTTGTGGCATTATAGACCTACCCCGATAAGACCTAAAATCAAATCAAGCTATCATACAAGCTATCATGCAAGACCAGCTGCTGGAGCCAGGGTGTCATCTTGGTATTAATTACACTAAAACCACCCTGGTTCACCAGACTTTGAAAAAAACACCATCAGGGATGTCCATGAAGGTTACTCCTTGAAGTTGAGAGTAAGAGATCTCCCCACGAGCATTGGTATGGGTAAGTTACACCAGGTCTCCACTTGATAATTATTTCTTTTTGCTAGCTTTAAAATAACTGCTTCAATAATTGCTTTGTTACAGTGCACTATACTACTTTATGCTATATTATACTCTACTAGTAGATTTTTAGCACTTATATTAAGTCATAAATAGTTCTGATTAAGATCTTTTGTCTGACCATTTGTAATAATAAGCTATTCATCTTATAGAAATATCCTCATTTTGCCAGTCATTAAAACCTGCAGGACAAAAGTGGTTCAATCCCACCTCTATAATTCCTTAAATTTAAACCACTAGCATAATCCAAGGCTAGGATTGGATTCAGTTGCACCTAGACTCCTCTCTGAGAAGGGGTTTAGAAAGCAAGGGAATCCTTTCTGCACCTTGAGACTCAATGGCAGGGCTTTTTTAATCAATTTTGTGTAAACCTTCCACTCCCACCCTCAACAAGGCTGCAGTAAGTTTAATTCCTTAGTTTGCTGCATGCCTAATTTGTTAGTTTATGTTTGCATATGTAATGCAAATGGTTAAATCTATCAATTGGAAGTGGCCATCACAGGGTAGTTATAGGCCTGAGGACTCACAGAAAGTCTTACTGACCTTAGTGCATTTTAGGCCAGTCTTTTATGTTTTCAAACATTAGGCAGACATTCTGGAGTTGTCTCCTATTGTTATAACACAACACTAAGAGAAAGGTGTCTCAAATTTAGATGGCAGGTAATGTTTTGTGCCAGTGGATCCCAAAAAGCCACTGTAGGTTCCTGTTGTGTCTGTGGCCTATACACATCCATGCATTGTTGGTAAAAATCCAAAATTATACTTATAGACTCCAAAGAACAAGATCCACTTATATAGAAAAGGACAGCTCTATTTTCATCTTATTACCA
Organism: Lophotriccus pileatus; assembly: GCA_035583135.1. Taxonomy (NCBI): domain Eukaryota; kingdom Metazoa; phylum Chordata; class Aves; order Passeriformes; family Tyrannidae; genus Lophotriccus; species Lophotriccus pileatus. The sequence continues at coordinate 30,893,492 of JAWWES010000115.1, forward strand.
ACACTATCTGTCAAAGGCGATATGTTTTATTTGCTGACAGAGGCAGAAAGTTTGACTTTTAAATTGTATTAGAAAATTAAGTAAGGAATTTTTTTTCAAAGAAAGCTTGAGCCTTAACAAAAAAGAACCCTGAACTCAGATCTTATGAAAGATAAATATTTACAATTAATTTTTTTTTCAGTTTAAAATAGAACATTAATAATTCTAGTAGTCTATGAAATCTTAAAATTAAGGTTAGGCTTCAGTTAATATACTGTTTCTGACTCTTTGATTGGGAATTACCAACTTTAGAGTTCACAAGATGGTATGTACAATTATGGTACACACTTGTTCTTGGAGGGTGGCAGTGCAAACAGCTCTCAATTCAGGAGCTGCTACCTAATGATGTAAGACCACTAATACATGATAATTTCATGAACATGGAAAGTAACCCACTTTATGATATAAAGTTACTGTATATTATGTTGTTACAATTCCTTGGATGAATGCATTCATTAAGCTTAATGAGGGGGATGGAAGGAATTAAAAGAGAACAGTAAAGCAAAGCATGGAATCTAAATAAGTAGTCTCCCCACAAACAGCATGGAGAGAACACATCTAAGCCTCCTTAAATTTGCAAAATTTGCTTTTTCAGAGCTGGGTGCCAGTAGATCTAGAAATTTATAGATAATTACAAAATTATGTGCAAAATTGATAAAAGTTTTTTGATTAGTGATAGTTACATTCCCTTCAGAAGCTGAACATAAGTCAGGGTAGCTGAGGCGCTAAGGATAACACAAAGAACCTCTTTGAATAGAAGAGTCCATTGTTCTTTCCCTTCAAAACATATGGATGAATCATGGTCTAAGAATACGCAGAACAGGAAAGGATGATAAGACATGATCATACTTGCATCTACTTATACGTTACAGAATTGTATGTTTTGTATTTCTTTGATTTTCAGTTGAGAGTTGCATGACCTGCAGGTCATGTATGAGACTTACTGGATAAAATTCAATTTCATTTGACAGACTAAACTGGGAAAAAAACTAAGCACAGTTCTGTCTGAGAGAATAATAGTATATATATAATTTTTTTTTCTTTTGAAAGTTAAAATTTGGGAACATGTGGAATAATCGGTCAGCCATAAGGCTATTAGAAATAAAACATCAAGGTAATTAATGGTAGATATAGTTAAACACCAGGTTAATTAGTCTCATTTGTATGATGTTAATTATTAAAAGTAATCAGCCCTGGGATACTTACAGAACCACTCTCACTAAATGTTTTAAAAAATGTAGCAGAAGGACTTTTACATTTTGCTTCAAGCAGAGCTTATATATAAACCTTTTAAAGTAGCACACTTGTCTTGGGATATTTGCATAATAAGATGCTTTATAAAATGAAAGCCCAAAATTCTGCTTTCCCTCCAATGTTAGAAATCGTATTTCTAGAACTGACATATTCTCTTTCTGCAGGACAGATCAGGAAGACTGAAACATTAAGAGTAGCATGAGAATTCTGAATCAAAGCATGTCTTGAGGCATAATTAACAGAAGGCATCTAATTATCTGAAGTCAAAACTGTATCATCCTTAGCCCTTAATGCACATAAGATAACTTAGATGACATTTAATTAGAGGAAAGCATGGATTAATACTTATTTAATAGCTTTGGTAGAAGCTTCCCTTAGGTGTTAGGAGATTGTCCAGTGAATTGGGGCAAATATTTAGCCTGTGCCTGCAGCTAAATAAATAAATTGCGGCAAACAATTTACTTAGCCAAGTTTCTACTGTTTCTGCCGTAGGAATGTGATTTCTTCAGATTTAACAGCTATCTGATGAAAACCTTTCTAATTCTCACTGAGAAATTAAAAATGTTTAAAATATAGAAGTTTGAACACTATTGTTTACCTGTAAATGCATGGATAAAGTCATATAATTTTATTTGTTTTCCTGGTTAAAAAGGTTTATTCAAAGCTCTAGTGGAAGTAGTGAAATTTATTTTGGACTTAGGTTACCATTCTCATTTGAATTTGTTAGCTGTCTCAGTATTTTGTAGAAGCATTTGTTGTCACGTCTTAATGGCTCTATCTGATCCATGCCTAAGTCATTGTAGGAAAGGAAGGCAGCAGGAAAGCAAGCTCTGCTATGGAAATAATGATGTCCACACTTTGCATTGTGCACAGGTGTCATGTGTAAAAACCACCTTTACTTTCAGTGCATAATACCAGATCTAGAAACGACCTCTCTTGGTCTCTGTTCTTTAGAATGCTTTCAAGAGCTTCTGCATCTGGTTGAGAAGAACAGACAGGTGGATGGGAGTTTTTGCCTAGATCCATTCCAACAAATTTGTTATCTAACAAGATGTTAGGAAGGATGAACCATCCTCTGGAGATTAATCTTTCTCTCTTTACAAGCAACCTCAAGTGCCTGAAATTAAGTGAGTTGGTCTTAGTTCCTTCTGTATGGCTTATAGTGGGAAGACTCCTCAATTCTGCCTGTGTTTACACTGGAGTATGGACTGTCACTGACTTAGGTCTCAGTTTCTTTTCAGTGTTTGTGTTGGTTGTATGCTATACTTTTTCGGAAGGTGTGGGATCAAATAGAGGAAGCTTTGTTACCTGAAAAGGAAAATTAATTTCTTAAAAATTAAGAAATTTTACTTATTTTCTTTACTAAGAAAATAAGTAAAGAAAGATAAATACCACTTCAAACATACCCCTAATATCTCAAAATTATGTAAGTGGAATCCAGGCTTGAAAAACTGCTGTTGAACCTCAGAATCAAATATTATAATGCTATATGAAAATCAGAAATTTGTTTTCAATTTTGCATACAGTAGCGTGGATAGTTATATGGTCTGCATAAAGAGATATTATCATGTAAGATTTTAAAAAAATGTCTAATGCTAATAATTTCTCTAATAAATAGCTGTATTCTTCCAAACAGTTTTCAGCAGACACTGTCTTCTTTCCATCATGGTTCTTTTTCTTATGGGAGCACTAGTGAGTATTAATTAAACTCTCAGGACAGAATTCCCAAGTGGAAGTTAGTTAGGTATATCAAAGATGCATCTTCTAAATAAGATATGTGTATTGGTCTTGAACTATGGTGGTATGTACCGGCATATGAACATTGCTTTTGCGAGTCTTTTCATGACCCCAAAATTTTTACTTTTATTTTATGAAATTGTACTATGGCTTCAGAGTTTTTTTGAAATAATGAGATGGGTTCAGATGAAGTGGAAGTATGTGTTTGATTTTGCAGAAAGCCTGAAAAAAACAAGTCAAAGAAAAGAAGTACTCCTTTCAACTAGAAAAAGTATTGTTTAATTACCCATAAGAATCCCCAAAGAGCTAGCTCATGTTATCCTCTCTTGATGGTTTTCAAACAGTGCTGGGAATCCAGCTGGTTCACTGGAAGCTTATCAAACCTGGTAAGTCATGCTTATCAAACCTGATTTCCTTCTATAACAAAGTAACTACCTAGTTGATCTAGGGAAGCCAGTGGATATAATCCTGTTGGATTTCAGTAAAGCTTTTAATACTGTCTCTCATAGAATTCTTCTGGACAAAATGTCCAGCACACAGCTGGATAAACACATCATGCGGTGAGGTGAGCAAGTGGCTCACGGATCCAGTACAAAGGGTAACAGTGACTGGGGTAATATCAGACTGGCAACCTGTCACTAGAGGAGTTCCACTGGGCTCCGTCTTGGGCCCTGTGCTCTTCAACATCTTCATAAATGACTTAGACATGGGACTGGAAGGGATAACTAGCAAATTTGCAGAGGACACAAAACTGGGAGGAGCTGTTGACTTCCTTGAAGGAAGGGAGGCCCTGCAGAGAGACCTCAATAAATTAGAGGACTGGGAAATCACCAACAGTATGAAGTTCAACAATGGGAAGTGCTGGATTCTGCACCTGGGGTGGGGCAACCCCAGATGTACACACAGACTGAGGAATGAGATGCTGGAAAGCAGTGCCACAGAAAGGGACCTGGGGGTCTTGGTTGATGGTAAGTTGAATATGAGTCAGCAGTGCCCTGGCAGCCAGAAGGGCTAACCATGTTCTGGGAGGCATCAGGCAAAGCATCGCCAGCTGGTCGAGGAAGGGGATCGTCCAGCTCTGCTCCACATTGGTGTAGCCTCATCTTGAATATTGTGGCAGTTTTGGTCATCTCAATACAGGAAAGATATTAAGCTCTTGGAGAGCATCCAAAGAAGGGCAACAAAGATGGTGAAGGGCCTTGAGGGGAAGCTGTATAAAGAGCAGCTGAGGTCACTTGATCTGGTCAGCCTGGAGAAGAGGAGACTGAGGGGAGACCTCATCATAGTCTATAACTTCCTTGTGAGGGGAAAAAGAGTGGCAGACATTGATCTTTTCTCTGGTGGTGAACAGTGACAGGACCTCCAGGAACAGCTAGATGTTGTGCCAGGGGAGGTTTAGTTGGATACTAGAAAAAGGTTCTTCCCCCAGAGGGTGGTTGGGCACTGAAACAGGCTTCCAAGGGAAGTGGTCGCAGCACCAAGCCTGACAGAGGTCAAGAAACATTTGGATGATACACTCAGGCACCTGGTGCAGAGCCAGGAGTTGGACTCAATGACCCTTGTGGGTCCCTTCCAACTCAGCATATTCTGTGATTCTGCTATGAAGAGTGGTTATGTTTATGAATGTGAAGGAAAAGTAGGAAGAAGACAGATCATACCAACTACATACCTATCCGTGCTAAAGGCA
>JAWWES010000115.1:30912183-30930992 GCA_035583135.1 Lophotriccus pileatus
GAAGTGTAGAAAGCTCCAGTCACACTCATATGATGAAAAAGTTTCTTGCAGAATCTGGTGTCAACATGGCTGCTGTTGGCTTGGTTTGTTGTGTTATGAGCTACAGACCTCTCTATCAACCAGTATATTGAGGATTGGAGAATTCTTGATATTTGTTTTTGCATATAAAACAAAAGATTTTATTTTTCCAAGTGTCAAACTTGTCCTCAGATCAATCTTTCAATTTTTTCACTTTTAAAAAAATTTCTCTTTTACTCCTTGGGGGGGGAAAAACAAAAGCAAAGAAGAAAAGCAACAAAATCAATACTTTTTATGCAACAGTTCCTTTAATGGCTTGAAAATTATTAACTCATATATTTTTATAAGTGGAGAAATTACTTCACATTCAAACTGCAGGTGTGTTTCAAAGAAATATCCGTGTTACAGCTTGCCATCTGTTTAATTAAGTAGCTCTCCTTATTCACTTGTATTTTGCAGTATCCTGTTTATTAACAAGTTATTTAGTTTTAATTGAATGAGTTCCAACTACAAGAGGTAGTAATGCCATCCTTTCAATGCTAGGCAAACAAGTAAGAATCTGAGCTAAGAAACCCGTTGTAGAATTGAGTCCTTGTGAAATAAAGGGATATATGTAAGCTAAGTGATGGGATATCAAGGAGGTCAAGAGAAAGGGTAGGTTCCTGGGAAATGCATATGAGAAACTGACTTAGACACCACAGGTGGCTGGGAAACTCCTTCACCATGAGAAGTAGAAAGGCATGAGAGATGCTATGATTCATACATCCTTCCTCTTTTCTTGTATCATTTCCAAGGCTTCTCTTCATGACCATTGTTAGTGACAAGGCACTGGACTAGGTGGACTTCTGATTTAACTGAGAATTGTCATTTTCATACTCTTAGGAATGCCAAAGCTTAGTTTGGATCTGGACCTTTGGTAACTGTTTTAAATGACATTCTGCCTAAGCAAGGTAGCTGTTTCTTTCAAGTGAAGACAAGTGTAGGCTGAATAACAAGCAAAAATAACAGCTCTTCCAGAAGGCCTTGAGCTGGCTTAGATATTTCTGCAAAATCCATAAGACATCCGAAGAATGGAGTAAAAAGGACACTAATCACACTTTTACATCTAAAGGTATTATTTAGTTTTACTGCAGAATCACTCTAATATTCTGCAGAGGCTGGTGCTTGCAATAAGCAGAAATCGTATTTGCTGTTGACCCTGTATCATCAGGGAACTTGCCTTCTGGTCTTGATTGAAAAAAGCCGTCCTGGTCTGGTTTCATAGGAAATCTCCCTGTAAAGGTTTGCAGGTCTTTGCTCTTGGACTAAATGTAAATAATATTGCACCTATTTGAGGATATGGATTAAGTCTGGGCTACTCTGTGAAGCCCCAGAAGTTTTGTGTTTCTACCCTCAGAAGTTTGGCTGGTTGGTGATTTTTCAGTAATTTTATATTTGGGTTTTAATTATATTCTAAGACTTTATTCAAAGCTAAAAATCAGGAGGTGTTATTCAGACATTAAAATGCTAGCTTGAATAATAAAGGAGGCTACTCTATAGAAAATAATAGAATGTCTTCCTTTTTGTGTTTTCCCCTCTTAGTAATGAAAAATCAAATGTTTCTGTCAAAATAATTCACAACAATGGAAACGGGTGTTGACTGAGAAAAAATAAATGTTTCAGTCCTTATTAACTGGTGAGAAAAATATTTGACCTTTTGTATCAAATCAGCCTAAGCCCCTGATAGCTTTAGTAAAGTCTGTAGTGTATTTCTGGTCACCTGTAATGAAATGTATGAGAACAGGAAAAAACTTATTTTCCTTTGAGTTGCGGTGAAACATCTGCGTTTTTACAAAATTTTGTACAGAATTTTGAGTTTGTTACCTCTACTATTCACATAAAGCAGACGTCTACGTACCTTTATTCAGTGTTGTAAGCCAACTGGTTGTGAAGATCAACTTATCAAAGACAAAGCTCAGGATAAAATGTATTTCGATCAACTTTTTTATGCTGTAGCTTTTGTAATGAGATGTATCAACACTCTGAGCCAGCTCACATGGATCTAAGGTATGAAATCTCTGTCTCATGCTTAAAAGTTTAAAATCTTCCTTTTGCACTGGAATACTCACATCTGTGACTTTCCTTGTCATTTCTTTTATACTTCTGACTTGACAGTAGTTGGGTTGTGATATCCAGATGTGATTCAAACTGCCTTTCAGAAAGGATGGAGTACTTCAGCTCATCAGAGCTGAACTGCATTTCTAAAGGTAGTAGTTTAATTTTTAAATGCTGAGTTTGTTCTTTTGTAAGCAGAGCCTGAGTTTTATTCAGTGGTGGATGCTCATAAAGAATATATGCAAAAATCTCAATCAAACAACTACAGGTTTACTTCAGATTTCTTCTGTTTTCTTTTTTCAGTGGGCTTAACTAAAGAATTGTAAAAGATCTCTGAAGAGCAGACATATCAGATTCTGGCTTTATAGTGGGAAATGCCTCTGAATCAGTTTTGGGTTTTTTTCCAGTTTGATTATTCCTCTCATTTTTTCCTCCTTTTCAATATAGCAGTGTCCTCCTCTGTTTTCATGTTTTGCTTGCTGACTACTTGCTTCTGCATTTAAATAACATGAGTACTGGATAGAAACTTGAATACTTTAATTTTTTTTTTTAACTGTTTTTGTATTTTCGGTTCTCTTCCTATCTTTGTAACCTTCTGTGACGATGGTTGAATTTTGTCCTGGAGTCACACAGCCCAGGGAGTCATCTTCAAGACTTTCTGACAGTTCCATAGACACTTTGGGTGGACATGGCAGGCCTAGGTTCTACCACTGAGAAAATAGTGAGAAGCCACCCTTTGCCAAGACCATAGTGCCAGGTAGGGTATATCAGGGTGGCAAGAAGACAGTTGTGGCGCAGAAAGAAAAGATATAATTCCTGTTTTGAGTTGTCATCAGTGGTGTTTTTCAGATTTCAGCAAATGCAGTGGGATCTTTTACTCAATAAGAACACACAGTGCTTTTAGTGGAAAAAGTTGCATGTACATTTAGTTAATGTGGCCCTCAATTTCTGGATGGGAGTTAAACTTTCCTGGCTAGCAATTTCACATTTACTCAAAAAATTGTTTCACAAAGTCTGTATATTCAACCAGAATCCTCATTAATGTTTTTGAACTGCATCACTCCTATCATGATACATCCACTGAAGAACAGCATTTGAACTGTATATCTGTTGAGTACTATGTATTTAAAATTTTCGTTAACAGAGGAGATTCCACTTTGCTTCTGTAGAATAATTTTTTTTCTGAAGTACGTTACCACATATTTTCCACTTATTTGTTAAACTTCAAGGCAATGAATTGCTGTTGATTACGTTATTCAGCTTTTTATTCCTTCAGAAGGGGAGGAGGGAAATCTCCAGAAAAGCCTCTTGGAAAGCAGCAGTGATTCCTGATGCATATGTTCAAGCTTGGGCTCGTTTTTACTGAACTCCTGTGAAATGGTGGTGTTGTGATGCTTTGGAAAGCAGGGAAAAAGAAGAATCAGATTTTAGTCTGCAGAAGAAAAGCTACTGCAGAGATGTATTTTTGTTTCTCTCTCTCTTTTTATACTGAAATTTGTACTCCTGGGTTATACAGTCATTTAACTTCAGTCTTCTTTCTACAGAAAAAAATACTTATATTTTCCCTATAATTGCTCTCACTTTTCCATATCAAACAATTTCCAAGGACTCAGTATTTATTCCTTCTACTTAGTATATAGCTATGTATTCCTGCTGCAGTCATCATTTGTACAGCACATCATTTGTCATCACTCTGCTTTTCTCCCTGTCATGTGAAACAAAAACCATAGTTTTTCCCTTAGGGCCTAACTGTCCTTCCTCCCAGCACCAAGACCTCAATTCACATCTCCCATCTGGAAAACACAAGTGCCAGACATTTTCATCCTAATTTTTTTACGGTTTTGGGCAAGTACTTTTTTTGCTTTCTCCTGTTAACACAGGTACATTTGAGCAGTTCCAGTACTCTCCTCCTTCAATTTGAAGTGACCCCACTGTTTTATTTCAAATGCCTGATTGTAATTTTCCTTAAAACTTCCATAATACCTACCAGAAACTCCACAAGAGCTGGGTTGCCATGGGCTGCCACCAGTGGCAGGCTTTTGTTCACTGTATGTCACTCACGTGTGTGTTCGGTACTGTCCCTACGGAGATTTCCTTCTATAACTCCTGTCAAAACACTGTTCTGGATTCTCTTTTTGTCAATGCAAGTTTTGTGTGAACTTTTTATAGTTTCTTAATAAATTTATGTTTTATTTATTTTATGTATTTATTTTATATTTATCAAATACACAGGATATAAATCTGCAAGCTGAAATGTGTAGTGAAAAGTGTTACTACTGTTAAAAATCTTGGCTTTTTGGCCAGTTTTAGCTGATATCAAAACCAAAGAAAACCTAAACATAAAAATTCCAGTTATATTTTAGTTTAGTTTCTCATATTTAATTAGCTCTTCCTTGCACCTAGTTTGTCAATGCAAGAAGAAAATACTAGACTCATATGCATTGAAGAAACTAGAGAAAAGAAATTAAAACACTCACCCTACCCTAGATTTCAGAAGGACCTAAAGAGACCAGTATGTGTTACTTTAAAATAAATTATAATTAAAAAAATGTTTTATTTGTAATTTGGTTTTCAATCTTGGAGTTAAAAGTTTGATTTTATTTCTTTAATGTAATCAATTTCATTTTTAATGCTTAGATTCTGCTGGAGATGACCCCAAGGAAAGCTCATGAATTTGGGATGCTTCTTTCTTTAAAGAAAACCATTCCAAATACAGTGACAAGATCATAATCCCCAGGACAACTGCACTGTGAGTTGCGTAATGGAATGGGCTGGCAGGGATCTTTTTCCAAGCTACAAGGCCAGTATAGCAACTGGCATTGCTGAATTGTGATCCCATTGGCACAGAAAAAGCAGGACGCAGGTACACCACTTCTTTACCCCCTTGGACACACCATCGGCTTGGCTCAGCTTCCAAAGCACTTCACAGGGTGCCCTTAACTTCAGAATTGGCAATGAGTGTGTTTCCTCATCTTATAAAACACCAGCATCATATCAGAGTCTAGTCTGTGGAAGAGATCATGAATCACCTTTTTTTTTTTTTTTTAATTATGTACAAATCTTAATATTTTCATAGTCAGAGGCAAAAAAACCCTGTAATAGTGATTAAGAGGATGTCATTCCATTTCTTTTGTTTTCCCTCCTTACTAATGAGCTGGTATCATTACAGGGTCTTTGACATTACAAAGAGGTGGTATGGAATCAGGGCTGAGAGCTGGGAAGGAGCGGAGAGGGGATCCTTGGGAAAAGATGCAAGTGCTGTTGCTAAGGAGTGTCTGAACAGTCTATCTGCTTTGTAGATCCAACTGCATCCCAGAGTTGCCAATCTCTGAGTCAGTTTTGGACATGATTGGTATTAGTGAGTTTGCAGGTTGCATTAGGCATGACCATGCCCTTGAGGCAACAGATAGCAATTCTGAGCTTAATTTCACTTTTTCTCTTTTGGTCTCTGGGACATGTGTAACAATACATGTGCCTCTGTGTATGCATTGGTGGGGAAAGAGAGAATTATAAGACAGCACTTCTGTTTCAAGTCTGTGCTCTTTCAGTTCATCTCTAAATCCAATATTATTCTACTGCTTTTTAGTGCTCTGCAAGAAAAACAAAGTTGAGTCACCAATAAGGTTTTATCTACAGGTAAATATTTCCTTTCAACATGAAAAAGCAGGCTTTAGGGACCTGTAAAGAAATTACTTCCTTTTCCTCTCCACATATTTGATGAGTTTTTCCATAAGAAAGTGGTGGTGAAGAGGGAGTTAGGAAGAGGGAGTGAAGAGACAGCATCTACCTATCTGCAAATATAAAATGCATTTAGATTTAATAAAGGCAGTGAGCAAAGGGATGGGACTTTAGCAAGTGGAAAGCCTTGATGGCTTTGACAAGCCTTTTCTTTATTCTCTTGAGCTAATTGAGTCACTTGACAGGCTGGCATCAGGGTACAGTCAAATTCTGACAGGCTAATTTGAGCTTGTGGTTCCAATGAAACATACATACGGCACTCATTATATTTAGTGACAATCAGTGTCATTTTCTGGTTAAATGCAGACAGCTCAACGCATTTATTCAGCTGCCTATCTGTAAATGAAGCAAGCAACCCCAAAGATGAAGGTGAAGCAAAAGGGTTAGTTTGGGGGGCTTATTTGCAGTCTTGATAATACTTGGGAACAGAAGGAGGATGGGAAACTGACCATTAAGCTTGTGTGAGTGAGACTGGTAGAGGGGGAGGCAGGAGAGTAATTGCCATAGCCTGCCATTTCATGTGGCAAACAGAGGAATTTTCGTTTCTGCAATAATGGAGCTAGGGATAGAAAAGACTTGTCTGCTTAGCAGAGGCTGCCTCCTGGACGCTGAGTAAGCACAAAACCACTCAGTATTGCATAATATTAACTATCTTTGGGAAGGGTGTTTAGGAAGGCAGCCAGCTGATCTATGCACTGCTGAAAGACAGCAATCCTCAGCCCTGAGATGCCCTTCAGAACTGAGAAAGTTAGACTGTATGCAGCCTGACACAAATAACCATTACTATCACAATTCTACAATCAGAACTCGAAGTGATATATAACTACTTGATTCTTTTTCTTTTTTTCCTTTTTTTCTTTTTTCTGGTGCAACTAATTTGCATTTGCTTAATGTCATCTTTGTATTCTGCTCTGGCAAGTTTGATGTGGGTCCTAAAATTACCAGATAAATATTTCTTGAGGGCATAGGGAAGAAAGAGTATGATTTTTCAGTGTTGGCTCATGTTTATTGAATGTGTGTAAGTTCCCATAATTCGGGGTTAGAATCTGCTTTGATTAATGTTTTAATCTTAGCACTGTTGTGCTATAAATCTAGTTGAGCAAAGACTCCATGACGTTCTTCTTCCCTCTCCTTTCCAACTTTTAAATACTCTGTTGGTAGAAATTGTATTTTTCTCTTGGAGCAAATGCAGCTGTTCAGTGTGACTGTAAAGTACCACAAGTACGTACGGTCAAATCTTTCTTGTAGTAAATGAAAAAAGCATGTATGTTTGTAATATTGTCACATAAGACTTATTTATTTAATTTTTTTTGCTGATGATGGTTGAGGTCTGTGTGCAAAGCAGAGACAACTTGTGCAGAGATTCCTTGTCCACTGCTAAGTTTGTAAAGATTAACACTCTGATATCCTAAAAACAAGAGTTGGAGATGCCTAAGACCTGCTTGTCTCAGATCCCACCCATTCTTCTGTTCATGTGCTGTAGCTGTGTTTTGTATATTCAGGCAGACTCTACTTTTTTTCTGATTGACAGAGGCCAACACATGGCTAACTAAGATGCAAGAAGTCTGCGCTGAGCTATATATGGCTAATTGATGTAACATGGCAGCCTTTGGCTTTACTTCCAGCCTATTTTCTTTCTTTGTTTGACAATTAACAAAATCCAGTTTTCATTTGGGGGACAGAGGAAGAGAAACTTGCTTTGAAATCTTGCAGGTGAATTTCATTGAAGCTACTTGAATCCAGAATCAGGCTTTGAACTGGTGGTGCTATCAATGGCAGGATTTATACTTTAACTTTTGCTTTGTTTGCTTTCCAAATGCTGCTCTTCTAAAGAGCAACCATTTTATGGAAGCTGAGGAATATGTAATTGGTATGTTATCTGGAAAATCTGATCATTTTCTGTAGACTTTATTCCATTTTAAAGTATTAATGTTCTTCTTCAAGATGTATCCCCATCTTTCATCAACACAATCTTTCATTTCTCTACAGGGTTATGTTGATTATGTGTTAATGTGATGACGCTGTCATTCAAAATGAAGATCAACACTTTAATGTTAATGCACTGATTTCAGCTTTGGAGAGAAACCTGTAGTTAGTTCCATCACGACAACTTTGTGTGACATATGTCACAGTTTGGAAATGATCCAACTAGGTGTTATGTTGTAAACACCTTGTTTCCCCTCCAGTGTTCAGAAGCTGAGATGTAATTTATTCCAATCAGGATGTACTTTGACAAGCCAGCTGAATGGGATGCAGCTGCTGTTGTTAAATATTTCCACCTCTTTCTGTTTTTCAGGTTTTCCCAGATGTCATAATCTTCAGAGCTCTCCATGCTAGCATTACAGGGAGCTCTGCCAAGGGTTAGGAGGAAGTGAGAGTGGGATGTGCTGGAAGGAAAAATAGCCAATTATACTCATTATAGAAAGAGATGGACAAAGGGTTTTGATTGGAAAAGCCTTTTGCACTGATGAATAACTAATTCACTCGGATACTAAATCTGATGGTTATTGTGCATTTGATGAATGCTTTGAAAATTCTATATGTGGAAAGACCTTTCATAATAACATGACTCAGAAACAGTGAAACAATAAGCCTTTTAAAACCAGAGATTCTACCTGAGCTGAAATTATGTTGGTTTTGCTTTGGAATACAAAAACTTTAAAAGCCAGTGTATTTCCCTCCACTCCAGAGGCCTAACAGGTAATAAGCACTGCAGTAGTCTTCACATATCCATAGAAATGCCTGCATCCTAAACCAGTCCTTCCAAGCTAATGAAATGTTTGCGGGATAACTTTCTAGGGAAGTTTGGTACAGTCCGTCATTGTCCTTTTGCAGTGGAATGAGCAGTGAAGTTACCCCACGAGGACTTTTGAAAGTGTATAATTGTGTGTGTTGAAACTGAGACATTGCCTCTCAAAGACTGGAAAAGAAACAGTAAAGCTTATCTGTATTTTGTTTAGCCACAAGCATCACACAAACTTATTACCCCATCCTTACCTAAACGCATATGCTTAGGGTCTTCTGTGATATGAATTATCTGACTGTCTAGTTGACTTCAGCAGAGCTCTGACTTACCCATTTTAAATGACGTCAAAAATATTTTCTCAAACATTTATAAATTTATTTTCCCATACAATGGCCAGTTTGTTTATAGTCTCTCTCTATAATTTTTTTCTGCAGTCAATATTTTTTACTTCAACAATGAAGTAAATTGGGAGAAAGGGAGACAGAGTTATACCTTTGTTGGAGTGGGACAAGTGGAATTAGAGCTGGGTCCTGGGTTTTATAGACTCTTGCAACCTTTGTTGTTATTTCCAGAGCTAGGAAATAAAATTCAGTTTGCTACATTCCATGTATCAAACATCTTTACAGGGAGGATAATTCTTTTGCTGTTCCTTCCATGCCCTTTATTTGAAGGTAAAGGTAAAGATTACCAACAGGGAAAGAATAGAGGAAAGAAAGAAACATCAAGTTGCAAGGAGAAACAGTAGGGAAAGATGATATTTAGGGGCCTATTAAGTAATTTCTGGGGTTACATGATGTCCCTGAGAGGACCTGGGAGTAAATTAGATTAAATTTACAACCATTTCTCTATGAATGCTCCATCTATGCAGAAAGCCTTCTCAACTCCAACACATACTCTACACCGCTTTGGGAATCACTCTGAAAAAATCTTCCAATGATGGCTTTTAGGTGTTTCTGGTTCCTACAGTATAGGACAGTAGTAAAGAGAATAAACTGTTTTTGTGTTAAAGAAGATTTTGTATTTTAAAAGTCTGTCTATGAACTCTCTGAATAGGCACAGCACGATACACTGCAATGGAAAGTTCTTCAGGCTGCCTTGCACACAGTTCTACAACTACCTGAAAGAAGGATTTTAGCCAGATGGAGGTTGGCCTCTTCTCCCAGGCAAACAGCAATAGGACAAGAATCTTAAGCTTCACCAGGGGAGGTTTAGATTGGACATTAGGAAGAATTTCTTCACAGCCAGGAAAGTGGTGAAGTCACTGTCACTGGAGGTGCTGGACGTGATTCTTCATGCCATGGTCTAGTTGACATGGTGTTTTTAGGCCATGGATTGGGCTCAGTGATCTTAGAGGTCTTTTCCAACCAAACTGATTGTGTGATTGTACCCAAAGGGGTCACCTACTAATGTTTAAAAGTACATGTAACTATGTCTGTTTGGGTAAGGGCCAACTCGATTGCTGAACTGCTAATTAACATGGCTTGTAATTGTAGTTTCTGTGGTTCATATTCTAGTTTGCTACAGAGTTGTTTGAACGACCTGTTCATTTCACACAAACAGAAATTAGTGAATTGACAGTAACTTCCTAGATTTGCATCATCTTCAGGCTCTATTTGGACAAAGCAAAGGACTTACATTTCACTCCCAATTCCTTGGGCCTTCTATTCCACCTCTGAAAGGTGTTGGTGTTGTCAGCAACACTGACTGTTGAAAACCACATCATCTTTCAAGTCTCCTAGTATTTATTAATTTCTTGAGAAATGGCCAACTTGTTTCTGGTTTCTGTGGTGATTTTTATTTTCTCTTATTTCATCATTCTGCCCCTTATGTTTCCTTTTCATGTAAGGAAATTAGGAAATTGTGAAAAAATTAGTTCATTCATACTCTTGTCATAATCCACTGATTCTGTTCTGCAAACCTGGATAACTTATGTAAGTGACAAATTAGAGCAAAATTTATAGATGCTGAAAGCACCGTCAAAATCTGACTGTTCACATCACAGAGTGAACTTTTTTTCTGAATCCTGTCTCCTCCTTATAATTAAAATCTACAGTATTGTCTTTACAAATCCAAGGTGTTGATATGATGAAGTTATAAGAAAAACCAGCAGCAAAGTTGTCTATGTTGAGATTCAAGAAGGATCTCTGTATAATACGCCTTTATTTTTGAAAAGTGTCTCTACACTAGAAAAAATCAAGGGTAGCAGTTTCTTAGAGCTGTGATTCCCTCAGATCTTTTGTCAGGATAACCAGCTTCAGTTTTACCACAATCTATCTTGATTTCTCAGTCCTGGAAAATGAAGTGTCTACCTGAGTTAATTGTGCAGGACGGCATCAGCTGAGCTGAAATCTTCATCCTATGGTTTATTTCAAGACATTTCCACTTTGGGTCTGGTAAGTAAAACAAGAATATATTTCAGTTTTGCTTTTTGTTTTTTTTTTGTTTATTTTGGATTTGTACAAGCACAAACTATTTTCAGGGAAACTTTAAGGATGTTTTGGAGTTACTTGAGAAATAGACTGGGGGCATTTCTGTCCAGAAAATCCAGTCTGAATTATTTCAAGCCTGTGGGAAAAAAAAAAAAAAAGGTTTTTTTAATATCTGAAGTTTAATATGCAATTGAAAACATATCATATATTTATTAAATGATTCAGCTCACTGGTATAATTTTATGACAATCAGAAATGTTTAAAAAGTGCCACTAATTGTACACAATTCTGAAATTGAAATTGTATTCTGAAATACTAGTTTCTGAATTCATAGACAATTGTTCTGCTCAAGTGCACATGGCATGTAGTGACTTTTTTTTAGTACTTTCTGCTGGGTTTCTTTGACCATTGTGTCTTACTGGACCCTTCCTGACCCCTCAATGTAGGGAGGAGACTAGGTGGAAGTGCGCCTTTGCTGTGTTTTTTCCCTTGGTCTATTAAGTTTCCTTCAGACTTTTTGGGCATAAAGAGTAGTTTTTACTGACAGTCAAGACAGATTTCATTTCTGAGTAAGATGTGTAAACTTCTGGTGCCATCATTCATTCTTTGTAAGGGTGGAATTGACACTGGCGAGTACTCTTCAGTACAAACAGTGAATATCCAGAGCAAAATGCATTTTCATTTCCTGCGTGACAACTTCACAGATGGTACAATTCAAACCTTAAAAAAGCCACAAAGTCTCGGACAACAATGATACCTGCTGAAAAACGATTGCTTTAAAGGTGCTAAGCAGAAAGAGGTCAGCTTTCCTTTAATAGCTTGGCAATCAGAACAGTGATTTTAAAATACTATCTGAATGATCAGAATTATTTTTCTGTCTTCTCCTTTTTATAATGTCTAAGCTGTTTCAGTAGATTTGTGCTTCATTTTTGCTGCAACATGATAATCAGAAGCTGAGATATAAAGATTTTTTTAAAACATGAAAAATACATTTATACATGAAAATACATGAAAAATAAAATTATTTTTGATCAGTAGTTAGTATCTCCTAGAAATTTAAGAATTTTTTAGTGTGTCTTGATACAATCTTAATTTATTGAAATTAGTCCAGGTTTAATAGATAACTTGTGAAACCTGCTCAGCACAATTGGTACAGCTGGCAAATAAATGGCTTCATGCAAATGCATTGATCTGTTCCTTCCATGCTGCTTTCCACACTACAGTGGCCCGCATGCCATCATTCATCAAAGGAGACTTAGGGCAATTTTACAGTCACTGTTGAAGTGGGTGGAAGAATACAGAGATCTACAGCTGTTTAACAGCCAAGATCAGCTTTCATTGTTGGTATCAGAAATGCCATACACAGATAGAACAAAAATTATCTATTCTTATATGCACAGATCTTGTGGTTTTGATCATATGCAAGTCCAAGATGAAAAAGCGTTTTTTCTTCTTTCTTCTATGATATCTTGGCATTTATGCCCAGATAAGATAGACATAAACATTGTTTCCAGACCTAAATATAGGGGGATATGTTGGTATAACTTGGAGTAATTCCACTTCCTGCCATAGAATTACAATGTTTAAAACTTATTCGTATTTTATCTGCTATATTTCTCATCCTCACCTCTGTTTCTTGCCTGTTTCTTCTGGTTCTTCTCTCATACAGCCTCACTCTCCAAAACTAAGCAATGCAATGACTAATATTTATTGTTCTTTGTGATGCCGCAGCTCGAGTCAGGGTCGATAGCAAAATAAGGGGTTCATGCAACAGAGTTAGAGGTGAGGAATGCTATCTCTTTATTGAAGGGGAGTAGGGGTCTTATATAGGATTCGGTAGGGAAGGTGCTGGAACATGGGAGTGGTTTTAGGATTGACAGGGGATAGTGAACGAATAGGAAACTTAGAAAAGGCGTTACATAACAAGGAACCAATAATGTGAACATAGGAAGGTGGTGAGACCGCCCAAAATGCGACAAATCTCAACCAATCACCAACAAGGACAAACTCTGAGGGAAGAACATGTTGGAACTTGTAAAACCATTTAAAAAACTGGGGTACAAGAAACAAACATTAACATTAAACATTAAACTTCTTTTTCTAGTCCCATACAGCTTTTGCTGTAAAGTTTTTCCAGTCCGTGTTAGTGATCTAGGCTTTCTCAAGCCTATTATGCAGTTCACAGTGGTGTAAGTCCTTCAGTATCTCTCATAAATTGTTCTCCATCACTTGTACTTCTCCCTGTCGCCAGCTTTAGTCTCCACATTGTGAGACTTCTCTTCAAGAAGGAGAACTGGAAGTATGGTATTTTCCATTACTCACCACTCCTTTTCCATGTTAACTTGTGCCACCAATGTGTTCTTCTTTTTTTGTTTGTTTTGTTTTCTCTTTGTGATTCCTTTTGCAGCACAATTTAGTGGACACTTTTGGTGACAGGGCTACCAAAAGCAGAGCTTTTACTGATGGCTTGTCATAGAAGAGTGGGAAAAGATTTTGGGTAGAAGTGTGAACAGGACAAGTTGCAGCTTGTCCAGACAAATCTGAACAACAGGACTGTAAGTGGACTGGCATACCATGTTGTGAAGCTGGAAATTATTATGTAAGACTTTCCACATGGAGTATTGCAAATGCATTCAGGCTTTCCTTTAGAGTACAGTTTGTGGAATAGGAAGGAGGGGAACAGAAATGAGAGCAAATAACCCGTTCTTAAGACATAAAATAGGAGCAAGCAGGGTGCAAGAGTTCTGCTTGGTATTCTGAGCCAAATGCAAGTATCAGGTATAATTTTTTTTTTTTAGAAAGGAAAGTTTCTCTACTGCATTTGTCAGAACTGTTATCTGACATAGCACTCATTTCCAAGCTAGAGTGTAAATGCATACCGAAAGAGTTCACCATCATTAAAAATTTCACTGGTGTTGCTGTGGGGTTGGGACTGTTCAAAGATTATGTGGTGACACTTATTCCTGTGAAATTTAACCTAGCAGTGCTGGATAGAGCAGGACTAGCAAGTTGGGCCAATGCCTTTGATAAAGGACTACTGGTTCACAGATCGCCATCAGTGTGAATTCCTTCTTCCTGCTTTTGTGCTGCCTATTACTTCTTGACACACAGAGGCTCATGAAGATGCAAAACAACTTACAAATTGTTTCCTGATACCTCATAGTAAATTTTGCCCCAATACATGATGACAGTAAGTTGTGTGGAGGTGCTACTAAGGGATTCTAAAAGGCAAAGCATGGTGTTGATCCATAAATTGCAGATTTACATGAATTGAAGGGTTTAATGTGATCATTCAGAGTGGCTCCACTGAAGCAATTTAATGGCTTTGCGTTAACCTGTCTGGGAACCATTTATAGTATTAATAATGTTGCAGGTTGGCCCAGCATCATGTTCAGTGTTGCAGTGGACTCACACAATAATGAAAAATTGTCAGTCCTTCTATTTCCCAAATATAAAGTTCACTGCTTCCTAAGATTATGCACTTTGAGGGATTTTTTATCCAAGCAGGCATAGTACAACTTCATGTTATGGATTCTTTTTTTTTTTGCTCCGTTATTGCCTCTTTCTGGTACTTTATTGCTATTAAGCTGCTTGTGATTAAAACAAAATACCTATTTCTGTATGCTTCCTGTTAGTCTGCATTTTTTGCTCTTAGATTAATCTCCTAGAAAGTGATAGTTTCTTCAAAATATGTTAGAAGCTTCTCAAGAATTTATACCTTTATGCCCAGAAATAAGTGCCTGGAACTGAAGTTGTACAGACGGAGCAAGTTTGACAGGGTTCTCTGATCCTACAAAGTGATCCACCTTATGACTGTGGAGCACCTAAGGAATAATTTTGCTTGTTCCTTTGATTTCCTCTGTCATGGTTCTCTGCACATCCTCATTCTGGCCGCAGCTAGAAATGACACAGTGTGATGAGATATAAGCTTCAAGTGCATGGCCTGGCTAAGCTTTGTTTAGCATGGGACACATTCCAAAGTGAAACAACCAGAGCCATTTGATGCTACCCTTATCTTGTTGTGACGGTTGAGAAAGAAAAGATCAGAAGGCTTCATTTAGGGTAACATAACATCTTCATCTTTATTGTTCTCAGTTCCTTCTTACATCCTTTCTAAGCAAGCAGCAAAGCAGTAGCAAGCAAGCAGCAAGTAGCAAGCAGCAAGTAAGTAACAACCTTTTTAATTGGCTAACCAGTATTACTAATACATTTGGCAATAAACATGAGACATCTGGAGTGCTCCAAAGTCAAGCAGTAGTTCTCACACTCCCTAAACTCTCGGATTCACAAACTGTTTTTCTTCCCCAATTAAGCTGTGCATATTTCTCATCCATCATCAGGGAAACACACGAAAACCCATCAGGTCCACCTCTTCTTCTTCTGGGGGCCTAGGAGGCCTCTGTTAACCCATACAATTTGAATACTTCCTGTTTCCAAATTTCTTTCAAGGAAGAGACTCTGATGATACATTTATGAGTAAAACCAGATCAGTCCAAGCCTTCCCAGGCCCATTTTCTCTTTGTTCGATACTTGTGTCCACTTTGTTTTCTCCTATTTGTGTATTGCTGTAGTGTCAGTATGGGTCTAGACTTTGCTGCTGAGTCTCAGTGACTTCACAGCCTAGCTCCTGCATGAACTTGTCTCAGGGTTCAAAGGGAACTCATATCTTCTTTCATGCTAGCAGCTGCAGATATATGAGGGTCCTGCAGTGCTTGCTGTTGTGGTAGGTACTTGGCATTGGCTCTGCCCTCTTGACTCAGTTAAAGGGGACAGAAAGGAAGTTCTCTCTGAGAAACCGGTTCATTTTGATGTGCATAATAGCTCAGCTTCATGAAAGTCACTTGTCCACATTGTTCTCTGCATTGCTGCTTTTGTTCAGGCCCTGTAATCTCGCTTCAGCCAGCCAACACTCACCCCCTGTATAGCTTTCTATTTGTTACCCAGAAGGCCTTATCTCAGGGAGTTCTTGCTGCTTTTAGGCTTAAGTTCCTCTACCAGTCCGAACTTCAGATTACAAGCTGTCAGGGCAAGCATTATACCATTTCCATGGGATTTGAAGCCCTCCCTCCCCAAATGAACATTCAGAATAACTTTAGTGCTTCTTAATGGGAAGCCTTGATCTTGAGGTTAGTGCAAAATGTATGGGAGACTTTCATTACCTTCAAAAGCTTTAAGGCCTTTTCAGGAGCCATCAACATATGTTCTACCACATTCATGCTAAAGTAAAAATAACTGCTGAACCCAATGTAGTTACTGTATATTCACAATTTTCATATTGAAGTACTTTACTATTGTTGTCTTTTCTGATGCTTACCTGAACCTTATGAAGTTTTCTCAAAAATGTTTTTTTGGTCTTCATTTTTTTTATACATATCCCATGAAACCAGTGCACTTGAGGCCAAGAAACCTTGAAAAGACTGGCTCTAACAGTTCATTCTAATTACTTTCTCACATACTTGCATGCTTTTTACCTTTTTTTTTTTTTTCAAAATCAAATAAAACAAGTAAAAATGGATTAAGGAGGTTGTTGATAATTCCCATTATTTAATTAGTAACTATCTCAAAAAGTTCTTCTCCTCAACAAAATAAGACCTTTGAAGACAAATATATTAAACTCCAACAAAATTCAGACACAGAAACCCCCTGGAAATGTTACTAGATCTATACAGTATTTTCCAGTCAAGGTATAGTATCATGCATAATTACATTACTCTTAAAACTACTCTGTGCCCTAGCTGTGAAAGCTTAGTAGCAGCTCTTCAGTGAGTGGTTTTCCATTTACTAGTCAGTTGCAGACTCATACAATTGTATTGTAATCAACATTGTCTTGAACCTTCTTCAAAGGGAGATTGTTCATAACAAATTCGCTTCAGATTCTGCTTTGGATTTCAGTAGACATAAATTGAAAAGGGTTGAGATTAAAAACCATGCTTCTCATTGCATTGAAGAGATATCAAAAGTTTTTACAAAGGAAGAGACAAAAGACTGAGGATTATATTGCTGTCTAGAGGATTCAGCTACATTGAAAGAAATTAAAAAGGCCTACTGCTCAGAAATTTGGCTGTGTGGCCCTGTGAAGAAAACCACCATTCCTCCAGCCTCAGTCTGGATGCCTGCATGGTTCTGACCTTTTCACTTCCATGCATGAACCTGCAGGAGTAGGTGTAGCCTTAGAAGGAGAGCCTGTGGTGGCTGCAGCTGACATGGAAAAGGCAGCCCTGTGCCACTTGGTCACACTCAGGGTTTGCTCCACTCTTCTAACAGGCGGGTGTGGGCCATATTCTGTGTTCATCACTCTGATGCGGGGATGACACACTCAGTAAGATAAGATATGTCCAAGGTTTGGTGTCTTGCCGGTTAATTCTGTAATGTGTTTTAAAGCTGATTGTTAACTGATTACCTTTCTAAAAATCACTAGGCAGTTGCTCAATACTGAGAGATCAGTTCTGCCTCTTCACAGGCCACATTAAATGTACAGGCCTGGATCTTGGGGGCTTTTTCCTTTCCTGAAAGAAACTGTACTGAATTGCTCATAAGCTGCAGCCCTGTGGAGCAGGGCTGTGGCTCTGTCAATGCATGTTTAGGAGTTCCTGAGACATAAGTGATACAAGCTGCTTTCTGAAGATATCCTTTTATTCAGTACTGGAGAAAGAAGTAGATGTAGGCTTGTAGACTGGGACTCAGAAGGCCTCATTTCTTCTTTATAGTTCAGGATTTTTTCTGTAATTTTCCATGAAAGGAAAATTACAGAATACTGAAAGAAAGAGCCCTTGAAGTGGGAGTTAGGGGACTGTTAGCAGCATCTCACTTCATGTATTGACTAGATAAGTTGCCTTTATCTGAGATAAATTTTGAAGGTTGACTGTGATCTTTTGATCCAAAACGTCTAGAAAAAGCTGTTATATGAATGGTGGGCTGTAACAGTGTCCTCTCTTTTTCTTCCAGTACCTGTGGTTTAAATAGTTACTTCTGTTTTGATTTGATTTCTTCTGGAGACTTTTATGTGTCCAATTGAAGAAAAGGCGTCATCCAGACCTGAATTCAGTACCTAAACTCCAGAAAGTGATCATGAGTTCATACATGCCAATTTCCTAGTGGTTTCCTCAAAGGAAACAATCTTATTAATTCATTTATTTGTCTTGATCTTCTAAAGTGACATATTAGCATAAATTGAGTGCTGATTGCAAGTTTCTGGTTTTGCTGTGGAAACCCAGTGTTCTTTCAAAAGCAGGAATTTCAATACTTTGCCTTTAGGTGTTCACATTTTCTCTTAACCTCTAGTACTGGGAGAACCACTTCTTTACATACACAGAGGTTTGGAAGATGTTCTGCTCCACATTGAGAACCTGCAGTTTCTTGGTGTTACTGAGCAAGATGACTGTTAGCATAGTGTGAGCACAAATGTTGGCTGTAGCTAAACTGGATCCACCTTTGCAGAACAGGTGTGTACATGGTGGAAACATGAAATAAAAATAGTAATTAGTGAGCTTTTCAGGAGCACAGTGACTCTACTCTTGAACCTTGAGTATCTTGTCTGTATGCTTTGCTGTTAATAAAATTTAGTCAGTCTTAAGTTCATTTGTAGTTTACCTCTCTAAAAAAGGCTTTGACTTTTTTGTAAGCCTTTTGTTATTGCTCTACAGCTGAGTAAATTCATGTTGATGTTTCATTACAAACTGAACAGCAAAAACAGTGAATGTGAGATAAAAACATTTTTGGTTTAAATTCCACTAAGCTCCTTGGCTTAAAAATCCTAATCCTTAAAATCAGATGTTCTGCATGGA
>JAWWES010000115.1:30938229-30951141 GCA_035583135.1 Lophotriccus pileatus
TATCTGTGAAAGTGTATTTCTATATGATTTGAATGAGTAATTGGGTGTAACAAGGACCAGGAGTTTCTGTCTTCATCGATGCAGTGCATTTTTAAAGAATTTTAAGTGTAAGAACTGTGTTGTACAGTGCAACTTCTGGAACTCTTGTACAGGAACTGTCACTCAGTATCCTTCTGCTACTTGACATGTAGGGCAGTGCATAACAAGATTTTGGATTCACAGCTTAGTCGTGTGAAGGACTTTAAATACATGGGTTTAATATTGAAAAAATTTGGTCATGAGTTTGAGATATGTTTATATCCTTAGCCTGACTGCTTGAAATTTCAATTACTTTTTTAAAAAAAAAATCAAATAAACAGATATAAGCATATATAGGAAAGAGGAGAGGATTAAAAGGTACTGGATTGGAAAAACTGATGGAGGACAGCAAGAGCTCATTTTGATTTCTTCTTGCTTTATGAAAAGTAAATTTTAGAATTGTGTGGGATTTATTTTACTGTATTAAAGTGAATAAGAATCCATCAGTTACAACTGACCTGTATATTTCAAGCAGTCTGGTGCCATTAGCAAAATGCAGAGGATTTTCTCTTGCTGTTAATTTTATACAGATATCTAATCAAGAGCACATGTTGAAATATTTTCAGTTAGAAATACCAAATACTCAAAAAAATAGCTATTTTTTGTCAAGTTCTGCTCTAAACTTCCTTATTACCTTTACCGTTTGTATGCCAGTGATGAAAATGAACAATTTCTATACAATAATATAAACATTATTTTTGTCTTCTCTGTCATACACTGCTTCACAGATACACATGGCATGAATCTTAATATTGTGTTTAGTAAAGCCTATGAGTAAATATTTGCCTACTTTTCTACAAAAAAAATAGTCAGAAAACAGTTTTCAAAAGTAAACCTACTTTCCCCCTCACCTCTTATATTCTTTCATAGAACACTTTAAAGGAAATCCCATATATGCCCAAAGTTTCTGACATTAAACATTGTCTGAGCTTTGAGAAATCTACCAAGTGGTCTCTGCAAAGAGGCAAATGTATGGCAATGTTATGGAGAGCTTGTGACTGCAGCAACAGCTAGCGTATGGGATCCTATAGACTTGGTCCTTCATTACTCTATACTCAGGGGACAGTGAATGTAAGCTTTGTTCTTTTCATGCCTTGAGCCATGGCAATCAACTAAGGATCTGGCTGTTGTAGGAAGGATTTGTAAATTATGGTTAGTATGATAGACCCTTCCCCCCAAAGTTAGGAAGTGATTCAGGGAAGAATCACTGACTAAACTCTGCAGCCCTGCTTGTGTGCTCCTCACTCCATGTTGTAGGACTCTTGCTTAGGTATGGGCACCTTTTGTTGCAGGGGACAGAGATGCCTTATTGTATCATCCTAGTTACTTTGCAACGTGCAAATGATGAGACAGGGTCTCTGCCTGAGGACTTCAGATTCCAAGAGGTAAACCATTGTTATAGAAGAAGAAGTCTCCCCATGTGATGACAGTAAAGCAAAAAAAAAACCTATTTTGCAGTCCATCTTAATATGTTTGGCATAATAAGCCCATGATCAGAGCTGACGTTACATCCATTCAAGGACAGGGATGCACACAGGACCTAGTTATATCCAGACATTCCATTACCAATCGTAGCCAGCTCCTGAGGCTGCACCTCCTGATTTCTAAGCAAGGTAGAGGAAGGAGGGGGAAGCTCCATCCTCCTTCCCCCCAAAGGTCTCCCCTAAAGACACTAAATTCACCAGATGATGATGAACAGTCTTTCTCCATCCAGAGAGCAGTACAGAGGCCTGTGTTGTAACAGGCATACACAGATCACCGACTAAGATCAGTGATGACAGTACTTGCCTTCTTAGGGGGTGCATCAGCTTTCACTTGCTCTTTTCATAAATACAGAAGAGTCAGATTAGAGCTTGGTTTTAATAACTGAGAATTTTTTTCCTGTGGTTTTTTCTCATCTGGCAGCCTACTCCTATGGTGAGACAAGATTTTCTCTGGGTCTGTCTCTTACTAGCAGAAGTGCTGCTGATCCCAAAGGAGATATTCAGATTGGCAAAATGTCTTGTTCCATGAAAATCTGGTCTTCAGCTCTGGGTTGTGATGCACAAGTATCTTTACTGCTTAATTACAGGAAAAGTAGATTTTACTTTGACATTTCTGTTCAGCATCATGGCTGTCTGGAATATGTTAGGGTCACATGTAAGCTCTTTCATCTTCTTTTTTTTGCAAGATTGAATGTGGTGTTGTGGGGTAAAGAATAGGGAATGAAACTGCTCGTTTCTCCTCACAGCTGCCTACTCCAGTTGTGCTGGGAAAGGATGATGAGTTACTGCTTCTAATGCTGTATCCAGCCTCGGGCTCTGTCATGAGCCATAGGCATCTAAACCCTTCCAGCTTTCTTGGGAGCCACAAAAAGTCAAAGTGCATTTGCAATTCAAGGATAATGCATTTATTCTTCAGAAGGTAAGGCACATTCCAATGTTGTAGACCCTGGAAGTGGTGGTGTGGAAACACAGTTCTTGAGATCTTCTAATGTTTCCAGTAACAGCTTTTTCATTATACCTCTGAACAGAAACTATCAAGTGAAAATGGGATTTCTGACTTGCTTTTTCTTTAATTTAGTCTGCTTTCCAAGCATCTCCCTACATAGGGAGGTAATGCTGTGTGGAGGGCTAGAGAAGGATGGAAGAGTAAGAGATGTATTCAGGGGCAGACCTGAAACTCTGAATGTTCTGGCCCATAAAAGGAAGCAGGTTAATAAGATGATTCTGGAGAGGGGTTGGTATTGGCACAGAAATCTAGATGACTCTTCAAAAGTCATCTATCTCTTGGGAACAGCTAAGAACATGTATTGAACAACGAGGACTAAAAGTGACCTTAATTTGCTTGTACCCAGGAAGAGGATAGTAAGTAGTGTAAATCTACATTATGTAGAGCAGAAAATGCAGACTCGTGACAAAATTTATTAGATGAGACAAGCAGACGTAGTAACCACAGAGTTCTTATGTGGTTATGGTACTTGTACACAAATTGAGAGCTTAAAAAGTTTATCTCCAGAGAGAGTATTTCTTGCTTCCCTCTTTTCTAATTGTTGGGATCTGTGGAGATGCTTTAAGAAACATCTAGCCATGGTTTTTCTCTGATTCTACCTTCTTCCCTAACCATGTGGACCAGATAAATGGCTACCCTGAGTTGGTAGGACCCTTTCTGCATTACTGCAGGAGAATATAAATATCAGACTTCCACAGTTTGGACCTTTTTCTTCTTCAGGACAGATAAGCAAAAGTAAAAATTAATGAAAATGTGACTGAACTAAAGCATCCCGAGTAATTACTTTGTATTACTCAAACACAAGTCCTTGAAAATGCGGAAGAATAAAATACATCCTTTACTGTTGGCTTTCCTAGAGTACTTCAGTATGGAAGAACTTAAAATAGCTCTTTGTAAATAAAAAAAGAAGAATCACATCTACTGTAAATGAGGGAGATAAAAGCTTTTGTCAGAAATGCTTAATCGTATTCCCATAAGAATGCAGAAGAGGGTAAGTGGAGCAATATCTTTCTAGAAGATGATGGTGTGCATGGTCTAGCATGTTATGCAGCATAAATGATGCATGATTTCTGTAGTTTGGAAAAATACTTCAAGGTTGTTCTGTATAAATTCTTCTCCCTGGATTTTAAAACAAGAGGGAGAGAAGAAATGCCAACACAACTTGCAGGAAGACACTCTAGGATGTAATGATCCATTTTCAGTCATTCACCAGCAGTGCTTACTAAACAGGGAGGTCCCATTAACTGGAAGTTAGACATAGTGATTTCCACCTACAAGAAGGGCCAGAAAGAGGCTCCTGGAAGACAGTAGGCCTGTCAGCCTCACCTCGGTGCTGAGAAAGGTCATGGAACTTGATGTGCACATCTTGAATGCCCTCAGGCAGCATGTGCTGAAAGAACCAAGGGATCAGGACAGACAGCATGGTTTTATGAAAGGCAGGTCCTGCTTGACCAACCTGATCTCTTCTATGATAGAGTGCCCCACTTAGTGGATGATGGAAAGGCTGTGGATGTTGTCTACCTGGACTTTTGTAAAGCCTTTGACACCATTTCTGACAGCATTCTCCTGGAGAAACTGACTGCTCATGGTGTGAACAGATGCACTATTCTCTGGGTAAAAAACTGGCTGGACATCCAGGCCCAGAGAGTGGTGGTGAATGGAGTTACAGCGAGCTGGTGGCTTATTACAAATGGTGCTCCCCAGGGCTCAGTACTGGGGCCGGTTCTGTTTAATATCTTTTCCAACGATCACGATGAGGGTATCAAGTGAACCCTCATTCAGCTGGCAGATGACACCAACTTGGGGAGAAGTGTTGATCTGCTGGAAAGTAGGAAGGCTTTGCAGAGGGATCTGGACAGGCTGGATCAATGGACCTAGACCAACAGTATGAGGTTCAATCAGGAAAAGTGTCAGGTCCTCCACTTGGGTCACAACAACTCCATGCAATCCTACAGGCTCGGGGAAGAGTGACTTAAAACTGCTCATCAGAAGAGGACCTGGGAGTACTTGTTGACAGCCAGCTGAAAATGGGCCAGCATGTGTCCAAGTGGCCAAGAAGGCCAACGGCCTTCCTGGTTTGTGTCAGTGAGATCAGCAGGACCATGGCAGTGATTGTCTCCCTGTACTCAGCACTGATGAGGCCACACCTTGAATCCTGTGTCCAGTTTTGGGCCCTTCACTGAAAGAAAGACATTGAGGTGCTGGAGCAGGTCCAGAGAAGAGAAACAAAGCTGGGGAGGGTCTGGAGCACAAGTCTTATGAAAAGCAGCTAAGGGAGCTGGAGTTGTTTAGCCTAGAGAAAAGGAGGCTAAGAAGATACCATATTGCTCTCTACTGCTACCTGAAAGGAGGCTGTAGCATGGTGGGGGTTGGTCTCTTATCCCAGGTAACAAGTGATAGGGCAAAAGAAAATGGTTCCAAGCTGCACTAAGGGAGGGAGTTTAGATTGGATGTTAAGAAAAGTTTCTTCATCAAAAGGGTTGTAAAGCATTATAACAGGCTATCCAGGGAAGAAGTGGAGTTACTATCTTTGGAGGTATTTAAAAGATAAGTAGATGGCACTCAGAGACATGGCTTAGTAGTGTTGGCAGTGATGGGTTTATGGTTGAGCTAGACAATCTCAGAGGTCTTTTCCAACCTAAAAAATTCTATAATTCTATGAAAGGTGGGGGATTTGCGCCTTAGCTCAAAGCAGAAAGTTGCTATCTGAAAGAAAGCAACCTGTGTCTATCACAGAGGATGAATTGTGAAGGCTCTCAGATCCTGAAGCACAGTCAACTTTGACCAGAGTTACTGTACTGCATCTGATGAGTGGATTTAACAGTTCCTTAGAGCACATTTTTAGTACTGTAGTTGCAGACCTGACAGACTTCAATGGAGGAGCAATCACAGCTTGAAGGAAGGAGAATGAACTTTTCACTGGGCATCGTGCATAAAAATATTTATATATTTTCTTAGAAGACATTTGCATCACATTTTTTGCTGAGTTGGAGTTGAAACATTCATAGGGAGAAAGCACATGCAAAAGAGCCTTTGTTCAGAATTGTGCTGGACTCATTAGGGTGCTCTGTGCTATATATTAATCAAGAATGGATCAGGACAGGATAAATCAGAAAATATGAGAGGAAGCTGTGTTTCTCAGCCTTGATCTAGTTCATCATTTAGTGTGACAAGGTAATATTCAATAGCTTCCAGATGGTTTGCTCACTTGACTTTCTAAATACTATCTTGAGACTCTTTTTCCCGGGGAAAAAAAATTAGGCATGGTGGTTTGAGCACCTGTTAGTCAGAGAAAACCCTTTTCCTGAGTGATTTCTCTTACTCATCCTCCTGAGGACTACTGTGTTGTCTTTGTCAGGAACATGGGACTGGGCCATGCCCATGGGGATTCCCAGCCACCAGGGAACCACCGGTGTCTATGAAACCCTGAAAAATGTGATCAGGTGTCATTTGAACACTGGAAGGTGAAGAGCACTGAAGCTTTCAGTTTGTTGGTGTGGACTCAGTTCAGATGCCATGACATGGTTGTAATGTACAGTGCTGGATTTGGCTGGGGCAGAGATAATTTTCTTCACTGAGATTTTGATTTAAATTCGTGCTGGAAACTGTGCTGATAACTCAGGGATGTTTTTGTTACTGTTGAGCAGGCCTTACACAAAGACAAAGGCTTTTCTGCTTCTTATCCCACCCCACCCGCAAGTGGGCTGGGGGTCCTCAAGGAGTTGGGAGGGCACACAGCTGGGACAGCTGACTCCTACACAACCATAGGGATATCCCACACCATATCGCATCATGCTTAGCTGGGAAAGGAGGAAAGGGATACATGTTTGGAGTCACGGCATTTGTCTTCCCAGGTCACTGTTACATGAGATGAAACCTTTCTCTTCTAGGGATGACTAAACACCTACCTGCCTATGGGAAGTGGTGAATACATTCCTTGTTTTACTTTGATTGCGTGTACCCAGATTTTGCTTTACCTGTTAAACTGTCGTTATCTCAATCCACAAGTTTTGTTACTTCACTATTCTGATTCTCTCCACCACCAGCAGGATGGGGGAGTGAGTGAGTGTCTGTGTGGCGCTTAATTGCCAGCTGGGGTTAAAGCATGAAATGCACAAGTTTAAAAATGTACCTACTGAGTGACTATGAAGACCTCCTGTTATGTACATCCTTGTGGGTGTATGTGGCTTTCTCCATAATGAGCTTGGCAAGGATTTCTGGAGTGGAGGGAACAGAGAGGGGAGGAAAAGTTTGCTCTCCTTTATAGCTTGTGGCAGACTTTCTTCTTAAGGTAATTTGAGAACTTTATCTAGCAAGTTAGTTGTAATTGTGGGGACCTGTGACACTTGGCAACAGAAACGGAGTTGTGTCTTCCTGTGGCACATTGCAGGAGATGTTTAAAAGCCACAGTAATGAGCCTTGTATTTGCCAGGAGGTGGTGGGTAGTGTAGTGTGGGTTGTGGTTATATGTAGGGAAGATGTTTTTATGGCAGTTTCAGAAAAAAAAACACCTTTTGTTGTACACTGCTTTCCTTTGTGGGTAACTGGACTTGGTGACTTAGGTGATATTTTCAAGCCAAGTGCACCCTGCAGGCTTGTCTGAACTAGTGCTTAAACCAGGACACTCATAATGCAGCTTCAATAACATAGTGGACTTCCAAAATGAGAAGTTCATGGTGTAAGGAACTACACATTTTGTAGTTAGTAGTACAAACAAATAGTACAACTATTTTGTTTTCACTGTACTATTTTTTGCTGTCTTGTATCTTCTCTTTAGCACACTTCTACATTTCTCCTTTTTTTTTTAATATCTAATTCTAATTTTTAATATCTAATTCCCCTTTTTTTCCTAATTCCCAATTGCCTTTGACAGAAGATGGCAGGTCAGATCCTGCAGACTTCAAAATTCATTTGACCTCCAACAACTCTTTCCAACCAGTTTGTGGTTTTCATGTTGCCCTTGATAAACCTGAAAATATTTTAGGTTTGTTACCATACAGCTAGGGAATTTTACAGATTTCTGCTTTGAAATAAAACACCACTAATAAATGAGAGTAATTGCAATGTATGATGTGGCTTTGCAAAGGTCCCTAACAGATTAAAGAATATGTCTGGAGGGAGTCCAGTGTCATTTTTTTTCCTTTCTGTGAGTTACAGCGATTGGCAGGTTCCTCAGCTTTTCCACATGTTCTGATAGAGATGATGCAAACAAGCCTTTCTAAATTTGTGCTCTCAGTAATACTGCTCCTCCTTCACTTGGAAACAATCTTGCTTTACTGCCTGTTGTTTTTCTCTGTGCCATTATGCCCTGGTTTGTTTCTCTCTTTTTTTGGTCACCTTATCTTTCCCTTGAAATTGTAGCTTTCTGTTTTATTACATCAAACAGGAATATTTCCAGGGTATGTACAGCTATGCTGTTGAACCTGTGACATTTAAAGGGCAATAGAATGCTAATGTGACTAATAAAACAGAAAAATGGCTTTATATAAGTCAATGTGAATATGGCTCAACCTACATTTTAAACAGACTCATTTAAACAACATTCATTGATAGGGGCCTGGAGGGAGGCTGCAAAACTTGGGGCGTTGAGGTAGAACTGTAAAAACAAAGAATGCTCTTGTCATTCTCTTTTGACACCTTTAAAAAAGATCCAGCCAATTTTTCCTGTTATGGGGACTGTTTACCATCTGTTTTCTGCAGATGATAATTCACAAGGGTAATTGGCTGTATATTTTTTTTGTTGTTTCCATTCTGCTGTGAAAAATACTATAACCTAAAAGCAATTTTATTGGATTTTTTTAACACTGATGTTTGGATTTTTCTTTGAACATGTACAGTAAAAGATCCACATTTTATAGTTCAGTATTTCTAGCTAATGCTATCAGGCCTAGGACAACTGTATCTATTATATTTGCAGATTATATCCTTTCTGAACAGTACTAAGGCTGTACTGGTTCTGAGTATACGCCATGTGGCCCCTAAGCCATGAAATTATATCTATGGATAGAAAATGAAGGAAAGCACCCATCACTTTTACTTTTTGGACCTGATCCTTTCCTCCTTATTCAAGGTTCTCACTTAACCTGAAAAAAACTCCAATTTGGGGGGATTATTACAAAACACCTCAAATAACAAGAACAGTTTGTGGTTATAATCCGCAGTAATTCTAAGGTATATTGTTATTCTGGATATGACCAGTTTATTTGATTAAAGGTATACTCATAAAGAAACTTTGGGGGTTGAAAGTTGGGAGTGTCCCATGCATGTTTGCTAAAGCTTGCTGCTCCCAAGAGAATTTGGGTGCTTTTTCTGTTTCTTTAACAACAACAACAGCAACAAACAACAAACCCTAATTACTTAGAGAGTAAGCAGATGCAGATCCTATATGACAGTTTAAAAGTACTCTTGGCTAATTAACATTAAAGGCTTATTAAAATATTGTTTTCTTTAATGCAAGTTACATTCTTTCATCTTTTCCAGTAATGCATCATCTATTGATTTTTTGATGTGGAAAATTAGTGCTTCAGGTCTGAAGAGAGTGACAAGAAGAGTGTTAAGAGAGTGACAAGAATAAAGTTTGAGCTATAATTTCAGATTAATAATGCAGATTCACCCTTCCTAGTGGAATAGAAATGTGGTCACCCAATGAAAACTCTATGCTGTAAGGTAAGTTTTGTCTTAACTTCAAATAATCAGTGATATTAATGGTTTCTTACATTTTGATTTTACAATGGAAAGCTATACTCTGGTTCATTTTTGCCCCAGTATCTCAAGATGTTTCTCACCTCCCCTCTGTGTGCTCTGTACTTATTATTTTAACTTCCTGCCACTGAGGGAACTTGTTTTGTTGATGTCCTAGTTCTGGCCACGACAGAATTAGTTTTGTTACAGCGGCTGGGCACTGTGATGCCTGTAGTCCCAGCTGCCAGGGAGGCTGAGCCGGCCAGATCACTTGTGCACAGGAGTTCTTGGCTGCAGTGTGCTGTGCTGAGTGGGCATGGCCAAGATCCTAATGTTATTTAATACCATCTTATGTTATTGCCTGGGGTGGGCGAAAGGGACTATTTTTCTTGCTTCTGGGAGGAAAGGCATTCCTTTCCTGGTCAGGAGAAAGCTGGGGTGTGGTGGGGAAGAGTTGATATTTGCTCTGGGCTTTCCCTGTAAATAGTTTCTTTCTCTTAAAGCTTTTATTATTAGTATTATTCCTGTTACTGATTGGGGTTTTATCTCATTGCTGTTTCCAGAAAATTGTTCTTATCTCAAACCGTAATTTGCACCTTTTAGTGCCTCTAATTCTTGACTCCATCCCCAGAGCAGGAGGGAGGAGAAGAAGGGGAGGCAGGGGGAGTGAGCAAGTGGTATCTGGTTTTGGAGAGACTCAGGGGAAATGGGGAGGCACTAAATTGGGGATTACCATTCCTAAACCACAACAGTTGATCTTCCCTATTTTTCTTTCCTTTGTGAACAGCAAATCCATGAGGACAGAATGAGTTAGCCTGACATGTCTGCAGTGGCCATCCTGTGCAAGATGACTTACATACTCTGGTCTGTAGCTCAGGATCTTTGAGCCCTGTATGGACCTATTTGGGAAGTGTGTGTATGCAAATAAATCCATACTATCAGGAGTGATCTTCATTCTTAAAAGATCAGTGTTTCTAAAACATGCTTGATCACATTGATGATGTAGGTCACCTCTTCACTGAATCATCATGTACAGTGTAGGCATTTTCTTGAAGAATTTCCTTCAAATTGGAAACTGAATTTTTAAATAAAGCTAGTAACTGAACACCCTTTTTTTCACTACAGTCACTTTGCCAAGTATCTGTTGCAAAATGATCCTTTCTTTTGCTGGACAAATGACTCTTCTTGATTTCTCCCTTCTCCTTTTAATAGCCACATGCAGATTTTTTCCCATCCTTACTGTAGTTCTTCTTTTTTTACTGTTTCCCCTCGTCTCCAGCCTTTTCTCTGCAAATAGGAAGGACAGGTGAGAATAATTACCTTATGTTCACTTTCAAGATTCAGAGCACTGTAGGAGGTTTTATGGCAATCTGTTCTCCAGTTGAAAACAGCTGGCATAAACTCACTGTAGAAGTAGTAGTAATTTAAAGATTGCTCATACTTAGTCTTGAAGATTTGAAAATACTCTAAACTTTGCAGAAAATCTTTATTGAACAAAATAAAACTAACAAAACTTGAACATTGTTCAATAATGTTTGTCTAGGAAGACTGAATGTCATTCCCAAGATGGGTGCAACTGTAGGACTGTAGAAAAAAGGAGATTTTCTCACTGTTGTATCATAAAAAGGAAAAACTTCTTCTGAATTCATGTAGGGCCTTGCAACTTAAATCCTACTTTTTAATGTCAAAACCAGTTATCTTAATCTCCCCTGACAAGTATGTTTCACGAAATATGTTTTCTATCCATATGCTTTCCATCTTAGTATGCCACACACTTTCCACTTCTCACACCCACAGCTTCGTGACGACAGTCCATCGTGCTGCAATCCCTTGAAATACTTTGTCATTTGGTTATAATATTTCTGGTCATGTCAGATGTTTGGCTGCAATAAAATCAGGTCTGAACCATTCTCATGATTTTTCTTTGCTGGAAGTTTGCACAAGAATATTTTTTCTTCTTTTCCTATAGTAAAAACTGTAAATACCATTTCTTCAAAGAGAAATACAGAACAAAATGCTCAACATTAAGAAGTTAGCAGGCTGATAGTTACTTGCTTGTCATTGACTATGTGACCATCTATGATCTTATGTGTAGCTGGAATGGTGCATCCTCCTGTACCTGTTGCTCACATATCTACTGAAAGCAAATCGCCACATATAGAAACTTTGTATGAAGGAAGAAACAAAGTTTCTGCCTTTTGTTTGTGCGGCTGTAGACACCACAGGAAAAGGATGAACTCAGTCATAATTAATGTGTGACTTAGTGTTTTTCCTATGGATTAATAGCTGCCTCATCTTTAATATTGTCTTTCTTTGGCTTTGCAGTGTCATAAGAAAGTACAGCTGGTTATTAATTACTCAGTTGCCATTTTTTTCATTGATGTATTCAGTATTAATGGGCTCAAAACCATAGCATATATGGATGATTGTTCATTGTGGCAACACCTTTACTTGAAGCCTACTGAAACTTTCAAAATACTTCAGAATTTTAGGAACTGTAGATGTTATCGATCTTCCAAAAGTGTAATTTAATTTTATTAATATCTTCTGTGTCACTAAATCTTTCAAAGCTAGGTGGTTTTAATAGTTGTGTAATAGTGCTAATTTAAAATTTGGGTACTAAAGCTACAAGAGTTAAACTAAAACAACCAAATGATATACTTAAACCATAATTTTTGTCTGACAGTGGTAAGAATCTGTAATTCCAAGAAGCCCTATAAAGAACATGTATGCCAACAAGGCAGTGGTTTGAAAAAAAGAAGCAAAAACCAGTCTGGTTGACAAGGATTTGCTTGGCTGCAGGAGCAATGAGTGCATTCCTGTGAGAGTAGCTCCTGGCTTCCATTCCAGCAAAGTTCAACAGGATCCAAGCTGAGGCTTGGAATGATAACTGTGCTGTGCATTTCTTTACTTCCCTTACTTCCCTTACTGGTCAAGGTGCAGATTTTATTTAATGCAGTCATGCAAGAATAAAGTTAATAATAAAGTGTGAGGGTTTAAAAACCTTCTCAGTTTTTTTGCTACTTTTCTGACCCTAGAAATAGGTGGACCCTTTTAGCTGGTTTTGCAAAGCTTTGTTGAAATAGGAATGGGAGTCACTAGCTTCCTACCTATGGTGTAAGTTTCACAGGGAGACTGAAGATGTAGTTTGGTATTGGGGGTAGGAAGTGATGGCCTGGGTAGGAAATATACAACTTGTAGGAAGACAGACTTTGCTAGGTCTACTCATCATGGAATAGCATACTGATTTCTATTAAATGTGATAGTTCATGAATTTTGTTAGCTGCTTAAATTTCCTCAAAGAGAAAGGAAATATTTTAAAGGATATTTATTACTTTTTGCATTTAAATACTGCCTTATTAAGATTAGTGCTACTTTTTTCTTTACTCAACATTGCTTGTGAATTGTGCTCTAAAACTAAAGACAGTATTTCAACTTGGATTATATTCAGCCGTACTCCAAAGACAACCTGCATTACATATTACAGTTTGTCTTGCTTTGATTTGTTTTCTTTTTCTATTGTTCTGCTAGAAAATATGGATCTCGTTGATACTTTACTTTTTAGCAGTGAAGTTCATGAAATAGCCTCTGAAAACAAACCTACGTCCTGAGGACCTCGCTGCCACCGTCCAAGCTCGCTTGGCCCCGGTAGACGAACCTCAG
>JAWWES010000115.1:30951241-30972599 GCA_035583135.1 Lophotriccus pileatus
TGCGGGTAAGGACCTTCCCCGGCTCTTCGTTCGCGAAGGCGGGCCATTATCATGAAATAGCATCCCTCACTGACTCACTGGTCACTCTACGTTTCTCTTAATCTATCAAAGTTCTTGTGTCTCTCTGTAATTTATTGTTGGTAGTAAACTTTTGCAGGGTAAGGGATGTATTTTTGTTATACATCACCTAACACAGTGGGGTTCCAGTCAGGAAAATCTTGCTATTTTGCTAAGTCCTCCTGATTGCCCTGAGCCATTGAAATTAATTGCTGCCAGCCTTAAGGGGTGATAAAGCAATGTTTCTGCCTCTTTGTTCTTTCCTTTCTGACCATGTGAACTTCTCAGATGAAATTTTCTACAATGCAAAAGTGCTGCTTTTTTCATCTGCTAGTTTTTGATTTTCCTAATAGTTAATTTCTTTCAGTGAGTCTCTATGCCTTTTTATTTGCTTAAGCTAGACTTAAAGGTTACTTTTTTTATTTATTTCTATGTTACCTCAAAGTAACTTAAGAATACCCACACTGAGGCAAAGTTCAGGTTGGACCATCATGATATTACTCATAAGGGACGTGCAGGGATCAGTGTCCCCTTCATCTTTCTCCCAGATTGAGTTTCCAGATGGTAACTTCTCTATAAGAAATAAAAGTAAGTGATACTTTACATTACAAAATTACAATACATTACATTACATCACAAAAGCAATACTCTCCTGGTGGGTTGCTACACTGGATTTTTTTCTGCATTTAAAGCCCACTTATGCACCTCCTGGCTGGGTTGCAGTGTTGAGGAGTTGGAGCACAGGAAACAGTGTGTGGAAAGTGAGGGAGTGGATGCTGGAGAGTTGTCAGTTGCAGCAAGGTGATGTGGATGCACTAAGGTCAGGTGAGTCATAATGCCATCTATCCTGAAGTCACATCTTCCCACAGTGTTAAGAGACATGACAAGAATAGAAAAAACACTTCACATACACATGATCTTTAAATATCTTTACCTGAGTGCAATGGACTTTTTGATGCATACTTTGTTTTGAGGAAGTTGATGCATACTGTTACAGTGCCAGGCTCTCTAAAGGGTGCTGTTAAGCCTGCTTGGTACCAAAGCTGCTAATCAAAATGGGATAATCTCATCAGGGCCATTTTCTCCAAAGAAAAGTGGAAATGCAACATTGTCACTTGAAGGGCATGTGTGTGGGGGACAGGACCCCAGAGAAGGCATCCAAGGATGATAAAAACTATTACTGTCCTGAGATAATATCTCAGCATTCAGATAAATCTTTTCAGGAACAGCCTGATGAGAGAGAATAGTACATTTAGGACAAGAAATAAAGCCTCCAAATGCACATGTTTTTTTACTATATCATTTTATAGTCAAATACTGGACACTGTTTCCAAAGAGAATTAGCTTTCTATAGATATAGTTATTAGAAACTGGGGTTATTACAAAATCAAATAAAATACGTGAAGATTATCTTTTTTTTCCCCTACCATTTCCCAGAAGAATATAGCAGATAAATGTGAAAGAGTGTTACGTGTGTAGCAATTAGTCTTTAGCTCACAGTAGGAAAAGAGCTCACTTTAACAGGGTTTGATAAAAGCAGTTGCTAAACGGATGGAGAGGGTTTTTTGCTCCCAGAATACCTTCATGTTCTGGTAGCAGACGAGGTCTCCTTTGGGACCTTAACTGTACTCCAAAATACTTTCTGCTTTCCAGAAGTGCATTGGAAAAGATATGCAAAAGATATGATTTCAGATACTGTGACAAAGCATCTAAAGCGACATAATTAATGTTATCATGTGGAAAAAGATATAAAAGGTGAACTCCTTTGTGATTGTTAAGAAATAAATTATAAGAACTTTGTAAACCAAGGTAAGCCGTGGGAAGAGGTTTTCAAGTAGTAAATGTGGCTCTGATTGGCAGAACATTCTTTTGGGGCTGGAGTTTGGCTGACCAAGCACTCAAGTAACTCTAAGTGGTACTGCACGTGCGGCTGAGGATGTTCTTGTTCTCTATTCTATGTTCCTCCTTGGCAATTTATTCAGTCCCTTATTTGTATGGTGTTTTGGAATTGGAGAGTCTTGGTGCCATTATTGCACGGTCTGGGATTCCAGCCCACTGGGACAAAAGATGTATCATTTAAGTGGGAAGGTTTTGCAAAGAAGCATTATCTGTACCAAGCTGTAGATGTCTACAGAAGTTCAAATACAAATTCTTATGTGAAGTCATATGAAGTAACTGTGATAAAAGACCTACTAAAGCTTGCAAGCTTGGAAAGAAAAGAAAGATTTTCTTACTTAAGAAGCATATAAAGCAAGGAATAAGAATTTTATAGAAGTGCACTTGAAACAGAAAACCAACCCTCTGAATAAACAAGAAAGCATAATGCTTTGTAAAGCTTTGAGTAGCACCAGATTTTTAAAAAAAAATAATATGGCAATATTCTACCAAAAAAAAGAAAAAAAAGATAAACTGTTAAATATCAATGAATAATCTAAGTTAGACAAGCTAAAGTAAAAAGGAAACTTGACCAAAACCAAATTAAAGTTCTGCCAAAAAGAACACAGTGCCATTAGGATGCTGTGAACTGTAAGGAAGTTCTAAAGAAAAACGCTCACACTGAAAATTCACATTGCATAAGCATCCTCCTAGGTACTGCTTTCATCCAGTGTTTCTTTGGCTCCCTTTAATAGCATCAGCACTTCACAGATGTTTCATAAGGCAGTGTTGTTGCCTTATTAGTTAGATTTTATTTAGAATAGAGGTTTATCTGGGGTATCGATCAAACTTAAGAAATATTAAATTCTTTGCATAGAAAGGGCTATGAGCCATCATTTGTTTCTCCTCTCTGACCTGAGACAGGGCTGACAATATTTGGTTGAAAGGCTGCAGTAATGTAGATTCCATGGCCTCGCTCTGCAGCCTGATTTACTACTTATTATTGTAGATAAAGGTTTTTTCATACTATCTGAGTTAATATTTTTTGACTACAAGCATATTTCTATTTGTCATGGTCACAGTGAGCACAGGGGATCTTTGCTGTCTTTCCTTTCTCTAGTAGAGGAAGAAAGATTTTTACTAGAGTGACTGGAATGGTGTTTCCATGCCCTTCTTCACTGTTCTCTCTCATTCCCTTTTTCTCTCTGTTCCTCTTACTCTCTCTCTCCAGGCTCCTCCTCCACATGACAAAAACTATCTTTGTCTTTCCTAACAAGATATGTCTCCAAATTTCAAAATCATGTTATTTCCATTATAGTCTTCTCCGGTCTATCTCCACCTCTCCTATTTTTTTTTTCCCAGGTCTGAACTATAGGGTGAGTCCAACCTGATCTTCACAAGTGCCAAGCACAGCAAATAAATGTAGCACATGTATTGATATAGTCCAACAGGGTGTCAGTATTCTGTTGTCTCACTAATCCTTTCTCATTTTGTAGCTGTGCATTTAGCCACTTCTTCCTGGATCTAAACACTTATATTTTTATTGCTTTTTTTTTTTATTATTATTAGGATTGGATGGGAGGATTCAGGTGAAGGAGAAAAACATTTAAATGGGAGAATTTCTGTGGAGATCTGACACCTCAACACCAATGAGGAAGTCAGCAAGAAGACGAGAGCCAGACTCTTCACAGAAGTGGGAGAATGGCAGGCTATGGATATGAGTGGAACTAGGAACAGTTGAGCCTGAATATAAGGGAAAATTATTTCAAATTTGACAACAGTGGAACAGATTGCCTTTGGCAAGTTGTGACTGCAGTTTCTGCCGTCTTTATACTTGTTTTTGTCTAGTGGGGTCTTTAAAACCTTTCTGAGCAACCTGGTCTGATCCTTTCTGCCAGAAATTGTACTAAAGGTCTCTTGAGGTTCCTTTTGATTTAAATTTTGCTATAATTGTTTCTCTGATTCTCAAAATCATTCTAGGTTCTGACTTGATTTTTGAGGTGCTTACAATATTTTTCAGCAGGGAATTGCACTAAATACTTTAAATATATTTTTATTTCATTCCAAATTATTGTTGAAAATACTGACTAGCACTAGATTCACTGCAGATCCCTCCAAATCCCATCTTGAGACTGAAAATTCCAACTTAGTATGCGAGTGTGTTTTAAAATCAGGTATTCATGCACTGACATTTCCTTTGAATCATATTTTACTTATGTGAGAATATCATGCAGTTGTGTGAAAAATTTTAAGTAGATAACATAAATGGCATATCTATGTGTTTCTCCTTATCATCTAGGCCAGTAATCCTAATAAGTATACCAAATTAAACTGACATAATATAATTTATCATTGTTTTGATATTGCTTTTTATTAACATATTTCCTTCTCAATCCTAGTAGCCCATAATTTAAGTATTTCCCTAAGTACTGGCAAAAACTTGATCAATGAATATTGGAATGTTATTTTAGACAGGCACTGCTGGTGCTGCCTTATTTTTCTCTGTTTCTCAGAGACAGTTTTGTCCTCTGAATTGTTTTAAATGATTCCTGAAATTCTTTAAGGTGAACTTCCTCAGATCCAGCTAGGTTGAAAATATCTATCTTGCCTTCATACTTCTAAGATGTCTTTTCCTTATTCTGGTCCATGTGCCTCTCTCCTTTACTATCCATTGTGTCATTCTAAAAGAAGAATAGAAATGTCAGTATTTCAGTCTTATCTGTGTCATATGTTATTTGTTGTTTTTCCACAGTATACAGTGCATGTATTTTTTCTTCTTTTTTTTTTCTCTTGTAGTCCATAAATAAATAGACATTTCTGATGCAATCAGTGAACTTTTTCTTGTAGCCTTTTATATTTCTTGCTAACTGTGACTTGTTTGCTGTATTCCTCTTGCTGATTTTATTTTTATGGTCTGTGTTTCTCCTTCATTCATCCTTATTCATGTGTTCTTGTTTCCACTTTTTGTGTGGTTCCCCTTTTATTTTCATGTTATTGGTTATTAGAGTTATGAGTGAGTCACAAGACAGAGACTAAAAAGAATTGGTAAAAAATCTACAAAAGAAAGATTTATAAGTGTTAATGTGCATAATTCTCCCTGAATAGCCTGACAACTAGGATAAACCCTCCCATCTTTGAAGGTTGCTGGAAATATCAAGATGATTTGAGTGTATATGGTGGCACATATAGAGGCAGTTGGGTCATGAAGCGCAGGTCACCAAGAACCTTTCCCCCCCAAGGATATGTATGACCAATCTGGAATCAAAGCCTGTCTCTGGAAACCCTAAGGGGCCATATACCAGTCAAACTTGACCAAGTCTTTCAGAGATTGTAGAATTAATTACAACTGCAGCTAAATTAAATGGCAATTAAATTAAATTGCAATTGCCATTTGATTTAATTGCAGCTAAATTACATGCAAGCCAAATAGCAAAAGGAAACAATGAAAATACAAGCCATTCCCAACAGACCTTGGAAAAAAGTAGGAAATAACCTTTCCACTGCAAATTATACAAACAGCCTCATTATTACTGGGTCCTCTGTAGACTTCTGGGAACTGACTGAATTCTTGGAACTGCTATGGATGAAGAAACAGAATATTTGGGGAGAAACGGAGTACCAAACAGTCTTATTTATGATAATGGACCTCAGTTTATTCATAGTTGGTCATACAATTTACTATAAAATAGAAAATAAGCCATGTCTTAATCCATACAACAACAGCCACTCACTGCTGTTAAACTGTGAGTTAAAACTGTTAAAGATTTATAAAAGAAAGTTGTCAAAAAGCAAATGATGTATCTGTTAAACCATTTAGGAAACGAGATGAGGTGCTACTAAAGGTCCGTTTAATCTGCAACTTAACAGAGTGCTGGATGCCACGTTTTTCTGGTGTGCCAGGGCTGCAAAGAGTGGTAGAAAGAGTTACAGTTAAAAAGGTATGAAAGACCAAAGCCTACTGCTGCTTTTATTAGACTCACCTGAACTGGTCAGGTTTGAAATGGCTTTTTGGGACAAGTCAAATCATTACTGGGAAATAGTATCCATTTAATGTCTAAGAAACCATTCATATTAACCTCATAGTAAGTGAAAATACATGTACTTAATGAACAGCTGTATTGGATAATCAGGAATTCAAAGCCGAAATATAATTTTGAAGACAGTGAAATTTATACTCCACTGGGACTTAATGAGCAGGAAGCAGAAGGAGTAGGTCAACAAGTTATCATTAGAAATCCATGCAGATTTGCAAAATACCATAGAACTAGAATTACATGGCAGGGGGGAAGAAAGAATGTCCTTCCATCAAGTGAAAGCCTGTTACTTAGTCCAGCACAAAACTGTTTAAACTGCTCAACAAATAGCAAGGCCAGTTGTGTTTCATAGACACCTGAGGAGTGATAGGGATGTAGATTACTGAAGAAGTTAAATTATTATAGTGCATTTAATTTTGTTTCTCCAGAGTAATTTATACCATTATATTGTTTTGTGGATCTATACATCAAAAAAAGGTTTGAAAAGCATAATTTTAAAGACTGCATAATGCTATCTAGCATGTAAGGGATCAATAATTTCAAGCTACAGAGGAAAAACAAAGCTCTATTTCTGTACCCCTGCAGCCTGAGATTGTAGAAAGATTTCTTGTCTCTTCACGTGAAAGGTATAAATTTTAAATCTACATAACAGAATGATGAATATGTAAGCAGGCAATGGTATTCCTGTTTAATTATACCATCTTGAATAGTTTTGCCAAAAGTAATGTTCTGGTGGATAACACCTCAATAGGGGCATTGTAGTGTGATCACATCTTTATATACAAGATGATGTCTAGAAAATGCTTAATAAGAGGGGACAGTCAGTGGAGGAAGGAATAAATCCTAAGCGGTGCAGTGTGTTGCCTGTCACTCGTGTTTACGCGTGAATGCTGAACACTGCCTGTGCTGTGCTTTGGGTGGCTCAGGTGCACTGCCTGGTTTTGAAGCATGAGCAGAGCCTGAAGTGCATCCGCATGCAATAGGAAGCTTTCCTCCCTGTCTCAGGCTTAACATCACTGCTGCCTTATTCCAGCGAGGCTCACGCTTGAGATCCATGCACAGGTCTGGTTATTATTACGCTCCCTGGACTTCACAATTGTGGGGTGGTTTTGGTGCGTACAAGCTTAGTTTGCAATCTGGCTGTGTGCAGTTGGATTCTGGAATTGTATTTGCCAGCATTGTGCAAACCCCATCCATTTGCTGAAGTCATCCAAAATAATTATACTTTTAAATCTATGGGGCTGTTGCCAAACCACGTACTCATGAAAGGCAGATGCTGTGAATTTTCCATTGAGTTCTGCAGCAAATCCTCCACACTCGGGCAGGGGGAGTGAGGTGCATTATAAAACTTCCCCCTTTTCTTTTATAATGCAGGAAGGGTTTAATTAGACATAAATGAGCTTGATCAATGAGTCATTAACTTCCATTAAAGTTTAAGTAGATTGCCTGACCCGACTACTTCATTCTGAATTTAATCTGGTGTACAGTTGATAATTAGAGTTAAAGGGACAAGGGCTGGAGGCAATCCTTCTCAATTCTTCACATAAAATGGAGTTGAGTCAGCTAATAAGTTAATTTTATAGTCAGTATGTAAGGACAGAATTGGCCGTAAAATGTAATTTTCCTAGAAAAACGGATCAGGAAGCAGACT
Source organism: Lophotriccus pileatus (assembly GCA_035583135.1). Taxonomy (NCBI): domain Eukaryota; kingdom Metazoa; phylum Chordata; class Aves; order Passeriformes; family Tyrannidae; genus Lophotriccus; species Lophotriccus pileatus. The sequence continues at coordinate 30,958,859 of JAWWES010000115.1, forward strand.
GTCACTTTGTTTTGCTTTCAGAATTACCTCAGGAATTACCTGCCCAGGGTCTTCAAAGCCTTTACAAATCCCATCCTCCTCAGTACAGCAGCTTGGAGGATTAGGTTGCATGAATATAGTCAGAAACCAGGTGGCAAAGCAGGAAATCTCCTTATGGCTCTGTGAGAATGGTGGTGTAGCTCTCCCTGTGGCTGAAAAAATTGTTCTGCTTTGTCCAGATTCATGGACACTGGAAGGAGAATGTTGCTTTCTGGCAGTTTCCAAGCTTAGGAAAGGTAGAGCCTTTGATCTGCTGGATTTACCAGCATCTGCATCCAGGACAACAATCGGCATTTCATATGTGTATTTGCTGTTTCTTTATTTGGAAATAGCAGGCTTGCTAGTTTGGGTGTCTCTTCATGGCTTTATGCTGTGCAGAAGGGATGTATTCTTTGGGAGGGCTCTATCAAGTTAAGTTTACATGTGAAATGTTTGAATCATCAAAGCTGACTTAGAGGACCAGAGGTTTGCTACATATCTTACTTCTACAGAAGTAAGTTCTTTTTTTTTTCTATCCTATGAGCTATGACACTCTTCTTCTGGATTCAGATTAGATTATTCTGAGAGTGCTAGATGATTCAAAGTGGACTCTCCTTGTCTGGTTTAGTAGTTGCCCTATTCCATCTGAAATATATATACTTGAGGAAAGAACATATGAGTCTGTCTTTAGTCAGATGCTGTAGGAATAAGAAGTAATTGTGCTGATGCATAAAATTCTGTGGTATCAAAAAATTGTGGTGGGATGTCCCACGGTTAGTATGTGTAGCTTCACACAAAATGCTTACTTAATGGAATATGAGTATTGTCCAAAGATATACACAAACGCATTTGGAGAAAGAATACTTTGAAACTTGGAGCTATTCAGCCTGATGTGAATGCCACAACCAGTGTGCTAAAGAGTGATAAAGGAGAGGCCAGACACACAACCTCTCCCTCTGGCCTCTGTAGTTATTGATAAGTATATTACAACAATGGACCACAGAGGTCAGAAAAGAGTAAGTATTGTATTTTTTTGGAGTGTAGGTATGAGATTGCTGCTGAGGAACGTAGTGTTTCCTGGGCAAAAGCTCTTTTGCGAACAATTAGAAGTAGGTACTTTTTTACCTGTAAAGGACTGCAGGCACAACAGGTTAAAAGTGGTGATGCACCACTAAGTTTTGGATTTAGACTCTTAAAATGGCAGTCAGGTTTCAAAAAGGCTCTAAATATCTGGCCTATGTCTTTCCCATTCCTACAGTCTCCACCTTGATAACACTGTTTCTGAATCCCCTGTGAGAACTGCAACCCTGGGGGTTACTGAGAGCATTGTTCTGGGACTGTAATGACCTGTAAAATGACAGGCAGTTCTGGGTCTCGGTTTTTGTTGTATGTGTTAACTGCTGCTCTGAGATACAAGTTGAACAAGGGCAAAAGGTAAAAGCTGATTAGCTACCTATTTAAGGAGCCTTGTCCATTCTCTGCAGTCACATAATGCAACGCTGAGGGAGCCTGAATTAAGGGTTGCTGAATTAAGATCATCCAGGCAGCCTTAATACTGCCATTTTGAGGGTTTTGGATGCTGGATTATGTGACCTTAGTGGCATTATTTTTTAAGTATTTTACTTGGATGTGATTTTGTATATTTAGGTCAGACAGTTGCTAGCAATGTTCTCCTCCGGCTCTAAAATCCACAGTTCTATTCTTTCTAATAGCACTGCCATTATGCAGAGGAGAATTCTGCTAGAGCTGATGAAGACTTGTAAAAAAAGTCTTTTTCCAGTGTTTTAACGATTCTGTTGATAAATGCTTGCCAGTATGCTATTATTTGTCTTTCAAATTCTTCTCTGCTAGGCTCCTATTATAAATGACAATAGCTGACAGGGTCTAACGGCAGAGAGCTGAGAGTGCCCTGTTCCCACACTTCCTGGCTCACCTTTAGCCCAAGTTAACACTGACCAGCATTAATCGATGTTGACTGTTTTATGTTGCCTGTGTAGTGGGAGGTGTTTGGCTCCAGGTTTCTGTAAAACAAAATTATCAGTGCAGCCTTGTATTGAAAAAATGTTTTTCCATCCAAAAGGCACCTAATTTTTGCTCCAGTAAATGCTGACTTGTGGTAATTTTTTTTGTTTTGCTTTGTTTTCCTTGAGAGATTCTTCCAGAAGGATTTTTGATGCTCACATTGAAGAATGTCATAGGGAAAACATCCACTGATTATGATCATTTTGTGCTGTACTGAGCTAGAAATATGAAGGCTTAATTCCTGTCAGTGAAGTATTGCTCTTACCAATGCTCACACAGTTATGCACGTGAGTTTCTTTTTGTCATTGGCAGAAAGAGATTTACAGTCTGGCTCTCTGGGACCTGAGAAACTTGTTCTCTCTAGGGTGTTCCATCCTGAACCTTTTTACAAGCATTTAAAAATCAATTCAAGTGATAAAACCTGTTATTTATTTTGAAGAAAACATGTTTTAAGACATCAAAAGTGCTTCATTATTTGAAAACACATTTGAAATACACATTTGCTTTCCAACGATATCAAAAGACAAATTTCAAGGAACAAAAGCCTTCTTAGCAGGTGGTGGATAAACATTTTATATTTCCAGTAGAAAACAGGCTTGTATCTTGCTGCTATAAGCAGTTTGAACAGGTAGTTGTTTACAAAAGAGATGCGGAAGAATTTGCCAGCAGCCAAGTCTGACAATCAGCTGCATCTGCCAGAATGTGACTGACGAATTTCATGTATCTGTCAGTAAAAATAAACTTTTCTTAACTATGTTTCATTTTCCTTAACTATTTTTCATGCTATCATCTCCAACTTGCAAACTTTGTCTTATACAAATCCTCTGTTGAGTTCATGGCTTTTTTTCTTTTTTTTTTTTGAGCCTAGAGGTTTTGCCAAGTGATTTTCTCAAAATATAGTCTTTGCCAGAGCAACGCCTCAAAACCACCCTCACCTGAAGCCACTATTACATGGGTCTCCACAGGAGTCTTATCCAGCTGATCTAGACTTGGTCTAGTTTGGGAATTGCTGAGTTTTGCAGGAAAATTAAGCATGTCCCGTTCAGACAGAACCCTCAGAGATTTTACTTGCTGGGTTTTATCTGAGTGTATGTGAACTGTGACATTTTGATGTCTTTTAAGCCACCCAGACTTTGGCAGTCTAGCACAAGGATAGGAAAACTTTTGATAGGAAAATTTTTTGATCCAAAGCAGACCTTGTCAAAATTTTTGAGATCGGTTGGAATAATGTATTTCTCCTTGTGTGCTCAGAAATTACCATGTCATTTTTGTAATAAGTTAAATTAAAACTTTGTCCATAAGAATATGAGTAACTGGTTATAGTTGCACAATAACCATTTCTTTAATAACTTAACCCTTTTAAAGAAACAACTCTGAAACAGGTTTAACCAGACACTACTGGATCTAAATAAACATTCTTTAAAGCAAGAGGACAAAGAAGACAGACGCTGCTGATAAGAGACTGATAAGCGGTTGCTGATGGCATAGGAAGAGAAAGACGGACAGAGGCCTGAGGAAAAAACTAAAAAAGAATTATATTTACTAACTTATAGGCGGTTCGTGGAATCTGTAAGGTAAAAATCCTGCATGGATTTGAGCCAGGGAATCTTGCAGCTAGGAACAAGGAAATAAAATTGTATCTCTGCCTACCACATGAATACACAGAGAGACCCCCTACACACACCCTTTGTACAAAGGGGTGACGCAAGAGCCTGGGGGAGAAGGTGTTGCAATCAACAACACTGTCTGAAGAAAAAGAGGTTACCTTTTAAGGTAACCCTGGAGAAAATTAATATGTAACAACTTAAATTAATATGTAACAGCTTATGTAACCAAAAAGGTGTAAAAAGCGGGATTTTCAAACTGTGGGTGTGCTCTTGAGTACGATGTTACTTAGAGATGCATCCAACGCGTGGCACCAGTGCATTGTTTATTTTTTCTTTTTCTTTCCTTTTACCATTTGTTAATAAATTCATTTTTTTTTATAAATTGGCTCTTTTTTTTTTTTTTTTAATTTGTAACTTATAACAATTTTGATTGAATTTTTCAACAAAGGTTCGGCCTCAGACGCATATCAGCAGGGGAAATAGTACAAGTGCTGCCAAACAATAACCACCTGAAATCCCCCCCAAAAAACAAACCAAAAAAACCCAACCACACAAAAACAAACAAACAAAAAAACCCCCCAAAAACCCAAACACAAAACCACAAAATAAGCAAAGAAAACCAAAACCCAAAAAAACCCAAAAACAAACAAACAAAAAAACCCAACAAAAAAAAACAAAGAGAGAGAGAGAAAGAGAGGAAAGGTATAATGGAAGAAGGCAAAGGTAGCCTAAATAGAATGGCAGTATTATTTCCAGCTACCACTTGCCCAAGATTTGCTGGACACTGGCAAGTTTAGAAACACCATTTAAGACTTCTCATAAATTGAAAGGCAGATAACACCCTTTTAGAGCACAGCCAGAAAGTCAAAGGAAATTATTATTTTCTTCTATTTAGTGCTTGTCAGGTTGAATCTGGAATATCAGGATCAGTACTGGGCCCTCTGGTACTTTATTGAAAGGAGTCTGGCAGATGGCTACAGAGGTGGTTAGTTAATACATGATGGCAGGCTGAGAGAGCTAGCTAGGTTTGGTCAGGTTGGGCTGTGCTTGTTGAACAGGTCTGTACCATGAAGAAACAGCACTCCCTGGCTGGCTGGCAAGTGCCTTTTCTTGACAAAGGTAAAACAAGGTGACATTTTGTCTTTAGTAGCTTTTTTTGGTGATGCCTACATATTTTTTACTAATAAGTATGACCTGAGGGAAAATCCCACATGCTAAATTCTTCATTATAAGAAGTCAGCTTTCCAGACAGATCCACATACAAATATAATTCTTTTTTCATACATATTTAGCTGACCATTTTGCAGCTGAGCAGTATTGCCTTCATTTCTGGCTCTCAGTTAGTTGTAAATAAAAAAACACTTGTATGTACAGTGACTGCTACCTGAGAGGTATGGAAAGGTGGCAAAAAAATTAGGTGCACGAAGCTTTTGTGTGTGCACTGTGTGCATAGACAGCTTGAGCTCAGATCACGCAAAACAGCTATTGATGGACTGGGCCTTTCTGGGATCTATTTCATCTTATAGACTGTTTTATCTAGCACACGGTGGATATGACACCTCAGGCCCAGTCCAGTGGAGTGTCTCGATAATCCTGGTTAGACAAATGGAGTCCAAAGCTCTTCCAAACAGCAAGAAAACCTTGGAACTAACCCTAGAGCTTGTGGTAGGCCTGAAATTTTTCACTTTGGGGGCCATAGCTGTTCTGTCCCACAACTGGCCTAGAGACCATGCCTGCACATGAGTGCTTGCAGTAAGCAGTGGGCATGGCATGCAGCCTTCTTTTCTCTGTACTCTTCTCTGACAGCACCAGCACAGCCACTGCCACCCCTCACAGGTCCAGAGTCAGTTCTTCTGTAGAAGGGTCTCTACTAAAAGAACAGCACCAAGCAGTGGAGGGTGTTCTACAGCTACAAAACGGAAGGCAGAGATGAGTATCTCCAGTCAGATCAGACAGGGAAAGCTGTCAGAGTTGGAAACTGAACCCTCGTATCTTTGGTCTCAGTTCCATGCCTTGGGTCTCCGAGCATCCTTTCTGATGTGAACATGCTGCTGTGATAGCTAAAACCCAGTATATTTCAGTCTTCTCTTTCTACTGTGTTTAGCACCCTTTCTCTCTTTCACTTGACCATTTCTCTTAGAACAATTTGCTCCTTTTTTCCTACCACTTACTTAATGGTATCTCTTTTGCCTTTTGTTGTATCTATTCCCTTTAGTCTAACTGCTCCTCCCCATTATGGCTCATATCTGCAGCTATGATGAAGCAAGTAAGCTGTCAGAGTAGCTCTGGCAGAGCCTTCTTCTTTTGAAAGCACTCCAAAGCAGATACAGGTATGGTCACAAGTAGTAAGTAGAAAGCATGGAAGATATGTGAGGTGAGAGATCCCATTTGTTTTCCTCCTTCCTTCTCCCCTTATACTCCTCAGTGGACATGACTATTGGTAAATTCTCTCCTCTTGTACAGGATGCTGTTGGGTCAGGATTTTCTGTAGCTGTTGGTCTGAACCTGTGCAGTGTACTTTCCCAAAGATAAGAGAACCACAGAGTGCCCACATAGCTGCTTGACCCAGAAGTAAAACATCTCCCTTCAAAGTCACCTTAACTAATATTACCATATGCTATGCAGATTTTCCTAAGGGAAACTATCAGTCTCCCTTGCCCTTGGCAGACTGTCTTTTTGTTGCATGTGAGTATAGCGTAAACTATGTCACAGCACACATACAATGCTATAGGATAAGACAGATGAGGTAGCTTGTGGGACTGCAAGTCAAGATGCAAATTGTCACGAGGAAACAAGAGGCACCATGCTGAGAAGAAGGCCAGAGCATGGTCTGACTGGTGCTGGAAGTGACTGGGATGACAGGTTAGGACAGATGTTTTTCCCTTCCTGCTTGATATCATTGGTGCTGGAAGCAGAAACAGAGACAACTGAATTGTGTTCATGGTGCTGTCAGACTGCTCTCTTCTCCCCCACCAGACCTCTTCCCACCTCATGCCAGAAATGCATATGACTAGACTCTCTTCTCTCTTTCCTACATGCCTGCAGCTTCAGTGGAATTGCTAGAGTAGGTATACATTTGCTTGTCGTGAAGGTGTCCCAGGAGATTCACAACTTTGATGTGGAAGGTTTTTGCTGCTCCTTTCCAGTCACTATGTGTTATAAGAGAGGCACTTGACAATGCAGAGGCTGCTGCTGCTGGTCGTAGGGTTCTGCACAGTTTGAAGCCTCTTGGAGGCTTGCCTGATTAGTGGGTTGGATGGCTGCCTTGCTCACTGGTACAGAGAAGGCCTGCAGGCCACACTGTTGTTGTACATTATGTGATGAGCCGATTGCCTGTGTCGTGTAAACCAAAACTCACATTGAATTCCTTTGGAAGGAGACAAGACATTTGGCCTGCAGCACTTGAGTGAATAAATTCATTAAGCTATGGGGGCCTCAGAAACAAGGCTTTAAGCTGTCTCCTTTAAAAGGTATTTTCTTCAGTAAAAAATTCCACCCAGAACAACAGTATGTGGAACAGAAGGCAATGTTTTATAATACTGTAAAATTATTTCATATCTTTAATCAAACAAATTTTAAGTTTTATTTCTTCTGTCGTCTTAACTACAACTGACCTGCTGAATGACTTCTTGAATATGTATATTTTGCATATGCCTATGTGTCTGCAAATGCAGGCTGCATTCCTTGTGTGTCCTACATTACTCACTGACAGTACTTATTTACATGGCTGATGGCAAGGAAATCTTGCAGAGACCAGGAGCATGTTGCTGAATTACTTTGCAGAGGGTTTCTGTTTCATGCAAGCTCTACAGAATTTAGTAGCAACTAAATAATAGAACTTATAGAAAGTATTAGTGTTGACTATATGGTACAGTGTGTTGCCAGAAAACACTGTAAGATCAATTGTACAGTGAAAGAAAACCTAAGAGGAGACATGGGGAAGGAGACAGATTAAAATTTTAAATTTTATTTTGTGTGAGTCAGTAGAGTCTAGAGAAAACTCAAAGCTTTAGATAACATACTGGTATCGGAAAGCACATTTTTAGATTACTCTGTTATAGGATTAGAACATCATACCTGAAAACAGTTTCAGGGTATTTTCTTCTGTAGATTCAGTTATTGTCTGGCCTCTGTTGCTCATGAGATCCAACAGAAGATTGTGGCCTGCTGGAAATTGGGGTAAAATCTTCCAAGTATATGAAAATGCCAAGTAACTCTAATTAGAGATGGCTTTATTGGTCCTCTGCAATGGTTAGAAATTTGTAGCCTTGAGTAGTGATGACAGAACAATAGAGAAAAACTTATGGTACCTATTTTGCAACAGATTTGGAGAAAGCAATTTCCACCTTTTGTTCCAGACAGTAAAAGGTATGGCTGGCTTTGGGAAGATACTTGATGCCTCAGTGCATCAAGACTTGCAAAAGTATGACTTGCAAAAGTCATACAAAAGAACGCCTGAAAGGGATTTTGTGGAATGCAGTGATCATTAATTAAAGGTAGGAATGTTGATAGTCTTCACAGAGAGCTTTTTCCTTTTAGTTTGTTGACATTGGTTTCCTGAGGAAATGGACCTAATGCAGACATAATTTGGTTGTTATACATCTCTTGATTCTATTGTAATAATTTGAAGTTGTATAAGGTAGAAGTAGAGACCAAACAGATGAGGTAGAGACCCAGCAGAGAAGTTGCGGTATTGACCCTATATAATTAGGCATATGAAGAACAGAAGCCACAAGCTGTCAGCATTTAGAAATGCTTCAGTCATGTCTGACTGGGGCTTTTGCACATAAGGAAATTCAGGCATAAGACGCATATCTGTAGGAACCTTGGCTTTGTTAGTACTAGTGCTGCTGCCCAGGGCATGTTTTAGGGAGATATGTCTCAGTGTGTCTTCTGTCGCCAGTTGTGATATTAGTACCATTGAGAAATTTGGGAGATGGAATTGAGACCACAACTTTTCTTAGTCTTTTTCTTTTTTTCCCCATTAATGTTTCTAACTTTACACTACAGTTAGTGATAGTGCTGTTCACCCAAGACCCATATTTCCAGTTTCATTCTGACTGCTTTTACGTGCAGAAAAGGCCAAGTGAGGAAAAATCTGTTTCCCTTTTCCTAGGACTATAGCAGGTAGATTAAAAATCATCATTCCATATGAAAGAGATAGCATCAGGAAGGGCAACTGCAAGCAGAGAGGATGTATTCCTAAGCCTAATAGCTTACCCTAAAATGCAGGGAAATAGTGCAAGGGTCTGAGGCAGCTGCCTAGAGAAACCAAAGACTTGGCTTTTCTGAATATTATCTCATGGCTGTGGGGAAATTCCATGATTTCCCTTTCTTTAAACTGTTACTTTAAAAATCAACATCCAGGTTATATGCAGGAAACAGACATTGCAGTGTCACACTTCATCTTTTTCACATGATGCAAAAGGATAAATGGAACTGAAAAGCAAGATCCCCCCTCTTTCAACCCTCTGTTTTTCCCCAGCAGTCATAGCAGTGCCATGGTACTGGTGCAGGAGGCCATGACCGCATCACCCTGCCTCAGGAAAGAGAGAACAGCAAATACACTCTTTTGGAATCTTGCCTCGGGTGCTAGCACCAGAGCTGACAGTGGTGCACCTGCTTCTGCTTCTTGTATGGCTCAGGGGAATAAATGCACAGAAGGCAAGAAGATGTGAGGAACCAAGGCAGCTGCTGCTGGGCAGTCTAAGTGATGCTCCTGAAAGTTTCTGAGCACCATGCACAGCAGCACTATGTCTGGAATTACTACAGAATTTTATGTCTTTTGAATTCCTCACTGCTGCAAGGAGGGAGCTGCATGAACTGCAGAAAGTTGTCATGTTCCTTTCAGGCATAGTTTGGCTTCAGTACCTGTCATGTTTCTTGGTATTGCATTGCTTGGCATAAATGTTCCACTCAGGACTATCCTATAGCTACAGTTACAAACGGATGTGCACAAGTAGATCAGAAACTGCTTTTATCTCCTCTTGAGCACATGTGTCCGTGCTTACCCTGTATTGCTGTGGCTCCCGATTGTTGCCAGTCATTTATGTTCAAACATGAGAGATGTTTTAATGTGGACTGGCAAATGCCTGAAGACTAATGTTTTTTGATTCACTAGATCCTTGCAGATATGTTGTCTTAAGTAAGATTTCCCACACAGAGACTGCAAACCCTGCAGTCAGAAGAGGAGATACAGTCATCCTTAAGATCTTTGTAAACTTGCTAATGCACTTCTAGAGCATCTAGTCCAATAAACCACACATGGCAGCGCTGGATGAGAATCAAGGTAAGAGTTTTATTTTATTACCTTGTTACACAAAGCCTATGCTGATCCCAATGGTGTTTTCTAACCCTTATCCAAAGGTGAGAGAAGGTTGCCAAATTATTCTGTACTGAAAAGTAGAAAATGCCTTTTTCCATGGCATATTGCTACAACTTTTCTTTCTCATTTCTCCCTATAGGTCTGTCCTAGTCAAAGGATACTTTTCTCCAATCAACCTCCTTTGAGACACTGCTTGGTAAAATTGTGCTGCTGGATTTTGCCCCTGCTTCTACTACCTGGTGACATAATTCACATTTGAACTGTGGAATAGGTCCTGAAAGAATGCAGGAGAACTGAGTAGGATATGGGAGACTCCATGTTTACAAGGAAGAGGTGGAGATCTTAAAATTATTTGTTTGGTGGAAGAGTGGATCAGAAGGTAATTAGGCATCTGAGAAGTTGTTAATTTATCACCTTGGTGAGATCAAAGGGAAATGTAGATGAATCAGTTCATTACTGCTTAACGACTTAATGAGAACAGATAACTTTCTCTACATGCTTGGAGAGGGGGTTTTCAGGGTTAATTGTGGCTACCTCAGTATGTGGCATTAGCAATAAAACATTAAATAGTGGTTTAAGAAATGTCCATGAGAAAATGGTTCCATATCCAGACCTTATCCTTGATGTGTTTCTGGCACTGTCACAGGACTTACAAAACTAACTACAGTCATGGAAGCAAGCCCAGCTTTAAATGATTAAATTGCATAGGAAAATCTCCTTGATCACAGTACTTGATACCCTTGTAATCAGGATGCTAGACAATTTAAAACTGGGCATGAGTCCATGGGTGCAGAGAAGGCTCTGTGACAAACATTCCAATATTCTATGCCATCATGCACTCATTGCCAATGATAAGTAATGTAGGACATCTTTCAAGGTGGGTTGATCAAGGGGAAAAAATCAGCTATATTTGTGAATATTTCGTTTCTGGGACATGTTGGAAAGTAAAATTTTTGTCATGTTAGTTTTTACTTAGAAAAAAATATCAAATGCCTACAGTGAAAAGAATAATCCTGTTTAGGAAAAGTTGGGGGTTGTTTGTTTGTTTGTTGGTTTGTTTTTTTTTTTCTTTTTGGGGTGTTGTGTTTGTTTTTTGTTTGGGTTTTTGTTTTGTTTTGTTTTGTTTTGTTTTGTTTTGTTTAATAGGAGTGAAAACATTCAAGGTATTGACACTTGATTTTAACACCTTATGACATTATGAGCAATAATCTCCTGGAGACTTCTCCCTCTGTGCTTGGGGTTTGAGTAAACAGAGAAAGAATATTACACTTCCAAGAAATGGAAATGGTTGCTGCCCCAATATGGACACCCTTGACAGAGCACTGGAAGACTGAACACACAGAAAAGTCAACACTACCACAGATAGTTTGTAATGGCAGAAGATCTGCCAGGATGACTGGAGGGATGGAGCACCTCTCCTATGAGGAAAGCCTAGGAGAATTGGAATTGATCAGCGTGAAGAAGAGAAGGCTTTGTGGTGACCTAATTGCAGCCTTCCAGTTACTGAAGGGAGCCTACAAGGTAGCTGGAGAGGGACAATCTACAAGAACATGTTGTGACAGGACAAGGGTGTATGGCTTTAAATTGAAAGAGAATAGGTTTAAATTAGATATTAGGACGAAATTCTTTACTGTGGGAATGGTGAAGCACTGGAACATGTTGCCTAGAGAAGTTGTGGATAAAACATCCCAGGAAGTGTTTAAAGCCAGGTTGGATGAGGCTTGAGCAACCTGGTCTAGTTTGTCCCTTTGTCCATGGCAGGGACGTTGGAACTAGGTAATCTTTAAGGTCCCTTCCAAACCAAGCCATTCTATGGTTCTGTGAAGATATTCAGGGTGCTGACACATGACATATGAATGAGTCTGAAGGAACTGTAGCCTGGGGAAGGTATGACTAAGAGAAATCTTGTTGCTGTCTACAACTGCCTACTCACAGGACACTGGTGAGAGGGAGTCGGACTCATCTTGGAGGTACTCAGTGAAAGAACAAGAGCCAGTGTATATCAGCTGGAACATGGGAAGTTCTGACTGGGTATGAGGGAATCTCCATCACTGGAGTTGTTCATGACCCTGGACAAGGCCCTGAGCAGTCTGACCTAATTAGACCTACTCTGAACTGGGGACTGGACTAGGTGGCCCCTGAAGGTCCTTCTCAGCCCAAATTATTCTTTGAGTCTGTAGTTTAGAGCTATTTGTGATTTAGCACAGTATTTGCTCAATGATTTTTCTTTCAGTCATACACAACTTTGAATATGTGTCAATCTAAAATGGGGTTTTCTGCCAGTTGTTTCTTTCTGATGAAGGCTATTGCATTCACTACTGGCAAGACATGTCAATGGAGGCAAGGATCTAATAAAATCTATAAAACTAGGACAACTCAGCAGACATCCAGCCCTGCTGGCTGTAGGCTATATGCTATTTGGAGCAAGGTATGACTAAATGTGGGACAGATGAGAGACTAGGGTATATCAAGAGGATTGCTCCATGGTATGTAACTCTGATCTATGTTTGCATGGTGCTAAGCTCGAGGTAATATATCTTTTCCTTCAATCAAGGTCTTTTTCTTGGGGTTCCTACTGTAGACGTTTAAGTTGCATTGTCTTTGGTTGCTTCAGAGTAATATCAGACCACACTTAAGAATAACTTTAGTGACCTTGTGTGTCTGTTTTAGATGCCGTAGCCAAGTAGTAAGTAACATTCCCTAGACTTTGAAAACAGAATATTTTAGGCACGTTGTTAATCTTCCTGTTGAAGTGATGATTGGTCCTTGTGAAATGGAGTGATTTATAAACAATAAATGGCAAAAGGAACTGCCAGATAGAGAAAGCCTACGAGGATAAAGCAATCTGCACAGTGCCGCACAGGAAGTTAATGGAAGTGCTGAATAGAGTCCATGCTCTGGACTCTAACTGTGCTCTGGAAGACAATAGAGCTCAAAATTAGGAGTTACATTAGAATCACAAATATCAATATTACAGTTCCCACTGACATACTAGTATAGTAAAAAACTGCATAGGTAACTTTTATTGCTGGATGTTACTCATTATTTTATCAATATTTTAATCTACAGAAAGCAGGTGTTGGGTTGTTTGGGGTGTTTTGCCTGTGTGATGCATGAACATAAATAAACTTCAAAAGCTTCCTGATGTTTATTTCAGTGTTGTTGTTGTTAAATAATTTCTTTCTTGATTTTGCATCTGTTGGAGTATGTTTACTAATGTATGATTTTTGCTAGTAACAACAAAGTAGCCATTCAAAAGGCCAGCAACAGAGCCCCAGATTCAACTTCAGCCTTAGCTCAGATTAGATAAAGCTGGTATAACTTCTGTCAGCTATATATTATCTCTAAGAAATGCTGTACTGACTAGGGGTTGCCATATTGCTATGTTATTGAGCTTTTCACACACCTTTCTGGATTTTTTTCTGACTCTATAGATGTGTCTCTCCATCAAAATATTGTCTGTCTGTCTGTACTAGCTGCTGTAGCATGGGAAGTGTGAAAAAAACCCCTGATGTGTTTATAGTTTTTGTGTCTATTCCTCTGCAATTCCTTGAGGAGCAAAAGACCCTTATCAGGGCAAATTTTGTTATGCAGGCATTAAAATGGCATTTAGATAAGAAGATGAAACACAATCGTTTCCACCTTGGAAATGAGCACCTTTATTCTGTTCTTATTTCTCTTTTATCTTCTTCTTTTTTCTTCTTAACTGCATGTTTGGATAAAGATTGGCTGAGCATGCAGATCTTAAATTCCTGCTATACAGCTATGG
>JAWWES010000115.1:30972699-31029704 GCA_035583135.1 Lophotriccus pileatus
CATCAAAATATTGTCTGTCTGTCTGTACTAGCTGCTGTAGCATGGGAAGTGTGAAAAAAACCCCTGATGTGTTTATACTTTTTGTGTCTATTCCTCTGCAATTCCTTGAGGAGCAAAAGACCCTTATCAGGGCAAATTTTGTTATGCAGACATTAAAATGGCATTTAGATAAGAAGATGAAACACAATTGTTTCCACCTTGGAAATGAGCACCTTTATTCTGTTCTTATTTCTCTTTTATCTTCTTATTTTTTCTTCTTAACTGCATGTTTGGATAAAGATTGGCTGAGCATGCAGATCTTAAATTCCTGCTATACAGCTATGGGTTCACAGTTGAGTGATACTCAACTGACCTCTGGTTCTGAAATCCAAAAATAAATATTATAGATTTCTTTCTTTCATCGGCCTTTTGTCTTATAATTTCTAATTCATGGAGAAAATCAGGAAAAAAAGTCCCAAACAACAACTTCAAACAGAGAAACACTGTTCTTTTCCGCACCCCTCTGGTGCTTTTGAAAAATGACTTGGTAAGAACATGATTTACACAGCATAGAAATGGAGACCTTGTTGTCTGCTAACTGCATGCATCACTCAGAGATCAGCAAAATCATGATGATAAGCAAAGAGGGAAACCGCACAAGATATTTAATGGGGGCATGTGCTCCAAACAGGTAAGGGTTAGGGCTGCAAATAGCTGTTTACTTCGTTGCAGTGCACTGTGCAACCCAGCCTGTGATTTACTTCCAGATCATAGAACTTACTTATGTAAGCTCGTATAGTATAAATTTTACATAGCTTAGATTATATAGCCTCACTAGGGTCTTTCCCACTTCTATTCTAGTCTTGAACGGTCTGTCTCTTTTTCTGGTGAAGAGCTAAATGAAAATCAAGCTCTTGCTTGTGGCTGCAGCTGGGGCTGTCAACTTGTTGGATCTCGCAGTATGATTTTACACACCATAAAAAGGGAGAGAAAAAAGACAATAATCTGTGAAGAATACTTTCAACAGAAGGAGAATTGAGAAGGGTTGTTATCCAAAGGAACATTTGTGAAAATCAAGTGGTAAAATTAACTAAGAAATGGTGTGTTTATGCTTCTTATTGTCCTTGGTTTCATTTGAATGAGGACGAGCTCTGTCTAGTCTAAGTTTTAGAACATTCAGAAAAAAAATTATATTTGCATGAAAATTAATTTAAGAGATTAGGTAAAGATTCCTTCACTGCTGGCCATCAGAAAGGCAAAAGTCTTGAGACTCCTGCTTAGTTAAAAAGATTTGATCTTCCATAATTTTTGTGACTATCAGATTTTTAAAATGTTTTCTATTGTTTTGTTTGCTTGGGCAGAATGTAGTAAGTGGGGATAGACACTGACTTCTAAGGGCACTGCTGCAACAAAACGTGTTAGTATTTCATTGCCTTTGCCTCTCTTGAAAAGAGGGAGAAGGTTATCTAATTGTGAATGTTATTGGATTAAAAACGTCAATATGCGCTGAGCTGAGATGCTGTTTTGTTTTAAAACAAGGGTAGGAGTTTAATGTTGTAATATCACCAGTGAGGGAGTCTGTCCTGAAAAAATATTGGATTGGAATCTTTTGGTCATGAAATTACATCATGACACAGTCCAGGGGCTGAGGAAGAAAGGGATGAGTCCTTGAAAACTACCCAGAAGGAATATTTTCCATAGCTTTCAGAGACCCCAATTGAATTTTTCTACAGGGTGTGTAGAAGTGTGAGAAGTGTGGTCTATGT
Source organism: Lophotriccus pileatus (assembly GCA_035583135.1). Taxonomy (NCBI): domain Eukaryota; kingdom Metazoa; phylum Chordata; class Aves; order Passeriformes; family Tyrannidae; genus Lophotriccus; species Lophotriccus pileatus. Next base: position 30,974,445 of record JAWWES010000115.1, read on the forward strand.
GTAGTGGTTGTCCAGAGCATAGTCCCTTGTGTGCCATCAGTGTATGATATTAGCACATGGCTAAGCTATTAGTTTTGTTCTTTCATCAATAGACATGGAAAGTTTATCTTTTAAAATTTTTTTTCCTTGTCCTCAGTACTGCTTCTGATGACCCCACAAAACATTTTGTAGCCGCTGAAGCACCCTCAGTACTGGCTTGAAGATAATGAAACTTTTCTGTGAGTAATGACAGTCTCAGATATTCCCTTTAGTTATGGGATCATTTTGGCACTGTGGTGCCTGTCTGTCTTCAGGAGATATCTTGAGGTTGTCCTCTGACACAAGCAGAGCAGACCTCGTCTGGGGGACTGTCAGGTGTGTTGCAAACTATTATTCACTTGGAGATACTAGCTCTGTTTTTGCATTCTTTGGTGCGGGTACTGTCAGTGAGACAGTTTTAATGACATGAGGCACTGGTAGGTTGACCTATACATGCCAGGTATGTGACAAAGAAAGCTGCTCCTGGAACCTGCCTGTCTGCGGCTCCCTGCACCTAAAACTACTGTAGTATAGCTGCACAAGTTGTAAGCTCACCTTTTGATTTTGATTTTTGACTTGCCTTTGTCCTCAATGCAGTACAGCCACTCCCAAGAGGAAAAAGTCATTAAATGTTAAATCAGGTCAAGATGGAGACTATTAAAAATGGTGTGCTAAATTAATGAATACCACGAAAGATGATTCAGGATCAGCAGAGTATGACCAGACAAGGTTTTGTTTTAAATTCTTTTTATTTATTTACTTTGTTTTTGTCTGCATCTGAGGAATAAGGTTGTTAATTACTACAAAGACTGCATCTTCCATTTTTAAAATGGGTATGTGATTGTTTCTTCTGAAAGAAAAAAAAATAAAAAATCTCCAGATAAAATCAGGCACAAAAAAAGCAAAAAATAAAAAACCCTAGAGTTTTGTCTTGGCATGGTAATTTAATCCTGACAGGTGAGGGATTCCATCTAGGGTAGGAGTACAGTTCAAGCTTCTGTGTCCATACAACCCTTAGTCTGCTGTATACCTGAGCAGGATGACAGCTACTGCGAACAGGAATTGGGCATCTACATGTTGCATAGAAGTAAGGAAAAAGGCATTTCTACCAACTTACTTCTCATTTGGCAATTCATACGAAGATAATATTCTCGCAATTACTTTCTATGTTTTTATGTTGTTGGGATCCACCAGTGGTTTAGAGTCTCTATGTACTAATTCTGCTTCCATTGTGTTCACAGAAACTTTTTCTATTTTTAATTTCTTCCCCTACACACCCCACACTTCTGATTGGAATAAAATCAGCGAATAATGAACAGTTGATTTTTCATATATTCTAAACTCATTTCTAAAGACACATGGTAGAAAATTCAAATTTTTTGTATTAAACCTGAGAGAATAGTTTGTTTCCTGACTATTATGTTTTTTTCATTTTTCATTTTTATTGCATTTTTAGTTCATTTTTGTTAATTTCTTGGAGTAAGGCCTAACGTTAATGCTTATTCCCCCGGTCATAGCATTAAAGTAGAAAAGTTTATTATCATTGAATACGTTATATCTAACTCTCTTTTTAGAATTTAGTATAATAACTTTTATAATAAGGAAGATTTGCCAGCTTGGGAGACTTAGGTGTGAAAATGTACACTATAAAATTACTCTAAATATGAGGCTTAGTACTGGAATACCATTCCCTCTTTGTAAAAGACTGGGGTTTTATTTGTCTAGACACAGAAGAGCTGCTGTTGCTACTTAACATCTTAATTTGTTCCAGGCTGACAACTATGACTTCAGATTTCACGGTGAAAGCATAACTCATGAGCAATGAATCCATATTTCTATGTTCTTGGTTAAGTAAAAATGGGTTTCCTATCAGTAAGCAGATCAAATGAATGCTTAAATCTGTAGTTCTGTAGCTACCAGTACTGCAATTTTAATCGGTGCAGGGATCCACAGTGAATGGATCTTGGTCTGCCCTATAAAATTGCATGCATGCAGGTGAGGTGCTTGTTTACAGAAGGTATCTGATACAGAAATCTGGTTTAGAGACAAATTTATTCAAGGATGCATGTGCATTGTTTTTCTTTTTTTTTTTTTCTTTTTTTTTGTTCCCTAAGCCTAGAGTAAAATATGGGAGTGTAGCAAGTGGGCACCGTCACAGAAAATATCACAGGGAGATTGATGGATAGATTTTCACTGTGCAAAACAAACACTTTTGCAGGTGTTAGTTCGAGCTTGTAATTTTTTTAAAACAGTGTTTCCAATGAATATGACTAACTCCATCCTCCATTTTTCTTCAGCACAGTTGTTATTGTGTATTTTACATTAATTTATTTTAATTTAAAAAGAAAAAAAAAAAAGAAAGTGAAGTTTTCCATTCTCATTTCCAGCCTCATTCGTTGCATTTCTTAATTACTTTGTATTCTGAAATTAAATGGGAACTCTCATGCTCTGTGCTTTTTGGGGGAGTGAAGTTGTCTAATAGAAGGCTATATTTTCTATTTGTTGAGTAACTGCCTATTCAATTAGGCAAAAAGTGATATTACAGAACTAGTACAAAGCTGCTAGAAGACTGTCCATATATACTGTCTTTGGGCACATACTATATTGAATACACAAACTGTATTTTTTTCATTTTAGTTTGCACTGTGTTTATATTGCACATGTAGGAAGGGAAGAGTCCACATGTTTCTGCATCTGTAGCAAACACATCTTTATAAATCCAGGTGAAGGTTGTGTGGGATGGTCAGCTAGGCACTTTGGTCTTCTACTTTTGTAGTACGTGGCCTGGTAAAAATAATCTAGGAGAACTGCCAAATCTTTGAAAAAAACCCAGTGCATTAGGCTATTAGGCTTACAAAATTGCATGATTATTTAAAAAAAAAAAATAAAGCGGGGGGAGTGGGAGGAAAAATTATGCAATCTCCTTATCTGAGAGAATGTTCTCGATCACAGCATCACCGAATATGCTGACTTAGAAGGGATCCACAAGTATAATCCAGTCCAGCTCTTAACCCTGCACAGGACCATCCCCAAGAGTCACACCATGTGCCCGAGAGTATCATCCAAAAGCTTCTGGAACTCTGTCAGGCTTGGTGAGATCTTGTTCCAGTAGCCAACCATCCTCTGAGTGAAGGTTTTCTCAGTGGCAAGAGTCCTTTTATATTCTACCAGGGCATGTAAACTGAAACTTTTCCATAGTCTCTTGGTCCCAACAAGTGGTTCCTCAAGAAGAACATCAAATATCTGAGGAGTAACAGTAAGTGAAAAACCACCTGTGGTGGGGTGACACTTGAAAGAAGAAGTAAATCTACTTTGAGCTAAATTGTAAATTTGTTTTCCATAAAAGTGGCTGCTGAATACTGCTTATTTCCTAAATAGGGTATGTGAATACTAGCAACATAGGTACAGTGCTGTTGTGGCAAATTCTGTTGTTCAGTGAAAAGTAAGAGCCCTACAGTGGACCTCACAATGTCTGTCACAATTATCTGAGTTCTCAGTAGCCTTTGAGGTGAAAATTATTTCAGACCGATAAATGCCTTCCTATATGTGAGAACTGTAACATTTTGGGCCACAGGAAAATAATGTTGCTGACCAAAAGGGTGTTTTGGGTGTATTTGTTGCTTAGTGTTGCTGCAGGGCTCAACGCTGTCAGTCTTTAAACGTATTTGTTTTCTGATTTTTTCTCTCTTATCTCACTTCCCTCCTCTGACCCAGTTTTCACAACTGTCCTTGCCACCTAGAGAATCCTTCTACCTGTTTCTGCACAGTGATGAAAGCCATGTTAAGGTGTTCCTGGCATGTGTCCCTAGTGGCTAAGCACCAAACTCAATTACGCGCACACTTCGTCATGTGTGATAAAATGCTGTGCCTTTTCTTCAACCCCAGTCTCAGGTTTGATTAAGGTCAAAGTTGAATTTAGCAGAATACTGCAAAGAGAAAAATATATTTACAAAGATTCTGTCTTGCAGTAAAACATGATAAACATGATAAAATATATATGTGATAAATCTTGGTTATTTTCCTAGGGAAATATAAAGTAAATTGACCCTCATTACTCTTGAGGGCTTGTGTAAATTCCTGTTGCCAGGTCTTGGCTGCAGGGAGTTCTTCTGGCTTCATCACCTTGTATGATATATAGGACAAATTCTGTAGTAGTGATGAAAAGGTACAATAACATTAGCTGGCTAAAAATTCTCCCTCTCCTTTTCTCAGTCTTCTGTTTTTAATCATAACTCTTATCACACAAGTGATATCCTATGTGTCTGTGTGGATGATGATTTGCACTAAAAATGTTGCAGTATCAGAAATAAATATACATAGAAAGAGCAGGCTCAGTACTGAGGATAATTCAGAGAAACAAGCTCAGATGCCTGCTGGTTTCTCTCAAATTTTGACACGCAATTTCTAGTGAAGAAATCAGTACCATATTCAAGACTTTGAATGTCTACACAGCTCAAAGGGGTTACTCAGTTTTGCATCTTATGTGTCGCTTTAGTTATACAATCTTGACTGAGTTTCTTTTGAGTTAGTCCTTTAAAAAAAAAATAAAATAGGAGATGTTCTCAACTCTGAGAGTGAATATGTGCCTTCACGAAATTACAGAAACTCAACATATTTATAAAGTTTTTTATAAGTAAGCACTAATGAAGAGTACAATTTGGCATATTCTGTGATTCTAAAGACTGTCTGAACTGCACATGTTTACTTTAATGAAGGGCCTGATATCCCTGGGAGGACAGTGAACTGGAAATTGAATGTGACCACAAACTATTAATAAAACTCCATTCAACCAAGAAAATATTTCAGCCATACAGTGTAGTAATAGCTTCCATGATGACTCAACATTTAGGGGAGAAGTTGCTTGACATGTTTAAAAAGGACTGGCTTTCTCATCTGAATTTTCCATTACACTAGATAAAAAGTTGACAGATCAATTTTGTTTATGGAATAAGCTCCTCAGAGCTTCATTGAAAATTACTATGAGAGAAATTTTTCTTAGACAAGAGTTCTGTATATTATGAAAAATTCTGAATGTACTGCACATGGTAAAGAAAGTGCATTGCTTTCTGCCATTCTGTAGCAATTGCATGAGTATATTGGGTTAATGCTTATGAGAAAGTCACATTTAAAGCAACAAGATAGCCGTCTGGAACTAATGAGAAAAAACTTATTATGTTTGTTGGTAGGTTTTTGTTTTTCTAGGTTTGATTAAAGATAATTTAAGGTCCGGTATATAAAAAGCTGAATAAGAAGTTTTCTTTTCTAAAAAACATTCACGAACACATTTGTCTTCAGCAACTTAAAATGCTCAGCTCAGCCGTCTAATGGTTTGATTGACTCAGTCTCATCAGGTCTAGACAGCCTAAATGACACTGAGCTGTCCCTTCACACTAGTGATTATGCCAGATTGGTGCAAGTTAAGGTATGAAGATCTCTCCTTTACACACCAGTGTTCCACTTTTGTTGTTTTTCCTATACTGTCCCTATTTATCTATGCAAAACAATGCCCAGGGATACCATCCAAACTCAATGGTCTTGTAATTCTGTACAAAATGTGTGAGGTACATAAGAAATGGGGTGTAGTGCAAATGCTAAAAGAGATGTAGTGTCCTCCAAGTATTTGAAGAAGCCAGAGCAGAAATGCTCATTAAACTCTGAAGAAGCAATAAGAAGACATCAGTGATATTATTTCTGATTAAAAGAAAAATATTCTATGTAATTTGGTCTTGATGATAGATGAAATCACCTGCCAAAGATTAAACACAAATGAACTGACTAGCATTAGGACATACAAGACTTTCTGAGCTGTATGGTTTTGTGGAATCTGTAAACAACTGTGAAAAATTCATTTCATGCTTATCTACCGTAGCAAAATCATTGATTGAATTGCTACAAAAAGGTAAAAACTGGGTCACAGGAATGCCAAACAGCATGTGGCGCAGCTACACAAAGGTTTGTGTATTCTGATATTGTTTTATCTGTGACCTTGTCTTGTGGTGCCTCCCTCCTGGGACCAGGAGCTGTGATCTCACACTGATTGCCAGATGGCAGCAGGAAGCCCAGAGCACGTGTACTGACAAACGGTGGGGAAAAAAAACAGCTGCACAGAGTGACTGCACACTGCCAGCCAAGAGGCACTGAGGTAGAGCCTAGAGAGAACGTTAAGATACCTGCCAAGTCTAAAAACCCAGGTGGGAGCAAGGGTCTGCAGTTCTTTCCAAATGACACTAGGAAAAATGGAGAAGCTGTAAAATGTGCACATAGCCAGGAGAGGTAGATATGGATTTGCTGTTCTCCTTATTATTCTGTGTAATAGAAAGTTCCCAAATAGGCTAAATATGTATGTGGAACTGGTATGATTTTCTGTGTATATGTGTAGGGCTACATTTTCTAATAGTTAAAGTAGCCCTAGAGAGGGGTAGGGCTGATTTGTGAAGCACTGACTAAAACTCTAACAATCTCCTGTATGTGAAGTGAAAGTCACCTTCTTAACAGTCTTTTGTCAGGCAGTAACTTTGTCCTGGTCAACTGACACTTCTAACAGGCAACTATTGGTTTATTATGTGAGGGATTCCTGGAAGATGATATTTGTGAAGGTCAAAATAGATATAGAAAAGTTTCCTTATTTCTCCTAATAGGGCACTCATAGTCATCGGTTCATATTGATGTAGCCTTTTCCTTTCTTGAGGACTTTGTCTTGCTTCTCCAGAAAGAAAGAAGAGAGCCAGAGAGGTTGAAGGGAAAGCTTAGAGCCGTTGTGCACCCTGTACTTTTTTCCATTTGGTTTATCTGCATTTTATTATGGTGTTTGAATCTTCATTGTAGTCATATGTGTTATTCCCCTGTTGTTCCTGCCTCCAGGATCATCCAGATGGTGTGTTGTCATGTGCAAGACTACTTCTCTTAGTGCATATTTTGGTACTCTGGTATTTTTTTGCAGGCAGAGGTTTCCAGGGTATCTAATTGGCTTTTACTAATGTAGATGTGTCTTTCCCTCAGCTGTTCAGGTATTTCTTTTCGGTTCTGTGAGTGCCACTAGGTTTGATCAAGCAGAAGGAAGCATGTGACACTGGAGTGGTAATGCTGTCATCTGGAGAGAAGATTTCATTCCCTGGAAGATGTGGTGCATGAAGATAGTAAAAGTTCTTCTAAATCTGCCTGTGCTTAACACCTGCAGTCTTCCTGGAAACAAATCTTTAACACTATTAGAGAAAAGAGATATCTCTTTACTTTGTTACTTTTTAGAATGTGAGCTTTATACTGTTGGAAAAACATCGCACTGATCCCATTATATCCTCCATGTAACTAGAGAAGCCTGGGTTAGGGCAGAGGAGGGAAAATACAGCCACCCCAGAGCTTATGGAAGGACTGTTTTAGAAGTGCTTTGGAGAGATCACTTGCCTTCTGGACATATTTTCCAATTTCTCTCAGCTGCTTAATTTATACCTTGTCAATTTCCCCTTTTCTTTTAGCTTTTACTTTTGGGACTGATCTATGGGTGCAGAGAATCAACCCCGAAAGTTTATGTACCTTGATGCTACAGGTGTTGTCTGTAATAGGTGTATGGCCAACATCGTACAGCTGGGAGACCACAGCTATAATTCCCCATCTGTGGTCAGTGAGATGGTATTCAGGAAAATTGCTGACTACCTGAAACTTTCTCTGTCCATGAGTCAGATCATGGCTTTGACTTCTCTAATGAGAGAAGAAGCAGAGAAGGAGCTCTCACTCCTCTTGATCCCATCCCACTTGGTCTCAACCTAAAATTTTATGTTATTCTAACTACTGATTCAGGTTGAGCTTCAACCCATAGCTAAAAAAGAGGTCCTGTTTCTTTCTAGTACAAAGGTTTAGAGCCTTTTCTTTTCTTTTACTTCTGACTTAGACAACCAGTACAACAAGTACAACTTGAGATAAGAAATGAAGAATTGATTTTGCCAAGAATTTGCATATTTCTTTTAAAATGAAGATTAATCCAAACCAGACAAGTAAGGAGAACCAGACTGCTCTTACACCTGTAAAAGTTGCAGGCATGGTCTACACTGGATAAAAGCTAAGTGCATGGAAATTTTTTGTCCACCATCAGTTTAAATTCAGTCCTTGCTCCCGAGCTGGGTTATTTTAGTCAGGAGTAAGACAATCCTATTCTAACAGTAATTTGCTCTTCATGTCATGTGTGAAACTGCCACAGAATTACCTGCTTTTCTACAGGTGTAACCAGTGGTACAGCAATGCTGTTGTTCCAAAGAACAGACTATGCCAAACCTATCTTATTTGATGCTTATTTGGTATCTTATTTGATGCTAAAGTATTAGCAAGAAATGTCTTTGTCACAATATTAGGCTGGCATGACTGGATGTACGGCTGGCAGAGTTTTGCTGAGAAAGACAATTTTATCTTTTTTCTGGTCATTTACTTGCATTCCTAATTTTAGTTTACATTGTTCAAATTTTCTCAAGTTTGAAGCCTGGGAGTTTGAAAGTTATTCTTTAGTACTGAAAAACTGTTTCAGTAAAGTTTGTCAAAGAATAGATAACAAACCTCTTTGCTAGCTGATTGAAACAGTGAGAGGCTGCAGGAGTTGCTTCAAGATTCCTTGTTTTTCTTTTTAGTGCTGCTTTGCCCAGAAGTAACTTTTGTCTAAATGGAATAATTACAGCTTGCAAACTTCTCATGTCCTTTAAAGACTTCTCATGTCCATGATGGAAAGAAGAAACTGGTGGTACTGAGGAAAGGATGGTCAAAGTGGAAGCATTTGTGAATTTCTACTGCCCACTATCCTGACAAGATGTTGAAGGAGGAGAGAAGACAGGAGATGTGCTGTTTCAAAAGTGAATGACTAGTGAAACACTCATGACTCCCTTAGTTCTGAGGGGTGGAAGTTTAGGGTCAGAGTGTGGAGTATCTTTTACAAAGATTTCGATAGTTGCAGGGATGCCTCTTCGTGGTTATTCCGCAGGGGTTAAGTGAAAGGGAGAGATCTGCCACAGTTGTGATGTGGTGAGTTACATCAATTTCTACTTAATGATTGTTTCTTTCTGCTAGTTTTGATACTGTAGCTTTAATATAATTGCTTTGACATAGTGCACTATGCTATCCTATTTTATACTATACTAGTATAGTAGTTTTTAGCTTTTATACTGTGTAGTAAATACACAGTATTACTGATTAAGGTAATTTGTCTTTTCATTTGTCATAATAAATAATTTAATATTATATAAATATATCTGATTTACCACCATTAAAACCTACAGGAAAAAAGTAGTTCGATCATACCTCTATAATTCCTTAAATTTAAACAATTGACAAAATCTGAGGCTAAGATTGGATCCAGCCACACCTTGGCTCCTCTCTGAGAAAGAGCTTAGAAAGCAAGGGAGTCCACTCTGCACCTCCTAGTGCAACAAGAGGTCGTCTCTAATAAACTTTGTCTAAGCCTTCCCCTTCTCCCCATGACACCTACAAAACCCACTTCAACAGTGCTTTAGCATGATTGCTCATTTGTGGGTAAATTAATGTTAAAACTAACATAATCAAATTCTGTTACAGAGCCTGGGTTGGTTTTTTTTTGTTTGTTTTTTTGTTTGTTTGTTTGTTGGTTTGGTTTTTTTTGTGGTTTTTTGTTTGTTTGTTTGGATTGTTTTGGTTTGTTTTGGTTTTTTGTTATGTCTGTTTCTTTGTTTAATTTTATCTAATTGGGCGTTTTGTTGTTTGCTTTTGTTTTGTTTTGTTGGGTTTTTTGAGGAGATAAAATCCTTCTCTCAGACTGTATATTTTTATTCTTTTCATCTCCCTCCAAATCCTCCCCCTTCATTTATAAGTCTTATGCCACAAGAAGCCAAGCAATTTATCTCATATTTCTAATATAGACATTTGCTCTGGATAAATTAGAGGAAGTATTTTTTCAGTTATAAGCAACAAAGTGGGTAGCTCTCTGTTATTAAACTGCATACCCCAAATGGCCAAGGACATCTGGTGCAAATTAACACCCTCCTTCTAAGCAGAAGAAAGTGCTAGTTTCTCCTCAGTGTGTCTTCTTTATTGCTCCCACCTACAAGGGCACATGTGACAACTTCTCATATTCTCTCAAGATGAGATGCTTTATCACAAAAATCACCATAAACCCAACAAACTATACTATGTTATATACCCAAGGTTATCTGGGCCACATATTGAACCAGTCTTTCTTGTTTTTCAGTGAGCTACCAGTGCAGCATATCCCAGTTTTTCTCACCAATTCAAATGTTCTTTTGAGTATATCAACTGTAAAAAATGTGATTTTCCTACTGAAAGAGAAATTCAAATGCCATTTTTGTCCCCGAGTTACATTTCCCTCTTTAGGGCAGACTCCTGAGACAAGTATGGGACTTGGTTAACAACAGCAGTTGGAACAGAGCCCATTTGCCAAGATATGCCCCCCTTATTCTTCTCTTCATCCTGGAAACACTCAATGCAAATGAATGTCCAGCAAATTAATTTTTACTCTCCACTGCAATGGCTTTGTACCACCCTTGGTGAAAGTGCCTATAGACAGACTGTTCCTGGTTTTAGTTGCCCTAACTTTGTTATCATGCCCTGATGGAATATTTTGTTGGCGGAGGAAGAAAGTCAATAATCTCTGTGATAGGAACAATGGAGAAGATGAGACTGAGTGAATTTCAGAACACCACCTTTTCCCCACTCACTGCTGTGTCCAGTCAAGCATTGCCATGGCACAAAGACAAGGCTGGCAGTTGCTGATATCTGACTGGAAAGAGATGTGTATCTGGGAAGAGGTTAGTTACTTTCGCTCAGGTGTCTGTTGCCATCAGCACTGACCTGTGGGAGGTGAGTCTCAGGAAGAGAGAAAAGTAACAGTCTTGCTTTATAGCTATGTTAATTTAACTATGGAGGTGTGGGGTTTTTGTGGGTTTTTTTTTGGTATGGATTTTTGTGGTTCCTTGTGTTTTTGTTTTTCCCAGGTTTTGAGGGTATGTGAGAGCTACCTCTGGTAAGCAAAGGGCAGAAACTCTAAACCTCCACTTTAGGACAAGGAGGGTATTTTGCTCCAGACCTGTTTTGAGAAGCTAAAGAAAGGGGAGGAAAAGCCGTGACTCATTAAGTAATAATACAGCCTAGAAATAATACAGCCTTTTGAAACTACAGGGTGTGTCTTGCTGAAAAATTCATCAGTAGGTCCACTTGAGTATAAACGAAAGCCTGTTGAAAAATTCTTCCAGATATTTATAGAGTTGATATTCCATCTTCTTCCCAGTTTAAAACAATTAAAGGAATTTAGATATGTTCAAAGTTAATGAATAGTGAGAAGCTTGGCTTCTCTCATCATCTTAATATTATTAATTATTGATTTTAAAAATTCTTATGGGACATAAAAGGTAATGATATTTCATCTGAGCAAACTTTGCCTATTATGACACTGCAGAAAGTTTAAATACCTGAGCAAGAGTTCAAGCTTAACAGCTTCTAGTAATGTCTGGGAAAATGAAATTGAATGGCAAGTTATCAAGAGAGATCTTTTTCAGTAAGTCAAATGCAAAGATTGAATAGAGTCAAAAAGAATTTCTCATTTTGTTCTAGCTTACTTATGAATATACTGAAGTGGATAAATTATCATTTAGTCTTTTTTGAGTGTATTTTGTTTTAATAAGCAGCCATTATAAATGATAAGAGACTTGAGATAGATAGGGATGGCTACTTCTTGACTATCAATGGGTCAAGAGACAAGTGATTGTGGCCAAGATTTTATTGGGCAGTAAGGTCAGTGTAAGCTGAAAATGATATCTCATGCTTAACATCTTCACAGGCAAGAGTAAATATAATGCTGAAAAAGTGAACCTTGGTGTTCTACTGTTCATTGATGAGAATTCCTTGGGTCAGGTCTACATCTCTTTCATGCCATACTCCAAGCATGCAAGTGTTCTGGGACATGTTTGCTTTCCCCCCAGTGGAGCTGCCTGCAGCGTGATGCTCCTGTGATTTGTTGTACAGCTGAGTAAACGTGTCATTGCTTCACTCAGTCTGAGGCTGTATCCTGCCTCTTGCTCCATTTCTTCCAGAAATCCAAGACTAATAAAATGTACTGAGAGAAGATAAAATCTGAAATGATCAACAGGAGATCAGAGGTATTATCACATAGGCAATGGAAGATTTTATGCCCAGAGGACCACTCTGATTTTGTCACCAGACTGCACGGACAATGCAAATCTCTGAATGGCTGAACTAGACTTGCTGTGAAGTCTCTAATTTATATACCCTTTAGTTATGCTTTCTTTTTCATATTCAGAACTTTTTTCTCAGCACCACTTGAGGTTTCTTACTCTTTAATGTGTTGGGTTTTTTTTTTTTCCCCAATTTGCTTTGACAGCCTCTAGTAAATAAGGGTCTTAAAATACAATGCTATTGTAAATATGAACTAACCCCACAACCAGGTGGGAATATGGATGAGATAGCTGGTTTGTAAACTCCATGATTGCAAGGTATGCATGCAAATGCTATGGGAGAAGTGAAAAATGCGGAGAGATGAATACCAAGGACTGGAAAAACAGATGCAACTAGGTAGGGGGCAGGAAAGAGTTGTACTTTCTCTTTTTAACTGTAGAACTCTTAGAGATGGAGTGTCGTAAGATAAAATTGGCCATTATTAACAGTGATCTAACAGTTCTCTGAAGAATAAGAACACCAAGATCAGAAGGTCTTTTGCCCCTTTCTTAATTAACTAAGTCAGTCAGCTGCTTAGATTCTTCAAAGGAAAAAGTGTCAGACATATGGCTAACCGTGTGTCTCACCAAAAGGCCTCTCCTCCTGTTTGAGGGGACAGTTGGAACTGATTTCTGCTGAACATGTTGCGAAGGCCAGTTTGATCAACTTCTGTTTTCATGCCTAGATATTACCGCCTGAGCTATTTCTTCTGGAGTGTACCCATTTTAGATTGTCAAAGATATGTAATCACAAAACCTTTAAGTGTTTTTTCTTAACTCCTAAACTGCCTAGGCTGTGCTAAAGTTCTTAGAAAACTCTGACTGGTTCCCTCCTTGAATGCGTGATTTTGAGGGAATCTGTAGTTAATTTTGTTTTGTTCTCTACTACTAACGAATGCAGATTTTTTGTTCAACTTCCATTTTTTTTGTTTTACTTGTAAATGTGGCTGTCTTTGTTTCCTCAGTCATAGTGGAAAATTGCCTTTTTTATTTACTTGTTTATGCTCCTTTTTTTATTTTTTTAAGCATGTGGCATTTGGGAGATTTCTCTTGAGCTGAATTAATCTAAATCAGCCTAAAATGGAATATTTGTCTCTTTGGATAAGACTTCTTTTGTGATGGTATCATAGGTAAAATTCCTGCTGGATTCTCCAGCTGCTATGAGTGTTTCATTGACACTTTTCTGCAGACAAATAACTATAGTACTCCTTTTTGGGAGGATATTTGAGGCTGGGAGGAACATTGTGAAAAAGACAGCAGCAGATAAGAATCAAATCAATGATGAGAAATTAAATTCTCTGTAAGTGGTAGTGTATTAGTGTGTGTATCTTTCCTTCAAGCTGGTTTTTAACTTCCAATATAAAGGAGAGTTCATTTTTCCCTTTTCCAATTGTATACCCAGAATTCCTGAAAGACAAGTCTCATTTGCACAGCCTGAATGCAAGAGATTGCTTTTGTAATCAATTTTCCTACTATTCGGGCTATAATTGGCCCAATCCACAAAAAATCCACCAGAACTGTGGATCAAAGCCTAAAAATACCATGTGACACGTGCATGAAGCCTGTTCAATGGCCTCTTATTTGTTCCCATATACTGCTTATATGGTATACAGTATGCAGGCTTAATTTTCAATCTGGTCACAGATATTAAGTACTGGCAGTTTTATATCATGCTAGATATTATGCTTTAAGACTTGATGGTAATCAGTATCTAGCAGATTGGAATGCTTTTTAGGAGTGGCATTGTACATACTCCTTCCTCTCTCATCCTTGCATTTCCAGTGAGGTAATGTCTCTTCAGAGGCTTCGGCATAGGGTGTACAATTTTAATCATATGTAGGAAATTGATCGTTTGTGTGTATTGGAGTTGTGATTTTTCCCTCTGCAATGTCTCTATACATTCATTATCACCTGATGTGTGTTTTCTTGATGCAAGTGATAATTTTGCAATGGAGAGATACAGCAAGATGAAGAGAAAAAAAAATCTACCTTGTTTATGCCCCTGTGTCTCCTTCATTCTTCTCTTATCCCAGGATTTCCATGAGAATTGAGAATAATGATGACATCTGAGACTCTAACATAAACAAGAGTGCAATAGTGCTTTGTTCCATCTTTGGTTTACAAAGAGAGGGTGTGTATTGGCTGAGCTGAAAAAGGGGGAAAAATGTTTTTTTCTTGGCTCCTTAGATTATTTCAGCAGCTGAGTTTCTTACGAGTTCAATAAAAGCTGTAATTAAACATAAAATGGGGGTAACAATTCAAGCTGTTGTAATCTTGTAAAAAAAAATCCTAATTATCTTACTTTTCCTGGCTTCTGTTTGGCTGCAAAACTTTTTTCCTTTTTTTTTTGCTATTCCCTCCACCTCCATTTCATTCTCTCTTCTTCCCATTTGTCCTTTGTATGACATTCTAACATGGCTTTGCAGTTTCTGCAATGACAGAAGCACAGAGAACTTCAGAACTCAGAGCTGCCTTGGAAGGTTTGTTATTAATTGCACAGATCATTGTTACTCAGAGCGCAGAGCAGCATGACTGACAAATCTGGCTGAAAAGCGATTTGAGCAATTTTCTTGTTTCAGTGGTGATTATGGCATAGAACATTATGTAGCTCATTTAGGATGCTTGTATTTAGGAGAATTTTATTATTGTTTAGAGCGGTTTTTAAAGTTTTATAGAAGGAAAAAGTAGGTTTTATTTCTGCATTTCAATTAAATCAGCAAGTGTTAATGGTCTACTTTTCTCCTAGCCACCATCCCCTGTCCACTGAAAATCGGGGGCTCCATTTCTCACAGAAGGTCTAGGTGGTGTTATCAGCTGCCTTCCTCTTTTTAAGTGCCAGAATAAGGAGTTAATTTAAGGAATAACCAAAGGACAAATCCTGTTACTAAGCCCAGATCAAAGAGTATCCAGTTGTTAATTCTGAGTGCTTAAACCTTGCTTTTAATTTTTAGTTACATTTTGGCTTGACTGTGAGGAACACAAAGGTGCAAAAATTAATTTTTGCAATCCTTTGGAGCACCTTGAGGATGCTAAGACTTGGCTTGAGGATGAGAAATGAAGCTCTGGAGGTCAAAAGGTCCATTTCCCTTGTTTTGATGACGCCTGATCATCACAGCACACAAATAACACTCTCTGCCTGCTTTCAGTCCTTCCACTCTTTCCAAACTCAGTGTACATCAGCACAGCTTGTAGGCTGTTCTGATTGCCTTAATTGATTTTTTTTTTCTCCTAGACCTTAGAGGGCTGTTTTTGTGGCCATTAAAGACAACACTTTGGCCATACATTTTGTTTTCCCATTTGCAATCTTTTTCTTAGTGGCTGTGACTGATAAAGCAGCTCTGGGTCACTCAAAACTATTCTGCACACTGGATTTCATGATTTGCTGAAACAGATGTTAAAAAATACTGAGACTTACACTGTAATAAAACCCTGGATTAATGGTACTGTGAATCTGCAGACATTACAAGTATCTCCTTGCAGTTAATAGGTTCTGTATTCAGCAGCTTGTCTGTCTGAGAGGCCATTCGCATAGGAAATGACAGTGGAGGTATGAACATCAATACATTTTGAATGGGGTGGCCCATTAAAACCAACGAAAATAAAGTCTTGCTGAAGACCACAAAGAACTCATTTAGTAAAAAGCACAGCAGTCAAAGGGGTAAAAAGATTATGTGGCAAGGTTCTCTAGAAGAAAACTCAGGGAATAAGTAAGGTCAATTGAAATTGCAACTAGCAGTGTTGGTATGGGCCTGGACCTTGTGCACAGGTAGTCTGTCTGAAAGGACTACAGTTAATATACTAATGGACTTGTGAGACAGCTTATTGAATTTGCAGTATATTTTTAAACTGAATGTTCTCTTCCAACCTCGTGTCCAGAGTGATAACACTGCTCCTGCAGTGTGCGGGGTCCTCGTATGCTCTCTTGGTGGTCATTTCAGGCATTTTTCACTGTCCTTTGGAAACATGGTTGGACAAAACAATAATTCTCGTTTCCAGTATGTAAAAATTAATACATTTATCTACTTATTTCACCTCTGCAGTATAGAATAGGTGCCTAAAACCAAACTGAAAGGGTGTTATAACATGAAACCAGTGTTAAATACTTCACCTGGGATCTGTGTCAGAGGATGTATCTCTTTTCAAAAAGACCAGGCTGACTTCCTATAGCTATCTAGCTCTGATGATCCAAAGGTTTAGTAAATTTGCATGATCTCTCCATAGTGGATGTTAGACAAAGCACTTTTCATTGAAAAACATTATCCCTGGTACTAGTTGCTTTGTGAGCATGGTGCAACTGTCTAAGAACAAATTAGCCCAATGAACTGCTGATGGAACACATGTACTCTGAACACCAATGCATTTGGTACAATTAAGCTAATTTACATATTACATTCAGTTGCTTTGTGTGCCATTCTGCTTCCTTCTTTACCTTTCCTTAGTATTGGAAACATCTGGTACTATGGAGCTGAAATATTGATAGTGAATTTTGGGTTTGTACTTAAAACTTTTCAATAAAGTATAGAATATTAACTTCAAATATCATGTGATGAATAAAAGACTAAAGTCAGCCAAATTCTTGATTGTTTCTGGCAATTTTATGCCTCAATTGAAAAATATTGGCATCTAGGATTGTATTTTTTGTAGTCTGTTTTTCTGAGTGCTTCAATTAGAAAAATAAAAATACACACATATAAACAGACCTACCCCTCCCCTTATCCCCAGTAGCTAACTGTAGGAAGTAAAGAAAATGAAATCAACCTCACTAGGAAACTCTAGATGAGCTACATCTTCACCTCTTTTTTTCAGCACTTTTTGCTTGGAACACTTTTTTTTTCTCCTTTCTTTTTTATGGTCTTGTATTTCCTCTGGTACTGGATAATGCTAGTGGATTTTTTGGGGGTTTTTTGGACTTGTTTGTTTTTCTAAAAAGAATATTCAAGTAGCCCATTAAAATAAATTATGTTTTTTAACTGAATTAGAATACTGGGCTAACAAGTAAATTTTGCTCATGAATGGTCCCAGCAGGTATGATTCTCTTTGTGGGAATGTCTCTCCTCCCCGGAAATAAATGTGGTGGGACATTCAGGGGGTATTTCTCTCTTGCCTGCTCCTGTATCAGAATGAGCCACAGAGCAATGACAACATCACAGTAAACTGATTTTCTCTGCTTTAGAGACTTCTGGAGAACAAGTCTCCTTGTGATATCTCACTGATAATCTTCACATTTAAAATTATTATCCCCTTTTGGAATATAATAGAGTATATCTTTTACTGTCGTTTAAGTTTTACTTTTGATTCTCACTGAAGAACTGTCTTTGGCTGACAGAAATTATCCTACAGGGTTTTTTTGTGTTTGGTTTTGTTGGTTTTTTTCCCCCGAAAGTGTTATATTAATGATTTTTCCCTTTTCTTTAAATTCAGAAGTAAAACCACCCAAAAGCTCTCAAAATCCTGAAAAAAGGCTGGACTTAAATTTTGGAATGAGGTGTATATGTGAAGATCTTACTGTGTTGCCATAAATACAAGGAAAAGGAAGACAAAGTAGGACCCCTTATATCAGTCTGGATCTAGGTCAGCTTTAAGGTTTATTTTTGGCCCTCTGAAAGGGATGAGAGAAAGCACTGCTGTCATAGGAATAGGACGTCTAGATAGGGACTGTACCTTGGAGGGACCTTTCTCCTCTCTGTCCTGTAGGAAGAGTGAAGTTGGAAATAGGAAAAAGTATTAGTTAATCTCTTTTGCATTCTTACTACTCCATTAATTTTGTTTTTTTCTTTACAAAAGGAAGTTTTTTCACTGTTGTCTTCAGGAAGCTGAGTAAAAACATAGGTGAACCAAAACTTTCAGTGAAACTCAAGATCCCTTTCTGTGATGCAGGTATTTGCAGAAGCACATGACATGACTGCTATATTTCTGGTTCTGTTTTTGGGTCTGTTTCATGCTGGTTATATCTCATGCCATTTTTCTTTCCTAAGATGCTACTTAATACATCTCATAAGAGATCCCTTTCTTGAGCTTTTTTTGATTTTAACCTCACCTTTCAGTTCTTACAAAACTTCATCTCTGCACTACACAAAGGCCATGACACCTCTCAAAGATTTTGCTCTTTGTTACATTCTGTTCTGTACTTTCGTCCCACCCTTGGCTCTGCAGGTAATTATGCTAAGGGGTCTGAAAATGGTGAGACTACAATTTGAAGGCATCACAGTGATAAAATTGCGCTGCTGAAAATATGTGTGTTGTTTCTGCCTCCTATTCTTCTTACGTCTTTAGGGAACCTTAGGAGGCTTTAAATTACAAGGCATGAATAGCAGCACAATTTGGAAGGCAAATGGCTGTCATTTCACTGTGAGATCTGGAAGGCTCATTTGTTGGACTAGCAATAAGGGGTGGGAGAGAGGGTTACTGGTGAAGCCAACCTGAAGTGACTATCTAAATTGTCTAGTTATTATTATGCACCTGACTGTAATGAGTTCGATTTAGCTTCATTACTGGACTCATATTATTTCATTCTAGGGGATTTTCAGTGTGGTCACATTATTTTCCCCTTGAGATTACCAAAGGCAGAATATGAAGGAAGAATCTTTTCGGACCTCATAAAAAGAGAGCTGCATCACTGCAGAATGCAAACACTTGGAAATGGTTCCTTAAGTTATGAATTTTTCTTCACTTATGAATCTTAGACTAGCATTTCTAATTGAGACTATTCAAGCTTTGTGCTTGCCTACTTACCATGGACCATAGCAGCCTGGTACCCACACCTCTGTTGAAAGAAATGACTTTGAAACTGTAGTAATCAATCCTTCAAATGTTTTGATAGATCAATAAAACTACTTTCAGTCTCTAATATGTTCCATAATCAAAATGTCACTTTATTTACTCAAACAGTCAGATGTGATGTGAAATATTAAGTGGTGAATGCACAAATAGTGCCTGTGGGGAAAAATTCAGCTTTTTTTTTCAGCTATGCGTCAGTTACTTATGATTTCTGGTTTCCTCTGAGGATTGTTGGGTATGTATATTTTGTAGTCATTTATATAATGAGCCAACTCTATGACCACAGAAGTCATGATGGTTGGGTAAATAAACCCCATTTAGCACTGGTAAAAAAAGGATTGTATTTTCTCCCATTTGAGTGAAGAGATTTGCTGAATATTAGTGTTGCCTTACTTTGTGCACTGTGTGATATATATCTCAACACACACAAGGCATTGGAGATCACAAGTCAGAGAGGGAAAAAAATGAAAAGATATGAAACTGAGAGTGAGTTAGGACCTGGATAGAGAGAATAGTTTCTAGTTGCCATCATTAACTTTTTAGCTGTTGTAACTGTGTATATTACACAGAGTTATGAGGATCTTTTCATATTTACTTAGCCAAAATTACACCATAAAAGATGTCAAAGCCATCATTGCTGAGGTATTTACAATCCAGACAGCTTCTTGCAAGTCCTGTCTGTGAGAAAGAACTTTTACAATGATTCCCAAATCATCCATTACTAATTTTCTTCCATCTCTTTTTTTTTTTTAATAGCTTGAGAAACACATTCATCAAAAAGTATTAGCTGCTTGAGAAGATCAAGATTTGTATTAATTTTTGTTCCTCATAATCACCATCTGATGACCGCAGCAGTATATCCAAGATATGGTTGTGTTGTGGAAAAACAATCAATCACACCTATAGGAGCACTTTCTACACCACACAGATAGACTTTCATTTTTGTACCCCATCTCTTCAAGGAACTTTAAGTCAAACCTGACTGACATCTCCTATTCTACAATCTGCAGAGTATTTTAGCATGCTTCCTTGCTTACAGGAAACTTACTATTCAAATGTCTCTGAAACAACCTTTGGGCAATTCAGTAGTGATGGTGTAGATTGTGCCCATTAAAGGTGTTCTAATTTAATTGAAGATAATATTTTGAAGTTTTAATAGGAAAACTGCTTTTAATTACAAATACTATGAGCTTAAAACTATGTATATTGCAGAAATAGAGCTTTGTTTTTGTTATGGGTAGGGGGCCTGTTTGTGCTTTTTATAACAGAAAGACCTTTCAGTGCATTATTGACTCTATGATTATGAAGCAACATATCTTTGGGTGTCATTTCAAACTGTACTAGTTTATTTTCTCATTTCTTCACCAATCTGTTATACTAATTGGATTATTAACTTTTTTTATTTTGGTAGAGATTTGTTTTGCATTGAGTTAGAATAATTATACCATTTAGTTCCCTTTTATGAATTAACATCCTGCAATACGACAGACTGACATCTGAGAGGTGGATAGATGTTTCTCCCCCTCAAGCAGACATTCTTCATAAATATTTAACTGATAAAATTATGAAAGAATAATGTTTTGAGAGCTGTGGCACCACCCTACAGCAGTGCATTTGCTTAAATATATGGCTGTAGTGGTGGTTTGTTTCTTTTTATTTCTTTCTCTTAATGCATGGGTCCAGTCCTTCTTTCTGTGTGTTAGGCTATAACACAAGGTATACATAATAGTGCTGTGCATAATCAGAACACTGACAGGATTATCTTGGATTATTTATTTGAAAACAGTCTTCTCTAGTTAAGAGATTTGGGATGCTAGGGATAAGGACTAGAGCCCTGAAGCAATCTCTTATGAGTAACCTGTCAGAATAGATTTTAAGGTAAAAATTTGTTCAGTCACATCTTGTTCAGTCATCTGTTTACACATGTATGCATGTAACTGCTTTAAGAACTTTTCTAAAACTTCCCTGAGAAGGACAGGTAACTGTCACCTAGTTGTTAGAAGATTATTTGTTGAATCCAAGGTATTTCTTATGAGGAAATGAATGCTGTTATATAAGCTTCTAGCTATTCAGCATTTTAACATTTCTAGCCACATCAGAAGTTGCTTTGCTCATCAAATTTAAGATAAACAGATTTTTGAGGTTAGAAGGAAATATAAGGTATTTTGATTTAATATGCTCGGTGAACATTTACCTTGTGTAATCCTCTACCTTTACAAGCATTACTAGTATTGTGCAGGTCTCTAAAATATTCAACCTCTTCTAGAAGGAAGGTGACCACATGAGTACACAAAAATATTGGAGACAGCCATAGAATGTGATGTCAGCATCTAGCGCAAATGCAATTATAAATTTTGACCAACAGTCTGGATGTCCTTGCTTGTGACGTATTGGAATGTTAAATTATTTTAATCCATATGGTAACTTTAACTTAGGGTAGGTGTAGGAAACAATAGGTCTTCTCTCCTTCCATTCTGTGTTGGCTTTCACAGTAAAGGTTCAGAAGTGCACAAGTGTGGAATTAAAGGGTGTGCATCAGGACATTGTAGACCCTGCTGTTCCTAGCTTGCTTTCTCAGGAAAAATGACAATCCTGAGCAGCAGAAGAGTGCTAGGCCCAGAGTATCCAGAAATGCAATCTTTTTAGTAACTTCCTGGTGAATTCTGTGTTTCTCCCTCAATGCCCACAGAAACTGGAAGAAACATTTTTTCTCCCATTTAGGATATTGCACATTGATGGAACCCACAGGTGACTTGCTCCCTCCCACTCTCACTTGAACCCCTACTAATATGATTCAGGTTTCCCTTGAAAACCAATGCCAAGGGGTGTAGTGACTTCCTCTTTGTGCTTTGTCCGTGGTTGCTAGTGCGACAATCCACATCCAGGTTTTACAGAGAGGTGAGACTTATTTCCAGCATCAGTCGGGTTTTAAGCTGGTGTTGTCTCATTTAAAGTGTGTTAAACTGGTGTAAACTATTAGAGATGACCACAATATGGAGTCCTCTCAGATGTCAATGGCATTTCTGTGACAGCGCTTCACCTGCATCAGTGAAACAGAAAGCCTATCTATTGTAATGACCACATGGTCTTGTTCTGGATGTTCTGTTGTGTCAAAATACTTCCAAAAAACCCCACATCATATAAAGAACTAAGAGTGGAAGATTTATAGATATTGAGTGTGAGTGTCTCTGCAAGAATTTGGGGTGTTGAAGTAGTTCACATTCAGAAATGTATCTGTAGTTATTTCAAAAAGATAGCAGGGGTGAAAGTTTAAAATAATGGGTTGTAGCAGAAGCCTAATGTTTTTTCTTAAAGAAGTCATCATGTATCATTAAGCTGCTTTTGAGTTTTAAAAGCTCTAAGATTTTTGATTAATAGGGTTGTTAAATTGAAATGTAGAGATGCTACTGGAGTGCTGGTCCTCCAAAGACTTCCCCTTCAAAACACTTTCTCCTGGGGCCAAAGGATCTAATATTCACCATCTCCTGATGGTTACCACAGAATGGCATTTGAGATACTGCAGAGTTAACTCTTCTTGTGATAGTTCACCTGCTATGGACAGAATTAATTATTTTGAGTCTGTTTCTCCTTTTTGTTTAAAGATGTGTGTCCTGTTTTTCAGACAAGCAAATGTGGAGGTGGTGACACTCTAAAATCATGGCTATTTTAAAAGTTAGGGGATGTTTTCTGCACAGATAGCAGCAAGTTAGCAAGTGACTCCCCTGTTAAAGAAACTCTTAACTTCCTTTATATGGTTATCCAGACACTTCTTTCCTGAGGGGCAAAATCTCAATCTTCTAACTGTAAATTTAAGCTACAGATATTTCTTCTGCGTTCTAGATAAATTTCAGGTAGAAGAGGTGTCTGGTGATTCTCAGTTTCTTGAGGTGCAATTTCACTTTGTTTATCTTGTTTTTATTTAATTCTATTCTGAGACACAGAAGAGATATTGATCCGAAATTATTCTAGTACATAGGCATACACCTGGATTATAGCTGTAAAAGGTGGGGACTAAACATCACCTGCTTGAGTGTAAATTTTACCCTAGTATGGAGAACCAGATTCTGAGCCATTTCTTAATTGAGTCTCAGAGTTTTAGTTGTTTACAGGACTTTTGCTGCAGCTCCTCATAAAGGCAAAATTAACTCTAAGCATCTTGTTGGCAGTACAGTATACTTTGGTTTGTCAAAACCATGTACAGTGATTCTTATCAGCTCTTATCTCCTGTCACAACACCGAATTTAAATACTAACAGTTCTTCTATTTCGTGTTGTGCATAGGATAGTAGTTAACAATTTATAGCCAATGTGTAACAGTAATCTCTGATTATATTTACAGAATTTTGTTTGGTCTTTATCAGGTGTTAAACTTATGGATGCTATTGAAGAGCTGCATCATTTCAGTATGAAGATTTATGATCTAGATCCTCAGTAGGTGTAATTTAGTGTAGTTGAAGACAGTGGAGCTATATTGCTTTACAGCAAACTGGTTCTTGAAGTTAGGACTAGTATTTTCTTTGATGCCGCAGATGTTTTGCTTCTGCCAAGGAAGCTACTAGTTTTTAATCACTGCTTTATCTTATCCAGTGTAATATTTTGCTAGAGGCTGTTTTCATCTGTTACTCAGCCTTTTCATAATGTTATTTTAGAAAAGAATGATTAAAAGTTGTGTATTGCTAAAAATAAAAGGACTTATGCAGGTTTAATGCTAAAGAGTCTAAATATATTATTCATGGTTTCAAACTCAAGCATTATAGTTTAGTTAGTTTTTTCTAAATTTGATATTTCTAATTTTTTTCACTGTTGTGATCTTAGTTTGACAACATTTTTTCCTAGTTAAATAACAGCTTACCAAATAGAAGGTTTTCATGTTGAAGAATTTAAACATTTGCTCATTAGTATGTTCATTTTCATAATTTTTCCTCCCTTGTTTCCATAAATTGCTGTTTGTTAGTTTGTGCTGGTAAAAAAAAAGAAAGCAACCAACAAAACCCCAGAAAAAAAAAGAAAAAGAAACAAACAAAAATCAAAACAACAATAACAAAAAATTTCAAATTGCTTTTAGGAAATTTTTCCTTTTCGTATTTATGAATTGGTCCCTCTGATTCAGACTGGACTCACAGCCTATTTTCTATGATATGTAAGAATATTTTTTCACTGCTATGTATAGTGTTATGGGAGATATAGCATCATCTGAAAATTGTGAGGTTCACAGTGTACAATCTGTAGTAATTTAAAAATTTCAATAGAAAATTTGAAATTTTGTCTCATTCTTATCTAGTTTTCATACTTTAACTAAGGAGCGTTCTGATCAGATGGAGCAGCATCAGTGGAGAGGGCATATTTGTTTTTCTTTGGGAAAGAATTGTATGTTCTCTCTGTAGCCTTAGTTGTGTATGTGAAGTACATATCCAACAACAGTCTTGATAGGAACCCCAGAATGCATGTCAGCATGCTAATTTGCATGTGAAAATAGCAATTTTGTATAATTTATAGTTTAGCTCAATTTAATACTAGTAGTAGCATTACTGTAGTAATTAGGCACAAACTGTAGACTAAAGTCCCATTGTGCTTAGTGTTCTACAAAAAACTGGACATATAAGTGTCCTACAAAGAAGGTTACAATATAAGCACAAGACTAGTGGTGAATGCAGGACGAGAAGAGACCAAAATGAAGCAGTGAGAAAATGTTGGTCAAAATGGTGAGTAGAACTTGTGGTATTATAACAGCCTAATTACTGTCAAGCTTTTCATCTTTGACCTTGAAACAGATGGAAATTTTCCTGTAGGGTGTGTAGAAAGAGAGTGAACCTGACTTACAGATGTTTTATGAAGATTACCTAGTTGATGAAGTGGGAAAAGCTGGAAAGAGATGCAAGTATGGGTGAACAAGTCACTCAATGACTCTGTGCTGATTAGAGATGATAGCTGAGGTGAGAACTTTGTAGAACTGTGCAACAGAGGTAAGTAGTTTTGGCTTTCAGCCTTGTCCTAGTTTAACCCTAACTTGGCAACTAAGTCTCATGAAGCTGCCCACTAGCTCCTCCTCACCCCAGCAGGGAGGAGAATGAGAAAGAAAATGTAAATTTTGTGGGTGGGCATAAGAAAAATTTAATAATTGGCACAAAATATAATTATAGTAACAATAATAATAGTATATTAATAATACTAATGCTGCTGCTGCTACTACTACTACTAATTGCAATTATAAGGAGAGGGAGAAAGAGTAAAAGGACCCAAGAGAAACAAGTGAATCACAATCAGTAACTCTCCACCTACTGACTAATGTCCATTTCTGTCCCTGAACAGCATTTGGCCCCCCTTCAGGCAATTCCCCCAGTTTTATATACCGGGCATGATGTTCTGTGGCATGGAATATCCCTTTGGCCAGTTTAGGTCAGCTGTATTGGCCATGCTCTCTCCCATTTTTTTATGCAACTCCTCACTAACAGAGCACAAGACACTGAAAAGTCCTTGATTTAGGGTAAGTAACAACTAAAACATCAGTGTGTTGTCATTATTCTCGTACAAAATCCGAAACCACAACACTGCGCCAGTCACTAAGAAGGGAATGAACTTTGTCCTAGATGAAACCAGGACAGTCCTATAGAGAAGTCACAGCCCATGATGGGATTGGAAGGGCATAATGACATAGCTAAACCCGTGATTTAGGAAAATTATTGTTATGCTTGGAATTGGTCAGGGAAACCTATAGTAACCAAGGCCAGAGACAGGCAGGATGAGTGTATTAACTCTGTGGATGATTAGGAAAGCAACATGCTAGAGGTGACAGCTATTCCACAGTAGAGAACACTGCATATGTTTTAATTGCAAAAGGTGGTAAAATATTAGTTTGGACAGAAATGGCATCTGGAAAGGAATTTTGACCTTTATAGATTTGCTTGGGATCAGAGCAAACCTTTCTTTGGGCCACCACTGCGTTTCAGACTTCTGCTCCAGATAAAGCTGCAAAAATACATGGATTGTGAGTTTTTTGGTTGTGGATCTGGTTGTGTTTTTTATTTGTTTGTTTGTTTTGGGGTATTGGTTTTGTGGGTTTTGTTGTGTTGTTTTTGGTTTTGGTTTTGTTTTGCACACAGAGTTTTTAAACACAGAGTTGCTGTTGTTGTAGAAGTTTTGCAAGAGAGAGCATCTTGGGAAAGTACCAAATAAGGAAACTACAACTGAACTCAGAAGATACATGATTTGTGTGCACTGCTCCTTTAGGATCAGTATGTGTGTGTGATAAGAGTTTTCCAACTGTGAAAAGTTTAGCCCTGCTGGATGATCAAAGGGAAATACCAGAGCTAAGGAGCATGGAAATTTTGCAGTAAAGCTGATTTAAGTGAGCACCTAATGCAGATCACCACTGTAGATACTAGGCTATTTGACTATGAGGCTATTGACCATTAGGATAAACAGAAATGACATTTCACTGGTCAGAAGAGAATTAAGTACAATGCAGAAATGCTTTCATCCATAAAGCAGAAGGTACCAACAAGGTTCCCTTATTTACTTATGCTGAGATCGTGTAGTCACATCTGTAGACAAGTAGAAAAGCATTTGATTGTCACAACTTAGTCCTAAATCTCTGCAGGGATGGGATCAATTTTGGAAAACTTAAGTAGGAAACTGATTTGTGTTTTCTTTTGGATTTCACGGCACTCTAGAGTGAAGCATTTTTGAGACATGACTCTTGAATTCAAGTGTCTTCAGGGACACATAGTAGCAGTTGGAGCTAGGCTGGAGTTGGTAAACCCAGAAGGACCATGAAATGACACAGACTAAGGCAGGGTGGAGCCCAAAGCCAGGGAATCCAAGTCCTCTCTACAGTCCTAGAGTAAAACATATTGACCTTTGGTTTGTGAAACCAGCTGGAGGGCTATGTGAGGAACTACAGAAGTGTCAAAGGTGTGCAACAAAATTGCCCATACTTCTCCTGAAATTTGGCAAAAGTGAGCTCCTTTCTGCATGTGCTCCTGTCTGTTGACCCATCTCTCTAGCTCTCAGGTGGTTATGGACAAATAAGTAGTTATCCCTGAATGACCGAAGGTGCATGTTTACAGCCTAACAGTAACTTCCCAAGAACTGCTTGCATGCCCACATCTTGCAGAAAAGAAAATAACTCATACTATTCTAACCATCAGTGTAAGAGGGCTGGCTGAGCTACTTTGTGTACACCAATGGCTGAGTGTTTACTGAAGAACTGTGGGCAGGCTACAAATGCCAATCTTTGCTTACTCCACAGTTACTCTGCTCTCACTTTGAGTTGTGTTTTACGTGAGGCTCCAATCTCGTCTTTCCTGCTGTCTGACTGTAATGCTGTTCAGTTTTGGCACAGAGTGACATGAATCTCTGTCCAGCCCTTTCCCTTACAAGGGGAGAGACAGGAAGATTAGTACAGTTAAGACTGGCTTATAAAAACCATGTCTGTCCTTATCATGAGGCAATAGATGTTGGGTAATTTGCTTCCTATTTCTGTGCTTTACTGTCCCATATGTACAATACAGTTGATGAAGCTTAATTCTTCTATGTGGAATTCTTTGACATCTGAAGATTAAAGAGCAGTAGACAGCTGCATTTTGCTCCTTCATAGACAAACTTTACAACAGCACAGTTACTATACAACAGTGTGGAATACTTAGCATCTGCAAATGGGTAGAATGTAGAAATATTTCAATTTTTAGTTTATTTGTGTTTATCCTATTGGAGGTATTTTTCAAGTCAGAAAGGAAGGGTCATGCTATTAAAATATGCCATTAAATTAAGAAAAATACATTCTGGATTTGGATCACATAATTAGGCATTGGAATGGGCTGCTTAGGGAAATGGTGAGTTCTTCATCCCTGGAGGTGTTTAAGAAGAGACTGAATGTGGCATTTAGTTCCATAGTCTAGTAACAATGGTGGTAGTGGATCAAGGGTTGGACTTGATGACCTCAGAGGTCCTTTCCAACCCATCTGATTCTATGATTCTATGATTCTATGACACAACTAAATCCATATAATCAAATTAGAAAATATACAAAATATGCCATAAATTCACCAGAACATGTTTTTTCTCTAAAAGTAGTGTATTTGGAATAAGGATGATCACTTATTATTCAGGACACTTGTCAAAATCAAGAAAGGGAAACGGTAAGAACACCGACAGTTACTCAAGTAATGAAAAAAATAGTGTAATGCCTATATTTTATCATAAAGGATCTAAAATATAGATCATTTCTCATGATGGAAATTTAGCAAATACAGCAGAACAAATAAATAAATAAAATTTATCCAAGAATTTTAATGTGTAAAAGACCCCAGACATGCAGCACTTACATATAAATGCTGTCCTGAATAAGTCTTTTTGGATGACATCTCTGATCTGATTAAAAGTTGGTGGCAATGTCAGTGATTCTTTTGTTTTAGTTTGGCCCTTTGCATTGGGCAGGTGTTCCATTTACACTTGCAAAAATTTGTAACTTTTGAAGAAAATTCCCTGTAGGTGAATACCTTCTTTTCAAGGACGACCATGGAAAGAGATACTTAACCCTGAATCAAGGGATCAATGTAGTCTAAATGCTTTCTTTGGTAAAATGATCTATTGATAAATTAACATTTCTGTATTTGTTCCTTTTTTACTTTTTGGACTTGCTTCTTGTTTCTTTTTGCTTTTCTTCAATTTATCAGACAAAATTATTCAGACAAAATTCAACAGATACCATTCGGTCATGGAATGTTCTTTTTTCTGTTGGGCAGATTCCTAAGATTTTCCAAGTTTCTAAAACCAAGTTCAGTAAGGTTCTAGACACTATAGCTTCTTGTTACTGCTTGCTCTTTAGACATTTAGCAAATAAATATTATTTCTTTTCCAATGCAGGCTTGTTACTTCAAATTTTTTTTCCCCTTGAGATTTTTTTTTCCAAATTATTTTTATTCTTTAATAGTTTTATCCTCAGAGGAAGAAATGTGCTTCTCCTCTTCCTTTAGTCTTTCTGTAACATTTTAGCTTCATGTTCAGGATATTTATTTGACCTTTTATATCTCCTACCTCTAATGACATTTGTTTCATTAGCTTTAGTAAAGATGAATGACCTTTTAACACTTAAAAAAAAGGTAAATCCATTTTCCTTTTTCTTTGCTCTTTTTTCTTGCTATAGAAGTAAGCTTTGCTCTTCCCTTTTACTTTCTTTAAAGTCTTAGAGTGAAATCCCAGTCCTTTTTAAGTTAGAGGAAAGATTTCTTCTCACTCAGTCAAGTCCAGACTTGACTACTAGTTCTACTGAGAAGGCAAAATTGTAGTGCATACTTTCAACTACAGTTAGTCTTCTTAGCCCTCTTTCCCCAAAACAGTAAACATGGAGTGTATAGTATTCACTTAGTAAATAGTGGTTCCATGCCTAGAAGAACAGCTTCAGAAGAATGTACTAATTGAAATTATCACTGGACTTGGAAAAAATCTGTTTCCTTATTAAAAAAAAAAAAAAAATTAAATGTCAAAATCCAGCTTTTTATTCAGAATTTGGAAGTGCGTTAAAAGGAAATTTGTCCAGGATGCTTCAGATTTGCACACAAAATCATCATCTGCTTCCTGTGGGGAACAGGGCAGAGCTTCTCCTTCTGGAAAGTAACTTAACCAAGAGGCTATTTTGGTATGTGCCACGTGAGTGCCACTCTCAGAGCACTCCTACCAGGGAAAAAGATTATCTCTGAAGTCAAAACCTAAGTAGAATGACAGGCTGGCTAAATAACAGAGTAATGAAAAAACTAAATGTTTTCTGTGCTCTAACTCTATATTTTTCAATCACAAAATGTCAGTAGGCAAAAACTGAATGATCTGGGTCCTTAATTTTCTTTTGTTTGAAAATAAAGGAAATTTATTGCTATTATAAATTTGTATAACTTTTAGCACATTTTAATGGTTCTCTGTTGAAATTCGTGGTTATCTTGCAGGGACTCTGACATCAACAAGTGGGAGAATTAATCTCTGTATAGCACTTTGGAGAATTAATCTCTTTACAACACTTAGCTGTGTGTGAATCACGAAGCAATATTTTTACTCTGATCTCACTGTTAAAACATTTTCAGAGCTTCATTTTATTTCCCCCTGCTGTCTTATTTCCAAGTAAAATGGATCAGTGCTAAAAATAATCCCTCCCTTAAAAGGAATGTTTTAGGAGTTGTTATAGTAAACAAACTCTTACGAGTAATGCAAGTAAGTGCAACATATCCTGATACATGATGTAGGTATCAGGATATGCTGTTATGTATCTCCAAACATGTACCGTAGGTAGCAGCTCTCCATGCTTACGCAAAGACATCTGCTCTTCAAATGCAGTGTTTAAAATAGAGGTAAGTCTTCTAGACCTAAAACATGTACAAATCAGACCCCCAATCGCCCATATTGATTCCATAGAAAGGAGGCTGAGCTTGGAACTGGGACTTGCAAGGAGCAGAGACCACTACTGCGCTCCTCGTGCTGCAAAGTTTACGGTGTTCAGAAGTCCTTCTCTGTCTGTCCAAAGCCTATGTTAATGGATACATTTTTGGCTGTTTCTTATCGCTCCTTGCAGTAGTTTGTAGTTCTCTGGAAAGTGAAGAAGATTCTCTTTTCCAGTGTTTCAGTTTATCCCTTTCGGTGGTCTCAAAAATAAGAGCCAAATTCTCTTCTCAGATCTATAGTAGAAAAGGGAACTAATTGCAAAGCTTGTTTGTGCTTTTGCTGCTTTCTAATAAATATAACCAAACAGACTGTAAATATTTTCCCTCAGTTTATTTGATATAAATAACAAATCCCATCAATTACTGAATTTATCTAATAGCTATGGATAACCATGTAATCAGAGCCTGATTCTTTTATTTGTCCCTTTGTTTCTTGAGTGTATGGATCAGCTCAGCAAGTTTATTGTATCAATACTTCATTCCATGATCCAGCGTTTGGTGATTCTCTTCTAATTTTTTTTTTTTTTTTTTGTCAAATTGGATCTTTTCCCATATTATTCCTGACCTGCTAATAAAAAGCAGTGCATGGTCTATAATTCATGTTGACTTATCCTCATGAGAGACTTGCTCACTTTCACTCCCAAAAGCAAATATTAGGATGACGTATTATTAAGGAGTGTTAAATATTTAAATTTATTAGCAGGTGTGGGTTTAAATATTTATTTTTTTTTTCCTGCTCAGAGAGAAAATCTTGCCCACAGAGTTATTAAAAACTCTGTAGTAATAGAAAAGGTCTGGCTGAAACATACCAAGAAAAGCCCATCATTGGACAGAATGTGCCAAGGTGCCTGGGGCTAAACCAGAACTCTACTATGATTCATCTGCAAGGTATGTGTTTCCACGTCTCACCTCTGAAACAAACAGCGTGTGTCAGTCACCTTAATTCAGTTTCTCCAGAGAATGTACTATTGGAGTTGTGTCCAGTTTTATTTTAAAAGGAGTTGTGGTGTAACCTATGTTAAAGATACAACCAATGGTTTCTCATTGATTCCAGTAATTTCAGTCTCCTTTTTGCCATATTAGCAAATAGCACAGGCTGCCTGTGATTTTTATCCTTACAAAAACAGCATGTGCATATTCCTTTCCTTTGTTTATACTAGTATGGAGGTCCTAAAGAAAGCTGCTTGCTTTTACTTTATGGTGTTTTAGTAAGTTCAATTTTGTGAGGGAAAGCAAGGTCTAAGACCTCCTTGCTCAAATGCCTCAACACCTAGAAATCCCTTGTGTTTAGACATTGCCATGAAATGGGAATGGCCATTGACATGAGTAAGGCACAGCATCCTGAAGCTGAATTAAGGGAGTCTTGGCTAGTCCCAGGATGGTAAATTGTGCTATCTACAGGGCTGAGATAGCATGGACTTTTTCTGTGAAGCCAGGTAGCTGCTGGAATGTTCCGATCTCTTTGGCTTCCCGCTATTCTGCGAACTTCCCATTGAGTGCTAAAACTTTGTTCCAGTACCAAGGTGGACCTTACTGTGCACCAGAAATAAGGCTGAGTGAACATAAATGACCTGAGAATGTAGTTAATCTTCCAAACTAAAGAATATAAATGTGCTTTTTTTCCACTCTAAAATCCCAACTCAGCTAGAAGTGATGACTTCAAAGAGGAGTCACTGGATAAAAGCCTGTGGACTGCAGTACGTATGGAAGTGGCCGCCATGGTCTTTTTTTACCTTAAACTCTACGGAACTAGGTTGCTTGTGTGCATCCAATTTTTAGGGTCACTCTTCTGTAGAAGTTGTCACCACTGCCAACCCTTTCCTGATTGTTCTGAGAGGTTAAATGAATGAAGAAGAGGTCATGATTTTAAACCCGTTTTATTTTATTAGTTCTAGAAGTGTCTAGATATTATTACATGTGTCTAAGAGAAGAATGTGTAGAATAATAACACTGTATTTTGAAATATGAACATGCTTTCTCTCTTCCTCTATTTAATGTACCTTGGCCATATCTTTGCATTAAGTTGCGTTTCAGTCTGGCATGCATCCTCCCTGGATCACACTCTCAAAAGATTGCAGGCTGCATTGCTCCACTGATTTCAGTGGAAAATGATAATTTATGTATCAGTTATGTAGGTAAGCTTAATGAAGGGTTCATTCAAACCCAGAATTGAATATATTTCAATCCGTCCTTACCCTCTGCCCTCTAGAATAAACTGGAACTAATTGCATTGATTTTTTTTTTCCTCTTCCTTTCTTTCTTTTTTTTTTTTTTTTTTTCCTGTAAAATCCTGAAAATGTGCCTTGCTCTGGGATATATTATTTGGGTTTAGTATAAATTTTCCACTGTCTGTTTTCCATTCTTCCTCATGCCTGCTGTTGGAAATGCATCAGGAAACACAAATGAGCCTAATTGACAGCTCTGTGGAGGCTGAAGGTAGGCTGTGACCTGAAATGAGAACTGTTCTCATAATGAGAGACAGCTGAAAGATTATGTATATAGAGCTACTAAAATAGATTCCCTGTATTTTTTCATAAACCAGCAGATGGTAGCAGAGTCTACAGATTGCAGAGAAGGCAAATGTACATTACTGTAACTGCCCTCATTCATTTGCCATTCTTCTTTACTTGTCAGCCTCTTCACAAGTGCCTTCTGTAGTGCTGACCCTGAAATTGCATCATTTAATCTGTAATCGTATATTGCCAACATTTCCCCTTTCTAATGCACATCAACTGCATTAATTCTGCTGTGCTATGGACCACTGATGATTGTAGAAAAAGACTGATAAAATGGGATAGAGACAAGAGGAAAGGCTGACTTGCTGGATAGAAAGGGATGGGGGGAAGAGGAAGTGAGAGGAAAGAGGTGTGTGACCATGGATTTGTTTGTCTGTCCTCTTTCACCTGTCCCTGAAAGCCTGAGTGGCCTGTTACTATTA
Source organism: Lophotriccus pileatus (assembly GCA_035583135.1). Classification (NCBI taxonomy): domain Eukaryota; kingdom Metazoa; phylum Chordata; class Aves; order Passeriformes; family Tyrannidae; genus Lophotriccus; species Lophotriccus pileatus. The sequence goes on from JAWWES010000115.1 coordinate 31,007,800, forward strand.
TTTAAGAGTTGCCAGAGTGCTCAATTCATAGCCTAAGAAAGCACAGAAATAGCATGAGTTCTGTTTATGGAATCTCTTATTTGAAGAGAGGTGCAGCATATAGAAACTAGCCAGAAGAATATGCTTTCTGAGTCAAAGCCAGCATGTACAATGAACATGCAAGAGCATTTCCAATTAAAATGGGATTCATGGTGTATTTTTGAGAGGGGATTTGAAAGGGAAGGCTGAATGCTCTAACTTGTGAAGATGGGGAGGGACCTAGTATCCTTGATGACTGACGTATTTTTGCTTGTTCTTTTGCAACTATGCCCAAGGATGGCAGAGCTCAAAAGTTCAAATATTGTCAACAGTTAGTCATGTTAAAATTGTTGCTGAGATGTTAGCTACATGCTGTGACCCTGTCTGCAGTGACTGGTGAAAAATTGCTTTCAGGAGACACCAACATGACAAAATGATTAAGTCAGTTATACCATTCTATCCCCTGATCCATTTTTTCCTCTGAAGGGTCAGCTGTAGGATAATAAAACATTCTGAAAATGGCATCTATGAGAACAGAGTATTAAAACCATCATGCCTGCGTAAAAGACGCAAAGCGCTCAGTTCTAAGCTGGTTTCCACCATACTGGAATTATCCCCTCTGTGACCCTGGAAAAAAAATTTATTTCTTGCCTCTTGTGCACAGACCTTAGTGAGAGTCCAGAAAGGCCTTTCTTTTCAGAGGTGTTATAACAGTCACAAGCTCTAGATGGTACTATGCAATTGCTCTATTGGGTCCTGCCTTTTGTGATGGTTTCTTACTTTTTTTGGCTTCTACAAAATGTAGGGAAAGCAGAGCAGCAAAATGAAGTCAGCAAGAAACCTACCAAATAAAAACTAAAAAGGTCATGGGTTTTTGTTTTGATTCCATATTTAGATTAGTTTTCATTCTTGTATAATGGGCTAGATGTTGTAACAGTGCTTAACACATTAGCTTCTGGTATTAACGAGTTATGCTGTATTAAGCCAGTGTTTTCATTACAGTGACTGACATGAAAAGAAAAGAGAGAAGATTAATGCAGGGTTTCCAAAGGGAAAAGCAGTTTGTTTCTTGTGGTTCTGAATTCTTAGCTCATTGTGGTGTGTATGCACAGTGTGTGTGAATATCTGTGCATACCTCTCTAACTTCGGTGGGGACATTCTGCACACTGAAGATAGTTCTCTGTCAAAGTCAGATGATAGAGTCCTATGTGTGGACATGGAGAGCATCAATTATGGAAAAAAAGAAAAAAGAAAAAAAGACCGTTTCTAAGAGCAGAAACTGTTATCTGTACACAATTTTTCATGACCTTTTGCTCCAGTTAGTAGTAAACCAGGGCCCTTCACCACTCCTGATGCCTTGGGAGACATACACTTTTTGCAAGAGAAGAGTCAGAGTTCCTAGCCTTTTGTGTATTCTGTTTTTAAGGACTGCCTCATTGAGTTCAGAGGCACAGCAGGATAAACAGCTATTTTCTACAGAACTGCAATAAAATATATCTGAGTACATAATAAATGCTGTGATACGGATTTTTCAGACTGCTGAGGACAAATAAAATACAAGCCTAAAATACAATGCATTTGCTTCCCTAGACATTTTAATTCAAAATTAAGGTTTCCTGTGAAACTCTTCAAAACATAATTGCACTAGAACTCCATAAAACTCCAGTTGAGACAATAAGTGAATCACAATTGATACATTTTATTTTCCAAATACTATCTTACCAGATGTCTGGAATTTATTACTCTTAGATGAGCTCCTTTTTGTTCTTAATCTAGAGATATTAAAGTACCTGCAATTCCTGATGATCAGCCAAAGGTACAAACTATACTCTGACACCAGCAAAATGAAGATACCTGAATTAAACAATAAAATTCAAGAACCAGTTAAAGTTTTGTCCATGGAAATTGTCCATGTCCATGAGTATGCATGTTAAATGGTGAGTACACGAATAATTAGGGAAGGCGAATGTTTATGTGAGACAAGGGAGAGTCTGTGACTATGTTAACATTATGTTAGCACTAACATTTTGTCTGATTGTGACTGCTTCAGTTGGGTTTTCACATTGCATGGGTGAGCAGGAGGTAATACTTGCTCTTTGTCAGTGGTTTCTGGTAGCATGGGATATACATTTCAAGCAAAGGGGAAAATGGTTTGCATATAAATAAAATCAGTTCTCTTCTACCTTCATCACATGAGCTTTGACTCCACACCTCCACACTTGCATGTCCTGTTGATTTTTATATTTTTCAGTCTCATAAATGTAATATTTGAGAGTCTTCCAGCAATGTTTTAGACAATGTAAGTAAGAGCTGTCATTATTTCTCCAAGGAATAGATGTGTATTCAGTGTAATGCTTGGATTTCTGATGTATGCAGAGCTGTATATGTAGTAGGCAAGACTGAAGATTACCCGTTCCTTGTCCCTTCTATTCTGCCTTGCCTCTCTCCTCCCTTGACTTCATCTGCTGAAGCAGTGGCAGAAAATAGATCCCTATATCTTACAATAGGTGTAATTTTTTTCTTCTTACTCAAGCAGTCCCAAGGCAAGTTCTAATAATTTCCCCTCGCTTTAATCTGCGTCATTCTGAAATATCTATGAGAGGAAGTTGCATACAAAATATTTTCCATTTTTACAGTACATTACAAAAATATAGCTTGAATTTTTTTATGATTAACAGCTTGAAAAGTACCATTTTTTCAGGACAGAATATGTAAAAAAGGGAAGATGCAAAAACTACCCAGAAACTTAGAGGAAAACAAAACTGTGGTGTCTTTCTGGGTAAATTGGTGGGCACCAGCCCAACAGTTGTTCAGTTGAAGAATGAAGTGGCTAAATGTGCCAGCTTTGTTGTGTACTGGATTGTGTTTGAACCCTCATAAATGGTGTCTTGTTTTTTTCTGCAAACTGCTATGTCACATGCAACTGATACAAACCATTAAAAATCTGACTAGGTTTTTCCTCTTCCAATTTTTGGCATGGACTTTTCTGGGTTGATGTTTCTTGTTCTGACTGCAGCAAATGAGAAAGCTGTTGATCAGAACTGCAACTGATGATCAGTGTTTGGTGGTTGTCAAACATCAATATATGAATTTATTTGATTCTAGACGCCTACCTTTGAAGGCAGTGATAAAGACACAAGGAATTAAATGGCCTGAAGGAATTAAAACTGAGAATTATACCCAGAGTAAAATCTAAACACTTGTAAGAACTGTTAAAAGCAAGAGAAAAAATCTTCATGGTCATATTAAAAGGGCAGATATCATTTTCTTCACATTTTTTGAGATCGAAAATGTCATTGAATGAAACTTAGCCAGCTGAAGCAGAAGAGCAGTTTGATCTTTCAGAGGAGACATGTTTGATGCTGTTGTCATCAAACCCCAGCTATAATGATTTAATCTGTGTTCAAGACCTTTGAAGTTCAGTTAATTCACAAAAAATGTTAGTTTGTGTTTGACAACAAAATAATCATGGTATTGTGCCATGCACGCAGATTTTATCTGTAAGTTTGCATTCAGTTATAGATATGTGTGTTTTATGTATATATACATGTTGGGAAAAATTAATTTTATTCCATGTATTTAATATTTAAAATGTGACTCAAGATAGTGAAACTTTTCAATATGTTAAGTGTTCTTCTTTGTGTGAGCAGGTATTCATGCCCATGTTTTTCTGCATATATATGCAACACTGAAATTGTCATACTGGATCCAAAGTGCAGTATTTCTGATCATCCTTCCCAGGTCTGGCAAATATGGGACGTTCCAGAGAGAGACAGATGAAACTCTATCCACATCATTATGAAAAAATACAAATCCTTAATATGAAGGCAAACACTGAAGCACAATGTTATGTCTTTATTCCAAACTCTTAACAATTAACTCTTTTAAACAGCAATGGTCTTATTAGCCATGCAAATTATAATTTCCACAGAACTACAGAATTTAAGGCTGTGAAAGTTGAAAGGTGTTGTAAGTCATCCTCTTCATCCTCCAGGTGGATCATCTGAGTTCTGTGCCTTTATTTACAGATGTACAGAGGTTGCTGGAAACAAGGTAAGCAAAGACATGCACACCGCAATCTGTCAGGCTGAACTTTGTTTTAAGGCTTTACTAGTCAAGAGTCCCGTGGTGATGATGATATAATAATAAAATGTGAATATTTGAACACAGTCAAGGCATAAACAGTAGGGCTGGTGTTATGGTGCCATGTGTATGATTTTATTTATTTATTTGTTTTCCACAGGCACACCGAATTGCTCCTTATTTCACCAGCAATCTTGTTTCTCCCAGCATGGCACAGAGGAGCAGTAGCAGAACGAGGAGCTAAAGTCCCCTTTGATTGCTCTTCAGTTAAAGTGACTGAACCACTGAAAATATGGTGGTGTTGAGGTGTTGCCTCCTGCCCCTTGCCTGGTGCTCCTGCCCTAGTACAGGGAGGTTGGAACTGAATGTGAGTTGCACCTTTGGAGGTACCATGTTGCAAGTCTGAATTATTGTCTTCAGTGAGTAAAGAAGTACGTGTGTTTGTGGTATGACAGTCTCTAAATCATCCATCCTTTCATCCATCCATTCATCTAAATCTTCATCCTCAGGACTATCATGTAAAGCTTTGGAATATTTGTCATGGAGGCTACTGGGTTTGAATGGGTTGGCAAAAGCTGGACAGTTTGCCAATGCCAGCTGAGGAAAGAGGTGCTAACAGATGTTTGCAGCCTGAGAGTCTGCAGCCTTTGGAGGCTGAGGAAAAGGTGAGTGGAACAAAACAGTCACTGAAGCTCTTCAGCAAGTTTCTAGCCATCTTTTACTACTCACCTTATCTCTTTTATTATCACTTTTGAAGAACTAAGATTCTGCACCTGATCGTCTAACTTCTTATTTCAAGCAGTTTCCTCCTGCATTTACATGGAACAGTGCAGCTGTATTTGATGGAATTTTGCAGCCTCACAAGTTACTTTGGGGAAATAATAGTTTCTGGAGTAAGCTTTTGGAATGAAAGCTGAAGAATGACCCTAATTGAAACACATGTTTGTGCCTTGCTTCCTTCCTGCAGCAGCAGCTGGAGTTTTCTTTTGTGGAGTTTGGGAAAAGTAGATAAGGGCATTACTGTTGCAGTTTGCAGATGCCCAAATAAATTGTACATTTCTGTGTTACTGTGTGTTTAATTGAAAAGGTAGTAGATACTTCCATGTGTTTTTATCTTGCCAGGATAATTCCTTTCATGTGGCAGAAGAATTAAAAATTATGGGCTGAGAGTCTCTTACTACCTTCTGTCTCATGCGCTTTATATTCTTCTCCCTGAAGCACTATGAACTTCTCTGGCTATTCAGAAGATGGTGTACTTGGTGTGACAACACAGAATTAAGCTTCAGAATAACACCTGACATCTATTGCAAAATTGTGATGCGGTACAAATGGATCTAGGCAGCTTGTTTGCACAATTTATGTGGTTTAAGATTAAAATTTCATGTATTTAATTAGGAAACGTAAATAAAATGAATGGTTTATTAAAATGCAGCATGTAGATCACTATCAGAAATCGAGGAGTCCTAAGGTCAAACTGATTTCATTCGGACATCGGCATTTGGATATGATTCCTTAAAATGAGGCATGCAGTGCTTTGAAAATGTTGGCGCTTTGAAAGCGTTGTTAGCTGGCTTGATAGACCAGTAGGGAGCTATTATTTCTATCATATCCTCTGAGCAAAAGCACTACTCTCTGTTGACATCCTAAGGATAGAAGCACAGGCAGCTTTTCATGATATAACTGTTTGTATAATGTTTATGTGGACAATAAAGACTATTATTTTTTGGGTGATACTATGGGAAATTAAATTCTTTTCCTCAAGTAAGAAAAGAAAGTGAAATGACTTTGTTCCTGTAATAATGGGAAAGAAGATTCAAACCTGGTGTCTCTTTTGAAAGTCTGGGGGAAAAAAATCTCAGCAGCCCAATAAATCCTGTATTTTATTATTTGGTATTTCTCACATAAAAAGAACACAAATGAAAAGGCCTGACCTTTTCATGGGCCTAAAGCAGAGCTCTGAAAATAGTCAATACTTACAGCTAATAGTTGTGCAATTTAAGTTCTGCTGTATAATGATACATTTGTAAACAATTTTTTTTCCTCTTTTCCTAGGTCAACATGAGTAGCAAACTACTGCCACTAGGTATAAAAATAAAGTATTGCTTTCCTGGTTGTTGTTATCATCAGTCCTATAATTAGAGTTGTGCGGAACTACCCAGGGAAGATGTCGATAAGGGAGCCAAGAAAATAACAGGCACAAGAGAGGAGCAGACAGTCATTGCCTTCCTGGTGGCCTGAGCACTGTGCTAATCAACTCATGTGCTGTTCTTCTCTGATGCTCTTCTGAAACAAAATATAATAAGGAAATTTAGGAATATGTTGTGATGGGAGGAGACTATAAGAGACACTCTAAAGGCAGAAAAATATGGGAACTGAAATGAAACTTGATGTGCTGATGTAACAAGGCATATAGCAATGTCCAGATGGACTGTCAAGTTTGGAGAAATTCAAAACTGCATTTCAAAATAGAAATTTCCCCTTTCCCCTGGTTAACCCACTTTTCAATGCTTCTTTGTCATTTCTTTCTTTTTTTTTTTTAATGATTACAATGCAATAAAGTTTTTATTTTATTTTATTTTTTAATTACTTACCTTCCAGTTTACCTATAGGTAGAAGTCAGCAGCAGTTATTTCAGTACCTGCACATCTGGTCCCTCATAAAGGGATGTGCCAGAACTATCAGAAATGTTTAAAACAGTGCTTAGACCAACCAGCAGCTATCAATTCAGGTGCAGAGAGAGAGAAAGAACCCAATTAGAAATAACTATGGGACCAAACTCTAGCAGATGTTCAATTACCCTTGCTACCTACCTTGCAACAGACTGAAGATGCAGTTGGTGTTGTATACATGCATTGTTTCAGGACTGTTTTTGAATTTCCAGCTGTTGTGCCACCTGAACTAACCCTCAGTGATCCTACCACTCCCCTACAGCTATCCTGCAAAGGTGTTTATTTCTGTGCAGTTTGAGTATGCCTAGAGCAACATGTTTCACAAATAAAATGTTGATTATGTTGGTAAGGCTGGGTGAAAGGTAATGTGCTCCTACCAGTGTTCTTCAACTGAGCAGATATCCTTTAATTTCCTATCACTTTCAACAGTGCTTCCATTTCACCAGTTTAGTTATCCTTAATTAATGTGGAAATGCAGCTTGGACTGCTGACACCTGCAAAGCTACAGGATTCTGTAGGTAAGGCTAGGTAAGGCTTTCTTTGCAATACCTGAAAGGTATGACTGCTGCTCTTCTAACAGTGATGCTCCAGCACAAGGAGAGCGTGCACCGCCCACCTTCAGTTGGACTCCAGGTCATTCCAAGGAATGACTTCCATACTTGGTCATTAACTTAACCTAGTGACAAATTTAAAAGCATTATCTATCCTGCCAGGATAGGAAAATAATGGGGTTTTTTATCCTTTCACAGATGCAACTGAGAGAAACAGAAATTAATATTGCTCCTAAATGTGAATCGAGGCTGGAGAGATGCCAGACTAGCAGGGTAAGGGTAAAAACTTGCTTGCTTTTGACAGGAGATAGGCTTTAAATTTACTTCCTAAGCTGATGGGTTATGAAATGGAGTTCTGCAAAGCTAGTAGACAGGCATTCATTTTTATTGCTAAAACTGTGTGTGTGATGTTGGAAAAACAACCAGTCTGCAAAAGAGTGCCCTGTCAGTGAAGTGGAACATTTGGCAATGAATGAGTTACAGCTTTTTCCTCTTCAAAAGACTAAAGAAAAACTACTCTTTCCTCCTGGGGAAAAGCTGTAGATTGACGAATAAGTGAAACAAATGAGGGTCCATAGCCTCTCTTTTAGGACGTGTAATATTTTAGGTAATTTTGAAAGAAAATGCTTCATTTTTTGTCATACTTTAATATTCCTGAGCCCAGGGTGATGAGACACATCAATCTTCATTCTAACTACCATAACCTTGGAAAAGTTTCCTTTTAGTTTGGGAGACCTGAGGAGCTGCAAAATCACCTTCAGCAGTTGGAAAAGTCTTTTTGAGCCTGAGAAGGATGGAGGATTTTTTTGCTTTTCATGAAAGGACCAACATTCACTGATGATGACTGTCAGCAAGACTTTATTCCCGTGGGCTGCTCTTTTCATTGCCCACCATTGTCTGAGTCCCTGGGAGAACTGGCATGTGAAGATAAGTCATTCAACTTCACAAAAGTATAAGGAAATTGGTTCAGCTTAAATATGAACAGTGCTAAATCTTCCCTTGACCTTGGTGTTGTCCTAGCCTTTGGTTTGCCCAAATTCAGTTGTATATTTCTGCATCTATTTCTAGCTCTGTATGTTTAGATCCCCCAGATTTCATGTGTGGGTTCAAGGAGGCAACCACGTGTGGCACAGCTTCTAAGGCATGGCCATCTTTTGACCTTATATCTCACTGATTTTCACTGTTTTTAGTTTTGTTCAGAAGAGAGCTGTGTGTTGTGTGCTTTCACATCAACTTTTACTTTCTTTCTTGCTTTGCTATGATTTTATATTGGCAGTAATTAGAAAAGAATATTTATATGTGAAAACTTTGCATTTCACTATTGAAATGTACTAAAATGCAGTTCCTGCCATATCTAAATGAGATTAAAAAGGAAAATGTGTGTGTACTCTTGTCAGTAATTAATGTGTGAAGTTTCAGTGCTCTCATTAGTATCTTAGCACTTTGAGAGAGCATTTATTGGTAGGTAACAGTGGTAACAAAGCTGAACACAGTGCAGCAGCAGGCAGGAGAGAGCAAAGGAAGAAATGGGACATTCTGTCTGATGATGCCACTCTGGGGCCTGAACAAAAAACACCTCAAATAGACAAAAAGCAAATGCTATGTAATTAATAACAGGGGAGAGAAAAAACTTTAGTGCATTTTAAAAGATAAAAGAAAAATATTCAGAAACTACCCTAATGGGAAACACAATTTCAAAAATGTTATCTAAAAAAATCTGAAACACGAGGAGTCCTCTAAATCTGGATTATTATTATCTTTAATCTAGCTGCAGGTGCATATTTTGCACTTGGTTTTGCGACAGTGGATGGAAGAAGAATGAAATGATTCTAAGTTGAGGAAAAAAAATCTCTTCAGAAAGAGAAGTTTCTTCACATGCATTAATAAACATGAGTGAGAAGAGTTGTGAACCTGGTATTTCCAGCTGAATCAGTGACAGAGATGCCGTGAGAAAGGAAGATTGTGAAGGCAAGTTGTTGTTAGTGAAACCTCTGATACAATTTTGCTACCATTCATCAGTGCTTTATTTAACTTGATGATCTTTTCCAAGAAAAAATATCAAAATTTAGCACTTTGCGTACAGTGTTTTGTGGATGAACTTGAAATGTGCTGAGTAACTACAGCTGAAGATGGTGGGAGTTGTACAAGCTCAGCATCTTTTGAGATCTGACTCTGTGTACACATTCACTATACAAACAGCTAATCAAGTTTCAAGTTTTCAAGAAAAGTTTATTCTCCTTCCTCCAAAAGCAGTTAATTTCCTAGGATCTATTGAATCAAACGCTGTATTTATGACATTCAGTTCCTCACTTAATCAAAACTAAACACTTAATTTTATACTTCATACCTCCAAAAAGGAGGGTGAATAATTTATAATGAATAATTTTATGAATTTGGCCTTTTTCTGTTCATGAATTATCCACAAGAGATTATGACTTCTCCAAGGTACTTCTACTCTGATTCACTGAGTAATTCTTGGTCCGCAGCAATTTGTTGTGAGGTTTGATATTTAACGTTCCAGCTGTTCTGACTGGACTCATTGGAAGATATTATAATTGCCAACTCAGTGTGTAGATATCCTAAAATGGTGCTTTCAGGCTGACTCATTGCAACTGCTTCAGCACTTTTTATAATTTGATATATTTTTTGTTTGTTTGCTGTTTTTTAGAAAACTACTCTCAGTAAGCTTATTTTTGGAGTCATTGGATGCAAAAGTGCCATAACCTCAATGAAATCATCTGTTAGTGATCTTGATGGAAGGCATAAAAAGTCTGGAAAGTAGCTAATGCTTTGAAAGCTTCTCTGCAGGACAGGGAATTGTTTGAAACTGAGGTAGAGCAGATCTCTCAGCCTCTTTAATACAGCACTTGTGACTACCTAGATCAACATTTAGAAGGTCAGTGGGTGTGTCCCTCATCAAAGATGTTCTTTAAATCAGTTTGCAGCACGATACATTGTGGTTATCACAGAAGTAAGCTAGTAGATGCTCTTGTTCCCATAGGCATTCACATACTTAGGATCACGTGTATTTACTATGTTGGCTCCTTTATGCTGCTGGTTGTGACATCCTAACCCTAACACAAGTGTACAGTGTTTAGTTGTCTGTGAGTAACTAATAAAGGCTTTGACAGATTCAAATTTCAAGATAAATGGATGGCTCTTAATTCACATTTTTGCTTTTTATAAGAGGAAGAATGAAAACCCAGTATATACTGGAGTATATCAACATATTTTTATTTCTACTGGCATTCTCCAAGTCTTATCATGCAATAAGCCATCATATAAAACAGGTTGCTTAGTTATATAGATTGATTTATTCTTTGCTCAATCCATTTTGTGATATGAAAATATTTCTTAACAGGACTGCCAGAGCAACACAATTGGTGATATGGAGGATAGTTAATATAAGATCCTTATTTTGTTGATAAGCTCCATAGAAACAGATAATAAGCTATGTAGTTGTTGAAGACATAATTACGTATAATTTATATCCCTTATGGAAAAGGCAAGGTTTGCTGATTACACATAGAAAAAGTTTATGTCAGACTTTTTCTTTTTGGAGGCTCAGCATATGCCTGAACTATGTGTATAGAAGAAGTAGAGTCACTTAGAAAATTATGCAGATGCCTCAGCATATCAGAGCATGTGGCCAAAGATGTAAACAGTTCCTAAAGGTCCATTTACGCTAAGGTATCTTGGTTTTGTGCCTTCATTTATTGGTTAGCCTTTTGATAGGTTCTGTGTTAGAGTACTATACAAAAAATTCTGTTATGTACACCATATTAAACCTAAACTATATTCCAGATCATGATCTTGGCAGGCTTTCTGTCCTCTCTTTTCATACATTTGTAAAGCACTGCCAGGAAAACCTGTGGATATAGATTTATGCAAAACAGTTTAGCAGGAGGGAGGAGGGAGCGTACATCGGCTAGACAATCTCCTTCAGCCTATTACTTTATGATTCAGTGAAATTAATCTAATTTAAATAGAAAAAAAACCCCAAGGAATCAGATCCTCAGTTTGTACAAATTAACATTTTTCCTGGTCCCCACTTCCTCTGTCCTCTGGAAAGGTAGGAAATGGTTTTTTTGCTCATATGGAGGAGAACTCAGCTGTTGGAACAAATGCCTCCTCCTAAACTCTAAATGTACTGTGATTATTTGAGTGTGATTGTCTGAGTGTGATCGTCCATGTTTAGAGCATAGAATTTCTTGGCATGGGAGCTGTTTGAAAAAAATGAGATGTGTACACGTTCATGCATGTGAGTGGATGCATTTAAATGAGGAAGTCAGAGAGAATAAATTTGTGGTGTCCAGAGGCCAAAAGAGACAGCTGTGGATTAGAAGACCAAGGAGGTTTTAACGTATCTTATTTAAAATGGGAAGATTTATTATTATTATTATTATTATTATTGTTCGTGTTGTTCTTGTTGTTGTTATTATTAAAACATTATCTTCTTTAGACAGCTAATGGAAAGTAATATGAACAGAATTTCAGTCAGCTCCCCGTCACTGCCAGTACATGCACTTGTATGCGTAAATGTGTGTGCATACATCAAAGGAAAGCCTGAAGACTGAGACCATCACTGTAACTACTGGGCTTTGGTCTGCACATGGGGAATAATGAAACTTGACTATTTTATGTAAAAAATCAAAGTTTTCCAAAGCATATGAGTGGAATAGACCAGTCTGCCAAAACATCTAAGTGAACCATCTCTGCAGAGCTATTATTTCTCTTTTTTTGTTATCTACAGACAATTCCACTGCACATAAAAAATCCCCTGACTCAGGGGCATCAGATCAGAGATCACCTTTTTTGCACCCAGCTGCTGAAGCTGTTGTAGGACTCTGGAGGCACACATTTAACCAAAGTAACAGGGCAATGATCACCACAGAGATCTGTGACTTCCTTCTTTCTTCATCTAAAGAACTAAAGTTACTATTGTTACAGTGACATTGAACTAATTCTTTTATACAGAAAGAACACTAAGTAGGATAAAAATGTCATTTCTCCTTTTTCAGAAGGGTCTGATTCAAAGAAAGCAGTTCAGTAAACTTGTTAAGTGGCTACGACTCCAACAAACCTGAAGAGTGTGAGGTTGTACAAGTCATCACATAGAAGTGTGTAATAGGGCCTGGCAGCAGTGGTTTTTATTGTTTATAAGCTCTAATAAAATCTGGAAAGCAAATGTCAAAAGCATAAATAAAATCATATGTAAATGTACTGGTGATAATATTAGGACATTAAGAATAGCACTTTAAATATTCAAGTAATTAGATACTAACTAATCCTCATAACACATCTGTGCATTGGGTGGATAAGCACTACATCTCTAGGGAATGTGAAAACTGGAGCAGAAACCAGAGGTGATTGGAGCAGAGGGTGGGAGGTGAAGTTTTTCTGTTACTAAACCTTCCTCTGTTCTGGATCGTGCTGCCTAGAGCGCAGGAAGACATATGTTCTCTGTGTTCTGGCATTCAGACTGTATGTAGGAAAGTTGTCTTGACAGAGGCAGTTTTCTCATGCTGTTTAAAAACCCAGTGATGATGTTATTCCAGGGTGCAATTGCTCAGATTCTGGTTTTGCTAGTCTCAAAGTAACCATAAGCACTTTTAGTGTGGACTTCTAGTTGTCCCTACAATTTTTAGAATCATAGGATCCATGGAAAGGATTATGAAATAGTACTTATTAAATATTTTCTGCACTTCTTACCAAAGCAAATACACTTTGGTTTAAATTGACTGATGCAACTGAATTGTGTGTTGGGTTGATACTAAATTAGAAATCAAGAAAATTGATGAAAAAATGCAGAGTGAGGAGGGAGAACCCACTTAAAAATCAACTTATCTCATTTTCCCCAGCTGGGCCAACGGCTGCAGGGTCTGCATGCGGTGGATGTGCTCTGCGTACAGAAGTGACTACCTGTGGTTGCAGTTTGGCCCCATTTTCCTGCTTAATGTGACCATATCCTTTGCTTGGGTAGCATCTGGATGAACATCTGTAAAAGGTCAGGCATGGGATGCTTTTGGCCTGTGCTCCAAGCTTAGGCAACTCTTTTACAAAAATGGAGAATGCAGATAGGGTTACTTTGCATCCTTAAAGTCTTGCTTCAGAGTTGGAAATTAGATGATGTGCTGGGGTTGATTTCTAGCTGCAAATATTTGAAATGTATATGGAGGAATATAGGTATTCCCTGACTGAATGTTGGCACTTAGCAAGCATGGATCATTCTCATAACATAGCTTCCATTTTTGAATTCTCAGTGAAAAGAAACTGTTATTACCACTTTTGTCCAAGAAATGTCTTGGAAGAATAGTTAAAAACCTGTATGTATTTCTAAGCCTTTCAAGTTGGAAAGCCTGTGGTTGAAACCTTACATATTGAAATTCAGTCCTTCTGAAAACCTCGAACAGGGGGAAATTTGGAAAGAAAATGAGGCTCATTTCTGCATTCTTATTGTTTTTAGCATGGTTGAAGAAAACAAACTGCTAAGCAGCCAATCATTTAGAGATGCAAAAAACTATTTGGTATTTACAAAATACACATGAAGTTCTGAGCGTGAGAAGCTTTCAAAAATGTTTGGTTTTTTTTTGTTTTACTGGGCTTTTATACTTTTTTTCTTTTCAATATTATTGTGGTTTCTGATAAACTTCTCACAGACATGTACATTAAAGGAGGATTTAGATGAAAACTGTGTGGGGTTTGACTAGTCCAGGAGATGATTAGGAATGGTCTTTACACAAAACAACATATGGCAGAAGACTTTAAAGAAGAGAAAATAAGAGCAATGCAGAAGAAATAAAAAGTATTGTGTGATGTCTCCAGACTTGAGACAAGGATCCTGGATTCCATGTAAAATGTAATTTAGCCACTGCAGGGATTTAAAGTGAGGAGTAAGTAGTAGCATTTTCCAAGAGAAGATATAATGGAGTGAGGCCTGGAAGAAGGAAGCTGTAATGATCAAGACAAGAGAATTGAAGAGAAATGAACAAGTGTTCAGGTGGAAGGCAGAAAACAGGAAAAAGTAATTTCAGGGTTGCAAGAAAGAATATTATTTGATTAAATAAACTTTTTCCCAACAATAATGTGCCCTGAGATTTCAGGTTTATTTTGCATGGAGTCCACGCTTAAGACAGCTCAGCTGCTTTTTGACCTCTGTAATATAATAAATGCCAACCATGTCAACGCAAATAATTTTCTAGAATGTTCTAGCAACTTCTTCTTATTCTCTATTTTCCCTATTTTCTTTCCAAAACCTCTTGTTGTCCAATATATGGTAGTAGAGAAGAAGTGGTTCCCCACCTCTTCGGCTATCTCTGGGTCCTAGTTATTTGGTTTTAAAAATATATCGCACAACAGTTTGCAAGTAGTAGGGGTAGATGTGCATAGGACTAGCCAATGTGTTTTTCCTAGTCAAAGGGTTCTGAAGTCTGCACCTAGAGGACAGGCAGAAATAGCAGCTTGATGAACTCTACTCATCTTGTCAGCGGACACTGACTTTTTTTTCTTTCATCTGTTGTAATATTTCATCAAAACGGCAATTGGAAAAATGTGCTTTGCTATTTGTGAGAAATAAAAAAAGATGTCAAGGCTTGTTAATGTCATTGAGCAAAACTGTGTGGATTTTAGGATTATATAGCTGCAAGTATTATGGAATTATTAATTTAAAAATCTATATGTGAATAAAGCATCTGGTGAATGAATAAGAGTAATTTCTCTCACATGGATAATTTAAATACCAGCTGTCTCCATCCTAAACCATATTTTCTCATAAAAGCTTTTAAAGAGTCTGCCTGATGGTTGTGAAATTCTAAGATTTATAGGCAGTGTAAGGTCTGCCTATACAAGGATCTGAATCTTGGCTCATAATTAAAAGCCACCTCCAATGAATGGTTCAAAACAAGTGCAAAAGACCCCCAGGAGAAAACAAACAATTAAGCTTTACAGACTGACTCCTCCTAAATGTCTTGTCAAAACTGTAAAAGCTTCATTTTAATATAGGGGATAAACTCAAAGGGGATAAAAGAAAATGTGAAAATTTTCCTTTAGTAATCTGCTGGACAGTTGGAAGAATATGACAGGCTCTGAGATCATTAGAGTAAATCAATATAATTGATAAATTGCCATGTTCTTTTATAATGGCTTTACCTGTACTCTTCATCTTTATCCATTTTATTTCTGATATTAGTGACAGACTAGAAAACTGGCCACGAGCTATTTTTGTATAGTCCTCCAACTGTTCCTAGATACCTTTTAATACACTTCAGTGGTACTTTCTTCTTTATTCTAACACACATTTCATACTGACTGTATGTTGAATTGTTTTTCACAATTTGAATATTTTCAGAAAGTTTAATGAAAAGAGAGAGAAAATCTTTAGATTAAACCCAGCACTCTGGATGTGGTCTTTCTGAGATCCTTGTCAGACAGTGTAAACTGATGATCTCTGAGAGCTTCTTCATTCGGCTCCTGAAGAATGGGTTTCTTGAGGTGCTTTCAGAATGCAAGAAAACACAGCTGGTCAGAAAACAAAATTCTCTTTTGGAAGTTGCATCAACACTTGGAAAATTTGTTTGGATTTATAGAATAGAATCATAGAATCATTGAATCAACTGGGTTGGAAAAAACCCAGATGAAGGATTTTGAGTCCTACTAAACAACCCCCTTTAGTTTTTCAGGTGAGTATAGTTCTGATGCAATACAAAAATGAACCATGTTAGTCACTACTTGCCATAGAGGTAACAGTGACTGTGGTTCTAGGATTTGACTATCTTGCATCAGTCAAAGCCACTGCACCAATTTCCAGCTAGGTCTGACCTCTTCTCCTTGTGTTTCTTCAATTTGTCAATATTTTCAGCTCACGTCTGAGTTCATCATGCTGTGAACAATATCATTTGAACCTGAAACTGTTAAGTCCATGCACATTGTTCATAATACTTGACACACTGTGTAATCGGGTGTGCTTCCAGTAAATGGGGGAAAAAAAAAAAAAAAAAAAAGAAGAAGGAAAATCTAACAGATTTCCTGCTAAAATATCCTGGTTTAGGATTAACATTATTTCACTTTATCCTCATAATTGTAATTCATAGTCTAAAGAAATACCTAACGACTAAAATAGCTAGTAACTAGTTGATGTGTGGGTTTTTGCAGATTTTTTTCTTTGCAGTACACGTAGAATTTTTCTGTTCTAATTCAGAACAAAGACAAACCTTAAAATCACAAGAATCTGCCTTCAAATTGTAACTATTATACAACATTAGAAAAGCATGTTGAAATGTGACTAGAGACACAACCCGTGTCTTTTGGGATCTTTAGTCATGATTTGAAGATAACAAGCATCAGAGGTAGAGCCACTCACAGTATATGTGATTTCAATTCAGCCTGCTTCCAGCAACATGCAAATTTATACTTTATTTCTCTTATTTCTCTTCTAATTCTGAATGGGCAACAGGAAAAAAATTAAACCCAGAGGGGCTTCAAAAAGATTCTTAATATTTTAGAAAAATTGATTGATTCTCTTAACCACCTTGAACACAGAACCTCCAACAGAAACCTTTGTGTTTGTACAGCATATCTGTTACAGCAGCATTGAGTTTCTTTCCTGAGATGCTGATATTTTAGCACGTAACTCAGAAGTACTTGTTCTTCCAAGTATCAGTATTCAATGACAGGAAAGAAAATAAACTACTTTTCTTAAAATGTAGTGTTTTAATTGAATGCACAAAAATGTTATGAACCATAATTCTACTGAATTTTTCTAAGTGCTTTCTGCAAATCACAGTGTAACGACATTTGCATTTTACAAGAAAAGTGCATTAGTGACTTTTATATGGGAAAGAGAGGTTAATTCAATTCTGGGCTGTAATGGAGGTTAAACATAAAGCTTTAATGTTCTGGAGTTCATCCCAAAATAATAATTCTGCTAACGAAATAACTCATTTGTAATTCAACCAGACTAAATGGAAGTGTTTTTAAGAATTGATTGCTTAACACTTATAAGCCAGCTTAAATCTCATCATTCTTTGGACAGTGAAGCATGTTTTAGAATTGTGAGGGTGTTTCAATATCGTCCTAAACACCACGTATTTAAAAGTATGTCTTCAAATTACTTTATAGTGCTGAATTATCATTTTTTTGATGGACCACTTACAGATCTAATATGTTTCCTAAAAGTACATAGTATGATAACTAACTAAGGCTGAAAAATCTTTCCTGAAGTAATTCTGACTGAATTGGTTATTACGAAAAAAATATGCGTTGCAGCTTCAGCTCTTTTTTTTCTGTTCATAAATCATTTGTGAGCAATTTTTGAGCACAGGAGCATATATATTATTCATAAATACTTATTGAATAGTCTCAATTAAAAAAATAATCAGACTATAGATTGTCTGTGATTCATTGAGCTATTCAATAGCTGGATTATTTTGTGTCATGTTTTTTTGGTGGCATGTTCTAAATCATGGAAGGCAAGTGGTATGTAACAAATCTGTTATTCATGCCTTAAAGTCCTGATTTTCACAATGTTAAGGGTATTAGGGTGAAAATTTATCTCTTATTAAAAGCATCTGTGAGCAAAAACTTTTCCACAAAGTCGCAAAGGACTGCTAATTCATGGAGAAAGTATATGCAGAAAGCATTCTTCAAAAACCTAAAAATATGTATCTGCATATCTCTCCCCAAAGTAAAACCCAAATCACCAGATCAGTCTTTCTTTTTCTGCCACTACCTGCCTCCACATGCTAAAGTGAAACCCCCAAAACCAAAGCCAAACCCAAGACAAAGGCAGCCTAGTGTAGGTTATCACTCAAAGGTACAGACTGGTGTCTATCTCCAAAAAAGAAAGTCTTTTGGACAAATCTCAGGGCAATGGTGGGTTCATCACGGAGAAGTGCTCAACATTTTACTAAGTGCCAGGTGGCCCTCAAGGGAAACAATGTATTGCATACATAAATCTGGGATTGGAATATATGCACCATTCAGACCACAGCACTCCCTGATCATGATGCTGGTGGTGTTCCAGGGAAGGAAGAGTCATGCTGGGATCCTGGAGGGGAGCACATGCCCCTGTTCTGACACTGGAGCACCTGCAGCTTATGCTGCATGAGAAAATAAGGGGCAGACACCAATAGCTGATGTCCCAATTTTTTTTTGTCTGTTTTGTGAAAGATTAAAGAAATACGAGCATTTAAACTAAAATGCCTAAAATGTTCAACTACTCTTCTAAATTTTCTGATGTCATTTTTTTTAATGAAGGATGTGTCCATCTTTCCTATATTAGGAAGGCTGCTTACTCAGGCTTGATTTTATACATAAATTTAGGCATGAACTATAACACTTACGCTAGTTGGACCACTTTTCACTCTCAAAATGAGTGGCTTTCTGTATTTCTCCTCAAAGTTCAGTAACTAACTAGAAGGAAATCAAGGAGATCTGATCCTAGTAGCCATAGGACTGGAGCAGATTTCAAGCCTCTTCCTCCTCCTGACAGCAGAATCTCTTCTCCCTGTGCACGGTTGGCAACCCCTTGATCGATTGGCATCCTCCATGGGAAACAGAAGCAGATGGCAGAAATCTCCCTCCTATAGAAACAAAGCAAAGCTGGGCATCTGCCATTGTAGAAGCAGGGGAATAAGAGTAAGGACAGGAAGGCTGCTGCCCAAGCCAGAAAGCTGGCCTTTTTGAAGAAAAGAGCTGCAGGCAAAATAGAAATTTCTTATGGATCTAATTCCCAGGCTGGCTATTAGCTGAACACACTGATTTAAAAACTAACTTCTCTGTCAGAGCAGTGTGTTTCACAAAGGCGTCTACTCATGATCTGAAGACATCAAGAGATGAAAATGGACTTCCCTTTATACTTTTCCCAGTGGCTAATCACTTTTGCAATTACAAATTGGTGCATGATTTTATATTTGGCTTAATTTCTAGCTATGGCTCTTTTTATATCTGTCTTTGTTAAAGAACCCTTTAACATTTTCTATTTTTTCCCTTTGGAAGTATTTAGACACTGCAATCATGCCACTCTTAGTCTGCCCTCTCAAAAGCTAAATTACTTGAGCTGTTAAATTTTTTCACTTTAACACATTTTTTTTCAGCTCTCAAAGTCAATTTTTATGACCTTTTGCTTCACCTTCTTCTGTTTTCTGATGTTCTACTCAAAATTTGGCCCCTAGAACTTTTGGCAGCATACCAATACCAGTCCTACTTCGGCTGCTTACATGTTCAGAGATTATAATAGCCCATTTTTCTACAACAGTGCCCAGGTATTGAACTGCTTATCGGCTGACACTGCAAAAGGCATTTTGGAGTGATATTTTTCCTACCCTATGGATGGCACATGCACTCTTCCTTTTGGCCATATTATTTTGTGCTTAGATATAATTAAACATATTTTGTTTGAGCAAACCCAAGTCTTCTCATGATTGCTATTAAGTATCCCATCAGTCTTTGCCTTAGATGACAATTGAATCAAGTGTCACTGTATATTTATTCCAATTCACCAATGAAAAAGTGGAATAGGATCAGACTTATTTTTAGTCATAATAAGATCCCTTTTAAAAAACTCCCATCAGCAAATATTCATCCTATGACAAATACTTCTTGGCCCAACCTAGCTCTTATCCCAACTAATGTGTCCTACAGTGTCAGTTTTAATCATAATGTTCTATAATGCTACAGCAAATGCTATAAAAAAGCACCAAGCATCTTGGTCTCTGAAGCTACATTTAGTGATCAAACAAAATCCCCTCAAGGGAGGAAATCAGATTTCCTTGGTATTCTATTAAGTCATTTTTGTTGTCATTAAGTCTTTATTTCTCTATCCTAATATTTTATCAGCTAAATCCTTTTTCATTTTTTTTCTGCAATTTTTCTTTGGGGTTGATGCCTGGCTAGATGATTTACTGAACTCACCACTGCTGAATGGTTTTTCATTTGAACACTGATAAACAATGTTCGTCCAACTTTGTGGTGTTGGAAGCATTCAGAAATTGTATTGCTCCAGTAAAAAACAAAACCCTGACAACCCACTCCACAAGCAAATGAAAAATACCCCAAAACATGTCTTTTTTTATGAGTCTTGTGCATATTTCATCAAGGTGAAGATAAAAAAAAGATTGTTTATAATTTTATTTTCTTTTGATTCAGTGCTTGTTCTGTTGGGGTTTTTTGTTTTGTTTTGTTTTGTTTTGTTTTTTAGTA
Organism: Lophotriccus pileatus; assembly: GCA_035583135.1. Classification (NCBI taxonomy): domain Eukaryota; kingdom Metazoa; phylum Chordata; class Aves; order Passeriformes; family Tyrannidae; genus Lophotriccus; species Lophotriccus pileatus. The sequence continues at coordinate 31,028,318 of JAWWES010000115.1, forward strand.
TGTGCTGTTTAGAACTCTTCTTGGTGACCAGTATCTTGCAGAGTACTCCTTCCAAGTAAAGAAGAGGAATATTTTGAACATTCTAGATTTTTAATGGTCAGTGCTTCCGTTTTCACCTTGGAAATATTACCACCTACTTCTGACACTTCTATTTGTTTTCAGCAAGCACAGAGTACAGGTGCTGCCAAATCCATCTGATTGACAGAGGCCACAGCTCCATATCCCTAGGGCCAACTGGGGGGATATATTCCCTGTGGCTGGTTGGAATGAAAGCCCCTTACTGGAAAAAGACATGAGTCCAGCAGCAAGAGTCCGGGGCTCAGCCTGTCCTGTCACAGTTCACATCGTCCCCTGGTCTCCTCTTGCCACACACAAATACATTCATGGAAGGCTGCACTCCCCAAAAGGTCCTTCCCAGAATCCCACCATTGGCCCATGCCTCTGAGGGTCCATTGGCTTGTGAGGTGACCCCCAAAGCCTTTCCTGTCAGTTTGCCTGGGGGTCCACAGGTTGGCATCTGCCCTGGGACAGCCTCAGGAGGAGACAGGACAGGGCTTTTCCCAGGTTTTATTAGAGTGCCCCCTTCTAACCCCTGCTATTGCTTCTCTTTGCTCACAGAGGTGAGTCTCAGTACCACAACTTAGGACTAAAAGCTTCTGATTGCACAGGTGTTGATAGGCCGGGGTTCAATATTGCCTCTTCATTCTTCCTTCCCTACTTTCTGGGGTGCATTGTCACTTGCTATCTTTTTGCTATCTTCTCATACATGTAGTATCCCAAATTTTTTGTTGGTTTCTTTACTGTGGAAGTGAAGCTTTTGACTAATTATTTTCCAGGTGCTTAGATTTTCACTTGTGTCGTGGGTTTGCAAAAGTCCCCCCCTCTCTGGGGGTTGTAAGTAGTTTGTCCAGAATTGTCCAGTAGATGAATTTCCGGGGCAAAGCCAATCAGAAGTTTGAGCAATCCCTTTTGCCAATTACATCTTCAAGAAAAGAGAAAAGAAGGTTTGTTGCGCAGATGAAATTAGGAGCCATGTAGAAGGTGGTTGCAGACCCTAGTGAGGGCCAGGCCTCCCTCCTCCCCCGGCCCAGGGCAGTACTGAAGCCCCCCTGACCAGACATGTAACAGAGTGAAGAAAAAAAACTTAAAGGAGAATTTGGACAAGACATACTGCAGAAAGAATTCCAGCTGGAGAGATAGCGGAGCCTTCAAGGTCAGAGCTGCCAGCTGGAGAGAGAAGCCGTGAAGGGGCGGGGGGGGGAAGGGGACAGGGACGAGGGGACGTTGCGGGGAGCATTGGGACGAGCGATGCGGGGAACGGCCGGCTCAGGTCAGTCCTTGGGTGGCAGCTGAACTGAGGAGATCAGCTGCTCTTGCCCCCGAGAGC
>JAWWES010000115.1:31029804-31042817 GCA_035583135.1 Lophotriccus pileatus
AACAAGTGTCCCCTTGCAGTCCATGGGAGACCTTACAGGACTCTGGGTAACCCCCAGCCTTCAGCCTTAGCCCAGGAGGGAGGTAGGCCCAGCCCTGTTCATCGATACAGAGGAGAAAGAGAGACAGAGAGAAACATGTTCCAGCTGCAATGAATTGGAGTTGTTGTCCCAGAGTTAACAGAGAAGGAACTTGTAAGTGCTGCAGAATGGCTTAGAAGAATCTGCTTGCTTCTCCTCCTGGACTTAGACAAAGGGGGGAGGGGTACTGGTGTAAATACATAGTGTTTTTACTTAATTAGAATTGTTGTAGATATAGTTGTTTAGTTCTTATTGTGTTAGTAATAAATCCTAATATTATGCAGACAAAACCAATCAGATTTGGTTTTGTCTGCATAAACCTTCTCTCAGCTTAGAATAACTTAGAACATTTATGTTGAGGGGTGTGGTAAAAATTGTCCCTAGACAAACCCAGGACAACTTGTGTTGCTGGAGCTGCCTTTCAATTTTAATTGTACTTTTTCTTGGCTTTTGGAAATTGCCACTTTGAAAGTCCTGCCTGTCTATCTGTCTGCCTATTTACAAAGCCCTTTGAAACTGTCCTCTTTTTGCCCATGTTGAACACAAGTTGATTGCTACCATTGATATTTAAATAACTGCCAACTACCAGTCTAATGATTTGGTCATCTCCTTTGTTGTAGGATAGTTGCCTCACGTTGGGTAGAGCATGATTTAAGAATAGAGATAAGTATTATATATCAGAAACTCGACTGACAATTTACTGTAAGCTGATTGAAACCTACAGCATGCATCTGCCAAGCTGAAGCTTCCAAAAAACACACCTCTTGCCCCACATCACTGGTAAGTAAGGATGAGTTCATCCTATTCTGTAGTTTGATTAGGTGATCTGCAACAACCCCTCATCAGAATCCACTCTTGGGTTTTGTTAGTGATCCCATTGATCCATGTATGTTCAAGGTCCTGCTGTTCTGAGTTATCAATAACTCTAAAACAAATAATTGCCTTCTAAAATGAGCACACTTCCAACCTCTTTCCCTTACATAACCTTTCCCAAACAGGTTATAAGCTGTGATTTTATCATTCTAAACAAGAAAGGAGTCTCATCAGGTTTAAGTAATGCGAATTGTATTGAATTTCTTCTAATCAACAACAATTTTGAATCATTTTTGTTTATCATCTGGATTTCTGCTGATGGTATAAAAATAAGAGAGACTTCTATTATTTTCATTACCTTTGCCACATTACTTCAAAATGTTTGGAATATGCTGGATTTAAGTTGCATGAATTATTTTCTGAATATCTTTCCTTGGATGTCTAGTTTTCAGACCTTTTTATTTTTTCAGATAGTTTCTAAGAAACAAATTGTTTACCTTACATATGTGACACAGGTAATTTCTTCAGTATCACATTTTCCTCCAGGGGAATGCGTCCTGTTACCATCTATAGTCTACAGACTGTCTACTTCATTTGCACCCAGCAATATTCTCAACAACTTTTTACCTTTTTTTTGCCCCTCAGTTTAGAAATATCTCGAAGAAGATCACTTGATCCTATCTCTTAATAATCTCTTATCCAAGATTTGGACCATTTCCCTAATATGTGTAATTGGACAGATGCTAATAACTATTTTACTTTTAGTCCTCCTTACCTCTGAATGGACTGGTCACCTTTCTCAAGATGATATCACAGATGAGGGCTGTTTTCCTTTCCGAGCTGATTATGCACTACAAGTACAGTCCACTACAAACTCTGTTTGTACAGACAGATGTTCTATCTCTTAATTAAGATGCCTAGATAGTTTGATTCAGAACATTTGATAATCTTACACTATGTATGAATTATGTTGAATGCTTCCAGGGAATCTTTCTTTGATAACAGAGCTAGTAGATGTTCTCTTGCTCTATATAGTTTGCCCTAAACATACTGAATGTCTGTTTATGATATAATAGCTCTTTTGAAAGGAACAAGAAGAAATGTGCACTTCAGAGGACCACAAGAAATTTCACAACACAGACAAAAGAAGACAGATAGACTAAATGAGAGAGGGAATGTGGTTTCTCATATGAAAATGGAAAAAAAAAAAAAAAAGAGAAAAAAAAGTTCCAGGATTGTTATTTTTCTACAATTATATTAATAGCTGTGGAGATCAGTAGAGATATGACTAATGTAGATTTCTATTGGAGGCGTTTGCGTCCAAATCAGATACCCTAGGCTCCCTCTCTCGTCAGTGCAAGTAAACAGACTTCTAGCACATAATTCCTCTCATCCTAAGGCAAAAGTCTACATTTCATTAGGTGAGCTGAGTCTTAAAACACCCATTTCTCTCCATGGATACCTTAGTTGTGAACACTGGAGTTTTAAAGGTAGATGAGATGAATCCTACCTTTGCTGATTAATGCCCAAACACTCAATTTTTTGAAACTGTGGTGCTAGCTAAACACCTCTTCCTTAAGCATTTAAGTTATCCAGGACCTTCCCCTATAGCAAAGCCTCACATAAGTAGAAACTACTCAGCCACTGAAATAAGATTTATTAACAATACATTGTATCTTTGTCTGTTTTCCAAATGGCATAAAGTTACTGATTTAAAATCATAATAATCTCATGCATAGCTAATATTTTATTGATTGTTCGTAATGCATATTGCACATTTAGATAACAAATGCTAATAAATTCCTGGTTTGTACTAACTACATTTATTTTTCTAAGTGAACAAAAATGTCCGTAGGAGAGCCTTCAGACTTAAATTCTTCTAAATAATTTATAGCACCTAATTTTACTGTAATTTAAATTTTACTTTCTGGATTTTACCTGTTTCTAGCCCATAGGTGAACAGTGTTCTGTGCCAGCTTCTTTATTAATTTATAAACATGAAGTCAGCAATGTCACAGAGATAAAGGATGCACATTAAAGTAATGTCTCACAGCAGTATGACTTCCAGCTGGGGAATTCAGTGTTAGAGTTGTTACAACTTCTTTCTGCAAAACTCTCAGAGCTCCTTCTCTTGAAGCAGTTTTTTCTACCTGTTACTGCATGAAGTGTTGCCTCAGTCAGGAGTCAGTACGTTCCTCTTCTTCTCTGAGAGTTAGAAAAAGAACCCTTAGCCTGGGTTAGGCAGCTCAGTTTAAATACAGGACAAACCAGTTTGCCTGTGGAGATTGGTCACTAAATTTTCTAAGACAGCTCACAGGGAAGAGAATGCATCATCTGTTCGCAGCCTGACATGCCATAAGGATGTTGGGAAGACTGTGAGAATGAAAAATATATTAGAACATGCCAGCAAAGCTGTTCATACTATTAGGCTTGCCTCGAGCTAGCCATACTCTGTTGACCTTTGATGTGTTTGTATTTCTCTGTTGGATCACCCCTGGGGATTACTGTGGAGACAATGCTTCAAGCATCTGCTTCAGGGAAATCTTTTAGGCCCTTCCTGAACACATGGGCTAAGGCTGTCCTAATCACCACAGGGGACACTTCTGATTATAAGTGAAGGCTCACCAGACTTTGTTCATCTCCCGGATTCATCTGTACCAGAAGGTCGCACAGGACTGGGAATCTCATATACACAGCTTTAGCCTCCTGAATGACTTCATGGCACTTGATATGAGTTCTTTTGTCCTTCTTCTGGATTTCTGGATCCCAGCACACCAGCAGGACCCAAAGATGGCTTGGTTTACTCTTGACAAAGGAAAGGAAGAACAGAATAGGGGCTGGGACAAAGGTGGAGGGAAAGAGAGGTCTTGGAACAAGTACCAGCAACAGTAATAATGTGTTCTTTTCTTTTTCAAGTCTTCTTCTCCATCTTTAAAAACTAACCCTCATCCAAAATTTATTGAAACACTGAAGAGGAACCAGTGTCTGGCATCCAATACAAGGGATGAAGATAAGGTCTGTTTCTGTATGGCTCCAGTGGGGATCTGCATGTCTCTAACATTTTGCCCTGCTACATGGTACTGTGACTAAACAGAAGAAGCCATGAAAGGCCTATTTTGTAGATACTCCTGCATGGAAGTGACAGGCTCATCCCAGCATCTTAGGAGCACCAAGATGCTAGAGAGCTCCCTAAGTTAGGGACCTGCTGCACCTTGGTCTGACCTCGACCGGTGGTGATGGTGGAGTGGGCAATCAGACCTTCTCATCATGATCCTATATTGAGATTCCTCTTCCTTCCTTTGGCCATCATTTTTCTGCATGACACTAAAAGGACACAGCAGGTATCAATCAGAAACCCCAGCTACGGCCAGACGGTATGACTGTATCTACTCTGTCCCTTTTTGAAAGAGGGTGTTTTATAGAGGAGGGCAAGCATATAAACCAGGTGAGATGGAGGTAGGTTGGCTGGTGGTGGTGGGTCCTAAGGTAAGGGGAAGAAAAAAGGTGAAGGGATCTGTGTTGGGGAGGGCGTTTTATTTTCTAGTAAGGATTATTTCAGTTAAACACTCCTCTGATAATTTATGGGAAATGTTTTAGGATAAAAAAATCTTGTTTACAGCATGCAGGCTGCTAGGATAGATGCTGATCGACTGGGTTACATGTATTTATACTGTGTGTCATCTTGACTAACTGAGTTGAGTCATATCTGGGGACATGTATCCAGTGTATCAGATGGAGCATCCTCTGAGCATCCCTGTGACTGACTGCTCCTGAGCCAGAAGGCCTGCAACGTGCTTTCTGACAGGGCAAGGTGAATGCCTTCAGAGTAGACTGAGAAAGACTGTGAATAAATAAATACAGACTTCATAGAGTGTGTAGGGGTATGTGTATGTATATATGTATCAGATAATGTCTGCAGTCTGTGCAAGATGTTTTCTCAGGTTTTTTTAGCTGTGTGGCTCCCCTCCTAGCTGTGAGACAACCTTTGGACAGTGACTTTTCTTTTATGTGTTTTAATAGGGAACCTTAAATGCTATCTCTGGTAAGAGCAAGAGGAGAAACACTCCCCCTGGGAGAGGTGAAATAGAAGTTAGGTATCCATCAAACAAGAGTTCAAGGTGAGCTGAGCATTTGTGGATCATAATACTGAGGAGTGTAAATGACTTGCTGATTGTAGTCCACTGCAATTGTAACATGTAACAGCCATAACACAGTCATTTTGCTGTTATCTGTAGATAACCTTCTAGATCAGGACTTAGGAGCATATGAAAAGCAATGAAAGGAACAGTGTTTTTACAGCCAGAAAGAAGGTAAAACACCAACAGTCCTCTGAATTCTGCTGTTCTATGATTTTGATGCTGCTAAAGAGTGAAACAGAAGCAATATTCCACTCTCGGAACAGCCTCTACAAAAACTCTCTAGCCCCACTGACTAGAAGGTCAAACGCTGGTGCTCCCTGGCTGATGGATGGGGAATTACTCCACAGAAAGGAATTGGTCCTGACACTACCTTTGTTTTCCTGTGTGTGGGTGATTTGACTCTCACAGATGTTACATTTGTTTAAGTGTGACTGTATGCAGGAAGGTGTCTTTCCCTCGAGGATCAGTTGTTCTTGCACTTAAGAGTTGTGGCTTGTGGTGACTTTCACTGAGACTTCTTCACAGAAGAAGGGATATCCCTGGTTTCTCCCAGGCAAGAGGCCAGGGCTCAGAATAAGATAGGTGGGAAGCTCAGAGAAACATCTTCTGGGGTAGAGTCCAAGGCACAGGGAACAACTTTTATTGCACAGATGGTGTTTAGCTGAGCTTTCCTTAAGTGCTGTGTGAGATCCGGGAGAGGGTTTGTGCCTGCCTGGTCACTTTGAAGAAAAGTGTGGGTGGGAGTTTGAAAGAAGCCCAAAATGTCTCTTAGAAGGACTGGTGTTACCTATGTGTGTGAGGGCACTGGTATCTTTCCTGAGCAAAAATTAACATGAGGTGTTAACTGAAAAGATGTTAACTGCAGGACTTGAAACTTAGTACAAAATGTCCTGGCTAGTCCTGCATAGCTTTTCTGTGTCGTACATAAATACTTTGCTTAGAAAGTTTTAGTTTCTCACTAATATTCCCCTTTGAGCTCTGACTAATATTCTGCATACAGACCTATTCTTTCTTGATCAAATTTTATCATTACCGGAGGTGGGTACTTATTATGCTGTGTCTGTTTTTATCTCCACACTTAATTCATCATATATTGTATTATTTTCTTATATTTGCCATTTATATTCCGTTGTGCATGGTAATTCAGGCTTTCTTTATATGACATGAATAGCTGTAAATATAGGCTCTATGGACTTTTGCAGTGCAAGAGTAAAACCTAATTTCATTTCTATATAGCATTCCCTTTCTGAATTTCACATGAGAAATACTTGCTCTTGAGCTATCTAAATGAGAATACTTTGGCTTGGGTCGCTGTGGCAGGTCACTTACTCATGCTACTTGTCAGCAACACATTGATGCAAGCTGAAATGCATTACCTTCTCATTTGTTTTTAACCTTAATGAAAACTTGTGTAGGAAAGGTATGCTGGCATAGCAATGAGGAATGACTCACTAACATCCTCTCCTATCCAGAAACAAAATGTCAGTGCAGCTGCTCAATCTTCATTTCCTTATATAACCAAAGGCCAGTCAGGTCTTAAAATTTTCTTTTCTATGGAAGCTCTACTTTTCCAGAGCCCCCTTTTTATATTCATGGGTGTGTGGGGATTATACAGCTTGAATTTCAGCAGAACAGCACAAAACTTTAATTCTTGCTCTCCTTTCCCCCGCCTTACTTCCTCTCTGAGTCAGACAGACTAATTTATTATCATGAAAGTAAGTGGGTTGTTTTCACCTGACTATTCATAAGAGCATATTATGCCAAAAGGAGCACAGTCGGTCATATAAGAAATAACCAGCCTTTCCATTTCTGTATAAATGCAGGTATTCATATTGAAACAAAGAGGTCATAAGTCATTCTGGCAGCTGAGACTAGCAATATACTGCGTGTGCTTATTGACAAAAGTATATATAAAAAAAAATACACACACACACACACCCGGTTTCCATAGCAACTGAACACTACATAATTCTAAACTGAAGGGACCTGGATTTGCCAAGACTGGGCAGCTGAGGTGTCTTGGGTACATTTAGTGCAAGTGTTGTGTTTACACACCTCCCCTTTCCAAGTGTGGATCTTAAAGTACTGCACAAACTTGGTGTCAAAGATGAGCTGAGGCTGTCACCCTGGCAGCCTCAACAAACTCCTCTGCCAGGATCTGTGGGGTGGATATGATAGCATCCCTATAAGCCTTTTCTTACTTTAATTCACCATCCTGATCTTTGGAGCACCACAATGAAGATCTGTGGCTTCTATTCATCCTTCTTAAGCATCCTAAAATCTAAGAGTGAGTGTTTCTGCAGGCCTGGCAACGCTTTTAATTTTTTTTTTGATTCTAGATACACATTATTTTGTGGGAGGAGGAAGAAGGACTCTAAGTTTAGAGAGCAGGTGTATTTTTAAAAATTTATAAAACAAATAAGCTGCAGTTCCCACCTTCTCAAATTCCCAGCACAGGTAACATACTACAGCTTGTTTTACCAAGGAAATAGTCTGCAGCAGAGATGTTAATTGTTGCCTGTCATGCAGTGAATCACTGCTGGCAATAAAGTCTTCATGAGTCCTGAAGCTTAGCAAAGGACTGCTCTGCTTTTGAATATATTATGTTTCTCCTAAATTTTGAAACTTTTTCCTTCAATATGTAGGACTTTTAGACATTGGAGCTTTACAGTTACATCAGTCATGGAAAGCAGAAATCAATCAACATGGGGTTGATAATTCAAAAATCTTCAGCAGCTTCTTTTCAGTTCTATTTCATCTTTGGTATTGCATGCAAAATACAAATATTTTATACAATATTGGGAAAAAATAGATTTTGACCAAAAAAAAAAAAAAAATGTTTCTTTCCTGTTCAGAATAGTTCCAGTGTTATGAACTGGCACTGAAGAGTTTTATGAAAAGAAAAAAATTTGGGAGGGGAAAAAAGAAAGAAGAGAAAGGTATTCTTAAAAAAAAAAAAGAGAAAGGGCTGATCTAAAGTCCATTATACTTCAAAAAAATTACTTCAAAGGATTTGCATTAGATCCATGCAATTCTTTATTTTTCTTCAAAGGTTGCATGTGAAATGGCTAACTGAAGATGTGACCCAGGGCTTTGAGTAGCTTTGATTTTGTTCTTAAGCAAAAGAGGCTGTAGGTATTGAAAGTCAGACCCTGCATACCTCTCGAAGATTGTGCTACTTTTCTGCATATCGGAAAAAAATATGCATATATCTGTGCAGAAATGTTTTTCATATTGAATAAGATCCTGCAGGCCAAATAATTTCAAGCTTTTTTGAATAAATCTTTAAATATTTCTTTCCTCTCCATTAATGTTGTAGGACTTATTTATTTATTTATTTATTTATTTTCTGGTGTTAGCATTGCTTGAGAGAAATAAGCCAGCAGACAATATCCTTAATTTAGAAAATATTTAAATTCTAGAAATCACTGCATATGTGATAGGTATAAATAATGAAATTCAATTCAAAACATAATGATGTACTTACATCCTGAAGTGTTTTTGAATAATCTAGTGGGTGTCATAGTAAGGGAACTAGCAAATGATCACTGACAACAATAGAATGAAGTTAATAACAGAGTTGGGGGAATTTTTTTGGTAAAATTCTTCTAGTTCAGAAAATAAAGATTTATTAAAATGGAATTTATTTTAGGAAGATACTGATATTTTCAGTAACTGTGTTGGGAAGGAGTGATCCCTGAATTTGCTGAGCATTCTGGTTGGAGGGAAGCAGCTGGTTGTTCCTCAAATGGAATGGAGCAGATGGGACAGAAGAAAGCCTGGTTTCTAGGTTTCTCATGTCACCTTGCATGATGTCTTTCAAGGTCCTCACAGAAGAAACCCGACTCTTCAAAATCATTTCAGAGGCTTTGGTGTTTTACCAACATTAAAATAAGAATGTATGTCACTAACATTTTTCAAAGACATTAAACTACTTCTATTTGTGAACTAGGATAACTGTGGGTGTTCCTAAGTTTAGTGGTAGTACAGGTCAAGTTAAGGACCCCAGAGGATGGGGGTGTTTACGGACTGACCAGAGCATCATTACTAGGAATTTAAGTACCCAGGGAAAATACACCCCACACCACTGCATAAATACCTTCTTTCCAAATGGCTGGTGACTTACCTTCATCTTGACAAGATGATATTTGGAGAATAGCTTTCATCTTGGTATTTCAAATAGCAGCCAAATATTCTCCACTGTCATCAGAGAGATCAGGGAATTGCTTCTTTTTATCTAGAACCATATGAGGGACTGATGCCTGAGACCTATGGTCTCACACTTACTAGAAAAAAGATTTTGAAATGTTTGACTACAGTTTTGCTTGTAAAAAAACACAACCATGTACTAGTCTGTAAAGATAAACAAATTTTGATATAATATGCCCAGAGAAGTTGTGGATACCTCATCCTTAGAGGTGTTCAAGGCTAGGCTGGTTGGAGCTCTGAAAAACCTGGTCCAGTGAAAGGTGCCCTTGCCCATGGTAGGGTGGTTGGAACTAGATGAACTTTAAGGTTCTTTCCAACCCAAACCAGTTTATTATTCTGTGATTCTATGATATTGCAGCAAGAGTGTACTCAAAAGGGAGGGGTGGCTGGAAGGTGAATTGAAATTGCACATGAATATACAAATTTCCATCTGGATAGGTAGAAGCTGGTAGAAATATTATGGGTGGTATGTATGGCAAGGGTGTTCATTGGTTGTGTGGGTATGCTGTTACAGGAAGGAAGAAATAAAGACCTGTTGAGTGAACTAATCACATGAAGCAGAATTGGTGGAAACCCAATAAGCAGATACTCTGTGGCTGCCTCACATGGCTCCAGATGGGCCAAAAAGAGTCAAAACTTTTTTTTTCTGATTTGTCCAGAAAAATTTTATTTAGAATAAAAATGGCTTATTCCCACTACTTTGATATGAGAATAGTAAAAATAGTAGGCTGTGGTGTTGTCTGACTTAGTCCAGGAAATACTTAGTCTTACAAGCAAGCACATTGATAGACAAAAGTTATGTTAATGTTTAAGGAGAATATACAAATTTTTTAAAATAAACATATATTACATAGACACTCTATGTATTCTCAAATCAAGCAATCCAAATTCAAGACATTTTTAAGATTGAGATTGTCCTTAAAAAAAAAATCCAAATTTGTGAATGTGAAATAACCAAATAGCTCTAATGAGGCTATAAAGGAAGATTGTGTGCATGTTGGCAATGGAATGAAAAGAATCATAAACTGAGGTGAAGAAAAAGTGAAATAACATTTTTAAACCATCACTTTTCTCTTATCTGGGTTTTAAACACTTAACTGTCCCAATTATATTCATGCTTGTTTCATGATGTCACAACCTTACCATATGCACATATTAGCACATGTCTGAAGAATATAGAATAGCAAATAAACACCAATTAACAAGTGAGTTAATTAGTATTTAATATGTAATTGTCCAATTTAACTCCTGCTGCTTATAAATCATCAGAATGTATTTTGAACATAGTTCTTGCATGGAAGCACTCAAAACTTAATGAAGCATACTTCAGCCTATGGGGTTTTCTAGGCTGTTTCTGTGGACTGTCATCAACCATTTACTTATGAGTAATTGACCTTTTAAAATTGTATCCTATTCTTTTTCCTTCATGATTATGTGACAGAAGAGCTCTAAAAGGGAAGGCAAATCAGGTTTCACTATGACTCTCCTGTGGGTTTGGCATATACCTTTTGGTAAGCAAATATTTATTATAAGTGTGTGAGACTTCTATTCCTGTGAATGCATCAGTTGTATGAGGTATTTGTTGAAGTCAGTGAATATCTAGTCTTTATTTTAAGGGAAATTAGGAAAAACCTCTCATAACTTATTTACACATAAATGTCAGTTCAAGAAAGCTTTGGTATGTTACTTTCATGTTCTGCAACAGAATAACATAATTTTGAAAATTTCTTTTAGTAGGAGAGGGCACATATCTATATTTCCATGTTTACTGTTGGACATAAAACGTCAGTTAACATCTTATCAATTAACATCCTTGCAAAGGACCCATTTATCAGACACATTCTCCTCAAATATTTAAGGGAGCAGAGTAAGGGGAGACCTGGTATGAGTGTTGCCAATGGGCTCAAGAAGAGCAGTAGAGAGACCTGAGAGACTTACTGCCCTCTAGTCATTAACAGGAGCAGGTACTAAGATACTTTCAGGGGCTGCACTTAAATTCGGCTATATAGGCAACGTTTTACGTGGTATGAACTATCTGTCTCTGTGCCTGATATGAGAAGAGAAAAGGGCAGCAGGATGATTTAATTTATCTATTTTTAGTTAGGAAAATGCCCCAAGAAGTGGCTTATTTTCTTCAAATCAGGAGTGCAGTTAAGTTTATGTAAGTACATATGAACATTTATGGATACTCTTTTCAAATAAGCCCTGTCCTTACTGCAGGTTTGTGATTCTCAGCAAGCCAAAACTTTCACGTGGGCTGCTTCTGAACAGATCCCATGGTTTGGCCTTATCAGACTTTGTCTAATCCTTTTGTGTTTGAAAGGATGCAAATACTGCACAGACACCCATGTTTTCTGTCAGAATCAGATGCACTGTCATCTACTGCATTTTAACCTTCCTCTTGCCACACTAGCTGGGATGGAGGATGCTTTCATCTTTTTAAAGCAGGCATCTGTTGGAAGTAGGAGAACATTGGCAAAATTGAAAGCAGGAGACTGAATACTCTGTCTGATGTCAATGTACAAGGTATAATGTCTAATCTAAAATCAGTATTAGGCCTATGAAATGGAGAAGTCAGCATTACTGGTAAGAAATTACACAACACACTTCTCAACATTGGAATTGCTTTTTAATGAAATTAAACCAGCTGCCATAGGAACTCGGCTAATGAGCTGGTTTCAATTTCTTTTCTCTGCATTATTTTTCAGTTATAACTGACAATAAGGGGGATAAATGTCACCTTTTTTTATAACTATATTTATATTGTATTGAGGAAACAAAGATATGACCTTTTTAACTGACCTAAGTCAAATCTAGATCATCATCTTTCTGGACAGAGGAGATTGAAATATCATCCTTATTCAATTTCATAAAAGATACAGACTATCATCAATTGAAATATGACATTTGTTTGGAAGAAACGAATATCAGGTCCTGTTTTTCCTGAAAAAATCAAGGAAGTTTAATGTGACCCTTTAGAGATCACTTTTCCTCCAAAAAAAATTACAGCTACTGTGGAGTTATGATGTTGCAATGTGACATCGTGCATGGGCAACACAGCTATGTATCAGTAGTACAGCTGTGCATAAGCAAATGTTTTACAATAAGCAGACACTAATGCATACTGGATTTAAATACTACTGAAATTCCTATGGTAAGGCTCATTATTTCTATGTGGATGGCAAAAAAATTCCTAGTGACGGATAGTAGAACTATGAATATTAAGGAAACAATCATGTTTTGCTCCTACTGTGTAAAGTGCTGGGCAACAGTTACAAGTGTTCTCTGCATCAGCTTTTTCTGGATGCCTGTTCCTGAACAGCAGCAATTCGTTATGACAGCCTTCGCTATTCTGCAGGACTACAAAGAATCAGTCATTTGTCAATATGCATTCATACAATTACATACTGACGCATTCACTTTAAGTAAATTGTGTGATGCAGCTGAAAATTAATCTGCTATTTGATACAGTAAGTACTCTACACAGAGTCTATTGATGCAGCTTCCTTAAGGCTAAAAGAAACATTATCTTTCGGAGTAATGCTCATTCACTTTGTTTCCTCCCATGGCATACATTTTAGAAAATGGTGTTGAAAATAATTGACATTCCTGTATGGATGCATGTAAAGTAAATGGCCCGTCTTCGCGAACGAAGAGCCGGGGAAGGTCCTTACCCGCATATGCAGACAAGGCCTTCAGGCCTGCGCAGTGGATTTTTTAGGTGACACACAGTGTGCGCGGAACTGAGGCCACCCTTTAATCCTGAGGTTCGTC
>JAWWES010000115.1:31042917-31067429 GCA_035583135.1 Lophotriccus pileatus
CCCTGACCAGGAATCGAACCTGGGTCTCAGCGGTAACAGCGCTGCGTCTTAACCACTAGACCACCGGGGGCTCCCTGGATGCATGTAACTGTCACAAAGCTGTTGCTTTGTTGGGAATTTTCCTAAGAAGGTGGCCACTCCGGGAAAGAAGATAACAGAAACAGCCCCTACTCTTTACTGTTACTCGTTGAGATAACTTGACCTCAGGGCTGACAAAGGTTTATTCTATTTGCTGTGTTTCCTCTTCAAAAAGAGTTCCTTTTTTTCAGGGAACAAAAGGTTTGTGCACAGTGTTCTTGCTTCAACAAGTTCAGGAAAGGGCTTACAATTGAACAGCTTGGCAGAACACATATTTGTCTGGTTGGATGTAAATAAAAGACTGAAAATTATGGGACTATCAGAGCACACAAGCAAGGTGTAAAAAACAATTTGCTGACCTGTGAGTTTCTCAGTCCTTTTGGATCCTTTTCTATCTTTTTGGCATAAGGACACAGCTATAGAGATGTTTAATCTCTGCTAATTTAGACATCATTCAGAAAAAGATGAGATGTCAGATATATCTTCACAATGTGGCAGTTTGGGTGTTTTGTGCAATCCTAACGCAAGTACAGTAACTAGGAAAAACATAGTGGAACAGCAGGTTATCCTTTAAGTTCTTCATTCATTACTGCAATACAGCCTTCATGGAAAAAACTCACCTTCTTAAACTTACTGATTAATGTTGACTTTAATGGTGCCACTGGAATGTCTCTTCTGTGTTGTTATCATTACCTGTGCAGGTTAAATAGAGTGAGCCTTCCACAGCTGGCTTTGTAGTTGCATTTAAAATAAAAACATATTACATATGTAATTGCAAGGGATAGTTTTTACTGCAGATTACTAGAATCATTCACTTGTGGAATAGAGAGGGAATATTTATATAGGAAGGATTATAGGTAGGGTTGCAGCATATGTACAATATTAATAAAAAAATCTTCAAAGGAAGAAGTTCTGTGAAGGTTATATGAAAGTTATCTTACTCTCTTTAATAGCACTTTTGTAATAAAATTTCTGCTCAATCGAAAGAATGTTTATAGAAAAATTGTAATATCATATATATAATATAATAATATAATAATGAAAAGCATGTAATAGGAGCAAGGAAGAACTGTGTGCCAGAGCTAGTGCCATAAATCCCTTTTGAATAGGGTTCTTAAGGTAAGTAAGAGCAGATATGTTAACTTAGAAAATGCATGTCGTGACGCTCTTGTAGCTTCATCTACTCACAAGATCTTAGAAGCAATTTTAAATTTTCTACAAGGGGAAAAACAATATGCAGAAAAGGACAGATGATGCCAAATCTGGGAAGCGCTAATGTAATGCCGGAAGTACACAAGTACATCGTATTGCTAACTGTTCACTAAAGCTGAACATAAAGAAATATGGCATGGTGTGTAATGTGCTACCAACTTCTAGCTGATACCTGTGAGGCTGGCAAGTTGTAGTGGTGCTTATATCAAATGACAAGCCTATAGTGAAATGATCCATCTTTCTTTAGTATATCTACTGTAGGGCTTGTACTCTTGATGCTTTCTTTGTGGTCCCACATCCAGACAGAAGTTACCCTTTTTCACTGTGCAACAGTTTGTAGTCTCATTCCCTATTCAGTTAGATGAGGATTTATCCTATTCCTAGAAAGAAGAGGCAAGAGGAAAACAGCCAAGAACAGAGGACCAGCAGGGCCACATCATGAAGATACTGTGTCTCCATAGATTCTTGTTTTAAGAAGACCACAATCATAATTGAACTCAGATGAGTTAATTCTCTGCTGTCCTATGGGTTTAGGGAAATGAAAATGTGAAGAGTGTATGTGTGCTCTTACAAGGATTTGAAACCTTCGTCTCCAGTCAAATTACAAGAAATAAAGTGATTCTTGAGATTCCTATCATTTTTATGAGCCTTCCCATTTGTAAGAGGAAGAAACTGTTACAGCAGAGGGGAGACCACAGCTGAAGGGGGAAACATGACATTACTCCCCTGCTCCTCAGGGACATCAGTTTGTAGATGTGAATGTATTGGAAATATTAAAAATATTAAAAATAGAGATGATCTGTTAAGAAAGGTAATATAAAAGCACTTTAACTTCAGTAAGCACACAGGACACAGATTCATGTGTTTTCTTGTATCTTTATTTCTATAGAATCACCGATTCATCACTGAGGGAGAATAATGCTAAAGTAGATCCTCTTGCAAGGTTACCTATAACAGGTGGGCACTTTTACAATTTCAGTAGACCTTTTGTCTGTCCTGAGAAACATGCAGATCTTTCTAATGTGTTTTTCAGGCTCTATTGATCATTTTCAGGTTATATTCAGAAATAAGCACTGATTGATTGTCTTTTACACAAGACATAGACTCCTATGTAAAGGAAGAAGGAGAATTTCAAATGCTAGGTAATAACATTATTCCACAAGAATTTATTTTTTTAAGATTCCCTCATGATGAAAACAAGGTAATAATAAGAAATAAACCACTCTGACATTTTAACTATCTGTATTATACTGATGTCAGTCATGGTTTACTTTGGTTAAGATAAGACACCAGTTTCCATTCTAAGCCTTTGGGATTCAGCGGGGCTTTTTTCACCCTATTGTAGCCTAACAGAAAGTTGTTTCTTTGTGTAACTTTGTTCACATGCTGCAAGAGGTGCAGATGAGTCTCTGGGCACAAGCCATGCTGATTTGCTCCTCAGAACCCTGAGCATCTCCAGCACAATCAGAATCGCTGTCAAAATGTTACAGGGAAAACTGTGAACTGGGAAAAGGGATGTTCTTGCTTTATTCTTCCATCAAAATGTTCTGTTAAAGTGTTTTTAGAAGGGGTGAAAAGCACACAGTTATCTTCTGAATTTTGTTCATTGACCTCTGCTGAATGGCTGGCTGTAAAGGCATCTAGTGACCTCAGGATGCTTTGTGAAGTTAAGGTAGACAGTCTTCTAATGAAAAAGACAGAACCAAACTGAAGAGCCTTTGAATTAAAGTTAGGAAATGTCAGTTGGTGGGGTTTTTTTGTTAAAGAGACAAATGGACTCCCCAGGCAAAGATAAATTAACAAAAATAATACACAACCACCCCAAAAAACCCAACCCAAACATGCAATCTAAAATACAAGCGGTAAAGATTTTCAAAATATTTAATTTATTTAAGGATTTTTTTTCAATACATTTCAAAATAATTTTAAGAATACTGTGGGGATAAATGAAATCTACTATCTGTTATTTTAATTTGAAATTTTCTCTATGATGCACCGAAAAAAAATAAAATTTCTGAGTATTACTTGCCATTTTAGGTTTATAAACTTTTAGATTTTGGAGACCTACCATGTCATACATTCTGCCTCTAACTCCCATTTGGACTACTAGAGTGGCAAGTTTATTTCCCTAAACCCCTTGGATATGTTTTGATTTCTTTTGTCAAACAGAAATTAGTTTTCTTTGTACAGTAATATTGAAGAATGCAATGCAATCATGTTACTATTTCTATTATTTGAGTTACTTTTTCTTATGGAGGAAAATCCAGCCCCAGTTGTCATATGTCAACTTCAAGATGACCACAGGGTGGCTACCCTTGTGTTGATTTTAGTTGCAGCTATGGATAATGATTATGGGCCACATTACTCATTGATTTAATTGCCCTCAGTTTGATAGCTTTATACCAGGTCTTCATGGATTTACTGTGAGACTTTGCATGTTTCTCTGATTCATACTGGAGAAGTCCACAGTTCGAGAAGGTAGTAATTTTGCAAATATTGGAAAAATATTAGGTCCTTTTGATTACGGTTACACAACATTATGGTAAGGGCTAGAGATTTTTTTGTACTCATGTATACACCAAAACATTTCCTCACTGAAGACAGAAATTTTTGGAAGTTGGCGGAAGATCATGTACAAATGCTGTCAGAGCAACTTTACCAAAGGAAAAAGTGCATTATTGAATAAGAAGTTTCTTCCAAATATCATAAGAAGAGAACAGCAAAAGTGTTATCCCCCTGCAATGCAAGTAGGAAATCTGTCTCCTGATTCAGTAACTTTCTGATCATCTATGTGAAAGGCAAAACTGTGACAGAAAGTGATGACTTTAAAACTTCTCTCATTATTTATAATTTGGCTGATGTCTTGAAATGCCATGTGATCTAAGAGCTGGTTAAAAAAATGTTTTATGAGTAATTGTTAATTTTGGGTACAAATCTGAGTGCTGTTTTTTGACGTTGCTGTGGCTATAAGCCTATGAACTAAGAAAAGGACAAACTGCCCCATATTACCAATTGCTTATTATGCTTCCATAATTTATGGTGCTGAATCATTTCTGTAACATAGTGAATAGAAAGCACAACCACCTGCAATAGATTATGTTGATTCGTTTTGCTGGCAGATGTGAGAGAGCATCATTGCTCATTAGATGGTAAGCCTAATTGGTTTTCTCTAGAATTACACAGGCAATATTCTATTAATCTATTCATACACAGGGTGCTTAATTTCCAAATCCCTGAATTATTGTTTAATTGTTAACACTTTTTTCAGGCAGTGGTTATTCTCTGGGGTTGATTTATAATAAAAATGTGGCTTTGTCCTTTATGTGGGTGGGAATTATGGATGAAAAGGTCACATGACAAATACCCACTGTGACCTGCCTCCTCCATTTGGATTCAATACACTTCTTGCTTGAAAATGAAGACTTTATAGACAAGCAGGTGATGGGGAAATTCCAGGGAGCAGGAGGGAACTGGAGAGAAGGGTCAAACCCAGGCCCAGAGCATTCCATAACAGGTGACTAGAATCAGTGACCTGAGATTACCCACCTTACCTGGTTTTTGAAGTATCCTGAAGCTGGGGGGACCTTCTTACAGAGAAGTTAGATTCTTAGCTCTAAGCTCTGGTTGAGCAGGGACTGCTTCAATGCTCAAGTTCTCCCACTGCCCTCTGAAATGCTGGCCTGTGGTGAATGAGTATCCTTGCTGCTGGCTGGAGGCAAGCCCACACCAAGGGTGTGGCAGGAGGTGTAAGATCACCAAGGTCACTGCTGTAGGGCTCAGGGGAAGCTTACAATATCCAGAACTTTTCTGCGAGGCTCTGGCCCTGCTCATTTCTCTGCTTACCTGATGAAGCAGCACACAATCTACATGCTTCACATCCCACTCCACGGAGCAGCTCAGAATTGGTACCTGCTGAGAGCCATGTGGGGATGATGTTCTTTGAGGTCAGTGCTGAAGAAAAGGACTTAGGAGTGGGATATGCCTTCCTGTCTTAGTCCTGTAACCAGAACACAGGACTCCGAGGGATATCCCAAACCATCAAAGTCATTCTCCTGACACCAGATGTGCTCTAATAAACAAATCAAACTGCTTCTTAAACCAATGACACAAGTTGCTCTTGCTGTGCTTAATGAGAAGTTCTTGCAGAACCTCACTGCCTAAGCCAAACATTCCCTGAAATGCCCATTAAAATGTACTCTATGCCATTGGGAAATTAGGTAGCCTGCATCTCTGCTGTTAGGGATGACTGATCTTACTGCAGGATCCTTACTTTTCAAAGAACTCTGAGATCCTTTTAGAAGACCATTTTCTCGAAAAACACAGATTGTTTTTCAGAGAGGCCCGTGAGTCTGTTTCTTACTTTTGTAAGTGGGGTGTTCTAATGGTTTCATTTGATTCTGGTGGAATTTTCTTCCTACTTTCCAGAGGTTCTAGTGGAAGTCCACTGTAGTAGGAGTCCGTTTCTTCTATTGACTGTGGTATTTTTTTGAGCAGTGGATGTAGAGTACGTAAAATAACATGAACCACCCAATAACTTTTAACAATGTGTATTAATTCTATATCACAAAGGAAGTTTCTATAAAATATAGTTTTCTGAAAAGAATTCTTTAGCTTTCCAAAGCAAGTCGTGAGAAATTTCAGCTCTCTTGCATGCTAGTCATCAGTTAACTTTAATGGAAAACTTACTTTTAAATCCCTGAGGTTTCTCTAAGCATTTACCTCCTACCTCCCATGCTTCTCCCTTACACCTCCAATCCATGTTTCTCTGGCAACAAAAAAGTAGCTCAAATTTAGATGTTGAGTCTGTATTTGTCATGACTATAGTTCCTTGTGTTCTCTAACACCAAGCTGGGAAAAAATCATTCCATGCTGGAGAAAGATATGAGGATATTTTTTGTTAGAGAAATAGTGTTTCCAGATAGAAATGGGTAATTGCTGCAATGCAAATGAATGGATGCTGTAGTTAGCTTTTTTGAAGTGGGGAATGCTTTAGTGTCTTCCAACCACCTCTCTCTGGAAGCTGAATTTGGCAATGGTTGAATTGCAGGAAGAGGAAACAGGAAAAGCAGAAATATTTATACTTTCTTTAAAAAACTGGGTCAGACATTTGGATCATATGAAATTACCTATCAGTGCTTTTTCTTCCAGTTTATCATTGTATGATCTGACTAGGTCAGAGACAGCTTTGGTGAGTAGATTAGAAAATAGTATTATCAGGTACAAAGGACACAAATAATTACAAATATCAGAATTTGCAGGAGAATGTATAGTGAAAAAAGGAGAGCTGGTGTGCACTGGAGGAAGAACGGTTTCTTGGGCTATTTTCAACGATTCATACTTAGGACCACTTTGATTGGGCTCTAGCAAAATGCCAGAAGTTTGTCATAATAGCATTCAAGATGGCCATTAAAAAAGGAAAATGAAACAGAATAGCCAAATGAGAAATGTGCCATGGCTATAAAAAATTATTGTTGATAAATACAATTCAAGCAGATCCTGTCAAATATTGAAGAATAAAGCTCAGAATAGGGTAGGCCCCACGTTTTAGGGGAACAAAAACAAGTCCTTCAACTTACCAGGACCTTAGAAGTCATGAAGGTCTCAATTAGAAAGTACAGTCCAAAGAACTACAGAAAGCTTTGTTAATTGTTGCAAGCCTGCAAATAAGGATTGGTACTAGAAAATGCCTGAGTAATTTAATTGGTTAGACTAGTGCCTTTCTGCCAGCTGGCCTGGCAGGATACAGAATTTTATGTAACAGCTTGCCATGCCATTTGCAGGACTGTTCTCTACAGATGTCGACACCTTAGGTGACATCAATGTATCAGCTTAGAAAATGTGTAACATGTATGCATAATACGTGTTTGTAAAGGAATCTGAAGTCCCTAGTAGAAGCAGAATAATTTCAGCCATTTCATATTCACCGTGAAACAACTGAAAAAAAACCCCATTGATTTCCTGACTTACTGTTCCATACTTCTAACAACGGCCCATACCTTAAACCAATCAACTGCATGCTTTCGGTTTAAACTTATTTTCACATCCAAAGGAATAGAAAGGCTGGATCCAGATTATTGTTTTGGTTTAAAGCAACAATGTACATGCCCTGGTGGTATGTGACACGATAACTCCCACTGAGCAAATCCAAACCAGATACATATTGAGCATATGTAATAAATCAAATGCATGGTGCGGATGTTCTGTTCAGGGGACCAGACTAAGGTTAGCAGGAGGTAAAAACTTTTTATGGGGGCATCAGTACCAAAGGCTTTGATTTATGGATCTATCCCTACTATACCAAAGTATTTGATAATGCACGTAGACACAGTCAGAACTGATTGGCGCAGTTCACGTGGAACAGTAATATTAGGTTCCCTAATCACTCACTGGTAGGAAAACAGATTTCTGAGGTCTCATACTCCTTTGCCTTGTTCTAAGAGACTACACTGCCCTGATGTTATTAATGGTTAAATTAGAGGATGAGTGTTAATTATTTGCATAAAATCCATACCTGTACAACTGAAGCTGATTTTTGGGTTTTGTGCAAAAGGACTGACAACACCTTTTTCTTTAACAAACATATGAACAGAGTACTGTAGCTTACTACAACAAAACTTGTTAATTAGTATGAGAAGAAAAAAATCACAGCCATACAACAGTCATAACACTGCAGCCTGAAGTATGAAGGGTTTTTAGGGACTTTAAAATAGAAGAGTAATTGAAAACATGAAACATCTTGCGATCTTGATATTTGCTCTCCTGATTAGGAAATACTTACTATTATCAGGTTCAAAGGAGACAAATGGTTACAAATATAACAGTTTTCAGGAATGTATTATGGAAAAAGCAGAACTGGTGTGCACTGGATAAATCATTACGGTCCATTTACTTCACAGTTACTATCTTCTCTCTAAAATTATGTGGCTTAAAATTCTATTTTTCTTAAAGCAAGCAAGCAAAAAAAGTGATGTTCTCTTGTTTGTGCTTTCAAAAAGATGCTAATGAAAAGGCCAAAATCCTGACAACACTGGAATCAACTTAGCAGTATCATGTGGTCTCTCAGACAGGAGTCTGACCTTATACCCCAGCTATAGCAAGTTACTGTAGGCAAAAACTCTTTTGCAGTGCAAGTAACAGTTTGCTCAAGCAAATAACTCCCACTGTGAAGGAAAAGGGACAGATTATGTAAATTGTCCCCTCTACGTAAAGATCAGAAAACTTTTCTGTGTGTGAGCAGTCTGCACGGACTGAGGTCAAGAGCAGCATTTGCAGCAAGGGGGCCTGTTGGAAAGGTGGGCAATGATCGCACAACTAGCATGTGGAAATTGCTCAGGATGAAGCATCAGTTTTACCTTAGTTAATTTACCTTATTATTTACATTAAATAATATTTATTACCAGCCAGCTGCTGGTATAGAAAATGTTCTGCTCTCTTTCCTGGAACAAAGCTCCAAGCAGAATTATCTTGGCCATCTTCAAACCCATCTTTGTGTTGATAGAGGGTGAAGGCTGCCCAGTTACTACAAAAAGTCTTTATTAAGCCCATTTACTCTCCAATGCACTTGAATTAAGCATAAGCGCTGGATGATTTGTTGGTGAGTGAACCCAGACTCCTCAATCACCCTCAGTGTTACAGTGATGGGAGACAGCTGACACCTCATCAGCTTGCTCACAAGGCTGGTATTTGGAGAAGCAGATTGCTAGCCCACTATATCCTACTTCTGCAGCTTCACCAGGGATCTGGATGGCCGAATAACCTGCACAGCTGAGGGCAGTTAGAGGATTTACACCCTGGAGGAAACACCTTCCTTTTTCCATAGAAATATGCATGGGAAAGGGATGCTGCACTTTTAGGAGAAGAGAGTCAGCTAGGGGTTTGTGGTGAGTAATTCACTTTGACTTGTTTCCTTGTATCTATGTGCTATATACTGTTTTTATTTTAACTAGAACAGGGGTGTTCCCGCTGAAGTTGAACTATGATTTTGTTCAACTGCAAAATAGGAGGAAAAAGTATCACTCCAGGTTTAAGGGTATTAAAAACCTGGAATTACCTGAAATAACCATGGTAACAAGCTCTGAAGTAATGGCAGCTGCTCATATTACCATAGAAACAGGAGTTAAGAAGTGGAAATTACCTATAATTTATCTCTGTTGCTTACAGTGACAATAATATAACTTTTATTTTGTGAAAAATACATGTGTTTTGCCTATAGTAACTGTCAAGAAGTTACTAAAAATTTATTTAAAGATATTCAAAAGGAGTTTTTTATTATTTTGTCACCATGGTTATTTCTTGTTATTAGTCCCCACAAGAGTGACGTGCCCAAAGAAGGGACAACTTCAATAAAATGTAAAATTTCATAGATTTTGATATAACACAAACAAATTATAAAGTCAGATTATGTTAGTCTTAAATAGGCCAAAAAATGTTTGTTGAAATTCCTAATAAATGGTTTCATATCTGAGCTGCTGTGTGTTCTCACTGCGTACCCGGTGAAACAGCGGTAGGTGCAGCAGAACACAAGTTGATGATACAAGTCCTGGATAGGTACAGGCCTTTTCCTTGGCTGGTGGACAGGTGTGGGTAGAGCAGGAAAGAAAGTGCAGTGTAGTGAAGTCGGAGAAGTGAAAATGAAGCAAAAAGCCCCTGCTTTGGGTAAGATCAGGTATCTCCTTGTTCCTGTGTTTTATTTGAGACATAGCTGGTGAACGCTGAAAAGGAAGATGTTGTAGTGATTCATCTGGCAGCCTGAAGTCATGAGCTATCACGCTCTTTCCTGCTTATGGTAACATAAAATGCTAAGACCTCAAAGTCACAGTCATTCAGACATTAAGCTGATTTCAAAAACTGGAAGTATAATTTTGACCTATTGGTCTGTTTCTTTATTTTACATGCCTCAGAGCATAGATTCTTTGTCATGTAATGTGCTACAGCCAAATTCCTAGAGTTTTTTAAATTGAGTTAGGTGCTCTGCATGGTTTGGGATGTTTAAATCAGATGTTTAAAACATTTTCTTTCTGAGCTTTTATTAACATGGATTAGCAATTTCACTAATGAGCCTTTCTTTTACATCAGGGACAGTATGATCTGCTATTTATATCAGCAGAGGATAAATTTGGCTTTTTGGCTGAAGTGAGAGCAAGCTGAATGTGTGCATATCTGGCAAGGCTGGATGGCAATAGAGCAGGTGGGCACAGGTCATTGCAAAACCAAAGAGGGAGGACCCTGGGTAAGTGCGTGCTTGTAAAATGATGGAGAGTTAACTCTAAATATTGGTGAACCACTTCTCCATTAGACAGCGGAGACCTATTCTACAGAGGGAATCTTAACTGAAAAAGTTGAACATAGCTAATGCCACTGGACTAACAGTCTTTGTAACAGCAGGGATTGAGGTGAGTTACTAAATGAAAAAGCCAGTTCTTGTTGTGCAGTCTCAGGCACTTAAGGAGGAGGTTTGACAGAGATCATATCATGTGCAAGGTCTCTATGGTATGGACTATATGGTATGTTTTTTTCTTTAAAAAAACCCAAACAAATCACAACCCCTTCTCTGTTGATCCCCCACTCACCCCAAACAGCACAAAACAAAATCCCCCAACCACCAAAAAAAAATCTGCCCCAAGTATTTAATGTCATTGGCCATCAAGCAAGCATTTGTGGTCACGAACATACCACAAGGTGTTTCTTGTTAGCTATGCTAATACTGAAAACTGTATAATTAGGGACTACTGATAATTAAGATTATTTATAACTTATAACAATAACTGGCTAGAAGAGAAAAATTTCACTCTTCCTATTAATGTCTCCAGATTTGGGGTTAGATTTAATTGAATTCTTAATGGGGACGATAACTAGCAATTATTCAAATTCTTTAAACATACTTAATTAATACCATTAAGTAAATATACGCCAGCAGGACAAAATAGTGACCAAAACCCATATTCATGTTAGAATGAAAGACTCTGCTTTGATAATTCCTCTGGTATTTTAAAAACTGCTGGTATTTATGTAGTAATGAAAAAATATAAACCAGCACATATTTCATTGCAGAGGAAATAAATGAAGCCAAGTCTGAGGAGGCTTGTGTTTAATCATAAAATGTGCAACATTTGTCTGTAGTGAATTAGCCATTTGTCTTACTAATGCAAAGCCTCAGGAGAGGTAGAGGCACAGTGGACAAATTCAATGTTTGTGTGTGTGTGACCTCAAGGGACCTTAGTAAAAATTCTGCACGAACACAAAAAGGTCTGGTTTCAGAGTCC
This sequence comes from Lophotriccus pileatus, assembly GCA_035583135.1. Taxonomy (NCBI): domain Eukaryota; kingdom Metazoa; phylum Chordata; class Aves; order Passeriformes; family Tyrannidae; genus Lophotriccus; species Lophotriccus pileatus. The sequence goes on from JAWWES010000115.1 coordinate 31,054,470, forward strand.
CTCCACATGTGTCAAGTGAACGTGAGCCTGAAGTTGCAACCCCCTCCTTCCTTCCCTCCTGTTTCTTTAGCATATCAGTCAAAGAGCACTGTATGATATTGGGCCGGAAGAAAATGAATAAGGCACAATGAGGTTTTGTTGTAAGGTGATTTGTCATATGGCTTCTGTAGATAAGAAATCCATGCTTATCAGAGTTGCAGCATATCTCCTAATCCATAGTCTCTCCTCTGAGTGTTTAATAGGGCTTGCTTTGTGGTAGGCTCGTCTTTGTGTAAAAAGGTTGGCTAAGGGAGACAGTATTTGTTGGGCTTCAGTATCTGAACCATCAGAAAACTTTTTGTTCCAGAAGTTAATATTTTGATTAACTCATTTCTTCTTTCATTAACAGAAATCTTACCAATCAAATTACTTTTGAAAAAGGTGTTAATATTTGAAGCCTCTTTAGATAAGAAGGCTGCTGTGATATTAATCTTTTCATTTGTATAACATCAGTTAAATTACCAACTCCATCAGGTTTTCCAGATATCCACATGTGCTGTTCATGTGTCCTGGGAGTACCAGTTCATTTTTGACTGCATGAAGAACCTGTGAATTCAGTCTTGTGGACTGAATTCCTGCCTACCTGATTTTGGTAGGAAGAGAATTTCTGCCCAGATGTGTGTCCTTGTCTTTCTCTGGTGCAGCTGAGTCAGCTCAGAGGTTGAACTTCTGATTTCAATTAATATGTTAATTTAGCAGGAGCAGCTCTTTAGGATGGGAGTGTAGCCATTACTGTGACTTTGTGGCAGCTGTTGAGAGTAAAGAGATCTGGAGTCCAAGTACAGTATGAATGGTGGAATCATTCATGTTTCACATGTAAAAGCTGGGAAATAACCAAGCTTTTATCTATGGAGCCTTTTTTGACAGTGTGTAGAGTTGAATTACTGAGAGTTGTGAGTTTTGAGAACTGTGAGAAACAGTTTTGTATATAAAGGGGACTCTTACCTGTGAGGCTGCTGGCACTGCAGGGGATAATTGCATGACCATGGATACAAGATACATCTATGCCTTCCACCCTTGAATGATGCGTTCTCTAGCTTGGCTAGAGAATTGCTGTGTGCTTCTTGTCCAGGAACAAGTAATATTCATTACCTCTGCATGTTTGTATTAAAGAAACTACTTATTAAGTTAATAAAAATCTTGTGGTGCATTGGGAGGCATTTTTTAAAATGTTTGTGTTTTGTAGCCATACATTGCTGTAATATATCAGGGCATATATCTGTACTGAACTTGTAGGGCCTCAAGATTGGCATTCGTCAGGGTTGCTGGACTTTCTTTACTTGCCTGCAGCTTTCTTTTATTTGGTTTAGCTGTGACAGTGATTTCCTTAACTGATCAGTTTTCTATATCTAATTTTTTTAAGACTTTTATCTTTATAAGATACAAACTTTTATATGAATAGGACTAATAAGCAGTTATTCTGTGCAGAATCAGAAATTTTTAGCTGATGTAATGTTGTAGTGTAAAGATGAGGCCTTGACAATTGGAGATGCAGGAGATGACACAGAGGAAGGAATACTGGCAGTAAGATGTGGATAATAAGAGATGTGGCTTAGCTAAGAAGACCTAACAGATATTGACAACTAGCCAATAATTGGTTAAAAGAACACAGAGCTGGAGCTAGACAAGACTGGCTTCAGATGTAAAAAAGAGAATAAAGAAGTAGTATCTAACATATGTAAAAGGCACCATATATAGTAAACTTAGAGATGATGTCAAGCTGTTGATTGATGAAGGAGGAATAAATGAGTAACACCATGTTAGCAGGTGTATAGAAAGTACTCCAAACAGATTCTAGAGTGACAAAGAAAGAAAACACCAAAAATTATATTCCCTCATATCCTCATAGGTTGCTATAACACCTTTTCCTTCCTCTTCCTCCAAGCCCAGGGTTAAACCACCAACTTTAAGACTCACAGGAGCAGTGTAGGGTTAACATAACTGCTCTAAGAAAAGAGTGCAGACAAAGTACTCTGTGTAAAACATTTAGTGCTACAACTATTATTGAGGCTTTCTCTGTATTCTAATGGTATTATTATCTTTTCCTTTTTTGTAACAGCCAGTTCTGACCTGACAGTGATCACATTTAAAATTTCAGTTACATTAACAATAAATTCTTGGCTTTAAACGTAGGATGTGCTTCCTCATTATCCGTGAACAAGATTTTCAGCTCAACAGAAGTTCCTTCCTGCTCTCAGAAGTGTGGGGAAAAAGCTTAGTTTTTAAGCCCGTGGGCAGATTTTTCAAATACCCGCTGATGTTCATGTTGAACTCTGACAATGCAGAATCTCAAGTCCCCACTTAGCCTCCTGAAGGTGACTTGAATCGCTTCTATTAAAAATCTGCTGCCACCAAACTAGTTTCTCACTTAGGTGCCTTAACTTAATGTGAATATGTCCTTTAGGAGGCACAAAGCTGCATAATGGACACCTGCATGAATTTCTGTGTGGAAAAATCTAAATCTTTAATCTGTGAGAATATTGTTCATGTTACCTGCTTAAAAAGTATTTCCTTGAGGCAAAGACTGAGTACAGGTTTACACTATTTCTAGTACTGCTGACTGATAGGAGCCATAAGCAAAATCACCAAGCAAATATGTTAATCTGAATAAGAAAGACTTTTGTTTGCTGGGAAGAAAAGGCCTGGTGGTAACCACTTGTTAGTACTGTCTCAGAGATAATGATACCCATCTTTTTTAAAAAATAATCTGGTTAAAAGATTAAATTTAAATTAAAAAATTAAATTAAAAATTAATTAAAATTGAGTGGGTATTTAAAATAATCTACCCTGTTTAGAGTGCTATTAAAATACCAGTGATTAGTAGGATAATTAATTAAAACAAAAGATTTTTCTATTGGCACCTTTGAGAAGCTCCCATAATCTATGTAGTACAAATTTTCTTCTTGCAAGAGGCCAGGCAGAGATGAAAACAAGCTCTTTACAAATTAAGGAAATAAGAGGCTGTGACCTGACTGGTACCCACAAGGCCAGTATTCAAGATAGGTTTCCAAATCTTCTGATCCTTTGGCCAACCCCTCCTTCAAAGTAACTTCCAGAAGATCACGGTCTGCCAAAACGCTTCAACTGATATTTGAGTTTCTGAGAATAATCTTTAGAAGAACTTAAATGAAGCATGGATTTTTGTGATTCCTAATCTGACTCAATTCTAAGCCAGCCATCAGCATCAAGGTCTGGGGGGTTCTCAGTACAAGAATATTTTACATGGACAGAGAGCACTGCAGAGCTGCTGATCCTGTGCCACTTGAAACAGGGCCTGCGTGCCTGTGAAACTCAAGTAGAGCAATTGAAAGGAGATTACCAGAAAGCTCATGATAAAAGGAAAGGGGCAAAGGGAATCCAAGAGGATGAGAACTGAAAACAAGGCAAGAATTTAAGATTTGACAGCCTGGTCCCATTCTTATATGCCTTGATACAGAGTCAGCACAGCTCTCCTGGCAATTAATGTAATTCAGATTTAAAATTTGGATTGTTATAAATTCATGTGTCTCAGAGGGACATTCCTTCCTTGCCTCAGGTTGATCTTATTTCACACTATTTGACCTGCACATATGAAAGAAAACATTTGGAGGAGAGCTAGAACAACAGGAGGAAAGAGAAGAGGAAACATACTCTCTGTGAAGAAATTCTTGTTTCAGTAATAAGACTTTTCAGACAACCAGCAAATGTGGTACATATGGATACAAAATATTATAGTGAAGCTCTGTGGCCTAGGTGAAAGGCAAGATAGGTTTTTGAATACTTGTTATAACCTTTTTCACTCATTCTGTAAATAAATACTGAGAAGAGGAACAGAACAAAAGCTGTCTGCAATGGATGCTTTCAGTTACTCTGGCCTCCACAGACTGGGTGGTGAAAACTAGAACAACATGACGTAGAATAATCTCAAAGGTTGGGGGTTTTTTTATGTTTTGGATTTTTTTGTTTTTATTTGTTTGTTTTTACTGACTTTACCAGAATCTTACTGAAAACAGGTTCTCACTAGTTGGTATTTCCAGCAGGAACTGGAGGTAGATTCATAGAATAATTTAGGTTGGAAATTACCTATAAGATCGTAGAGTCCAGCCATGAACCTACCACTTCTAAGTTCACCACTAAACTGTGTCCCAAAGTGCCACATCTACTTGCCTTTTAAACACTTCCAGGGATGGTGACTCAACTACTTTCCTGGACAGCCCGCTCCAATGCTTGACAGTCATTTTGGTGAAGGTTGTCCCTAATATCTAATCTGAATCTCCCCTAGAATAATTTGAGGCCATTTCCCCTTGTCCTATTGCTTGTTACCTGGGAGAAGAGACTAATACCTACCTTGCTACAACCTCCTTTCAGATAGTTGTAGAGAGCAACTTGTGTTGTCAGCAAACTGGGCAGATTACAGATGATTTAATTATGCTTTTTCCCTCAAACATGGAAAAGCACAAAAAGATGTTTTTGCATAATGTAGGGCGTGAAGAAGATGAAGGGGTGGGAACAGCTCTCCTATGAGAAACATCTGGTAATGTTTGGAAAAAAGGTGCAAAGAAGATTGAGCCAGGCACTTTTCAGTGATGTCTAGTATTGGAGTAATTCTAATAATGGACATATTTTGTAAAAAATATGTAAGTGAACAACCCATCCTATTCAGCTGAGAGAGAGGCCTTGTACTCCCAAGATAGAAGACTTGTTTACGTAAGACACCTGTGGACCTCAGACAGTTTCTCATGTAAAGGAGACTGCTTTGTAGTCAACAGGACATGTTTATCTAAGAACAGAACAAGCTTCTGCTTCATGTTTTGAGAACCTGCTGTGGGAGTATGAACTCCAAGTGAAAAATCTTCACTAGGACATTTCTAACCAATAAGTGCAGATCAAAGCTCATGGCCAGCCTGGACTCTTTAATTACTGGGCCCTTGTCCTGGACCCACGTGGGATGAAGGGTATAAATTTACACGATGTGTTTAAATAAAGGTTCACATTTTATTCAATTATATTAATTGATTCCAGTGTGTTCCATTAATCCCTGTCGTGTCGTGCAGCGACAGTCTAGTGACAGGGCAGGAGGTAATGGGCACAAACTGAAACACGTGAGGTTGTCTCTGAATATCAGGAAACACCTTTTTTTTTTTTACTATAAGGGTGACTAAACCCTGGCAAAGATGCCTTAGAGAGGTTATGGAGTCAACATCCTTGGAGCTGTTTAAAAGTTGTCTGATTCTGGGCAGCCTGCTCCAGCTGACCTGGCTTGAGCAGGGAGGTTGGACCAGATAATTTCCAGAGGTGCCTTCCAACCTCAACCACACTACAGTTCTGTGGTTCTTCTTATTTACCATGTTTTAATGGCCTTGGAGAACAGGAAATTCAGGTAGAAAGTAAATTTCTTCAGTTGCTGCTCCTCAGAGCAGTTCTGATCAAGGGCAAAAGCACTGGTTTGCCAGGAAGCAGCAGCCTCTCCCTGGGAATCTCTTCATATCACAGTTTAGGTGTGAACTCTGAAGTTCCTACTAGATGTTTTGTATCTGATTTATTATTAACATAATATTTTCCCCTAACAAGGGAAAAAGGGAAAGTGAAGGCACAAAAAAGGCAAATTAGAAGTGGCAGGGGTGAAAAATACGAAATTGTTGAAAGAAGTTGGTTTCCTCTGCAAATGTCAAGCGAACATATTTCTGTGGGATGCTTTGGAGATGGAAGTTGTGCAGAGTACTTTAATTTTAAGACTGTGGCATTTGGAGGTGTGGGGTGTGGGTTTTTGGTGGCTTGTTTGTGAGATTTTTGGTGTGCATGGTTCTGTTAGTGTAAGCTGTTTCCTACCAGATTGGGACTAGGCAAAAAAGTCTGTTTAGAGAAAAAGAATAATTCTGTCTGCTGTAAGTGAAATACAATTTTCTACATTTAACCTCAGTGAAATGGTCTTGGAAGTATCTTGTTCAACCCTTGTTTCCATATGCAGAGATGAAAATTGGGTTAGTGTCTAGGAACCTTTAAGGGGCAAACTCTTTTGTATTTCTTCTGTTTATTATTGGAATTGAACAGCAGCACCACTCCAGCCACAGATCTATAGCTTTGGGCTGCTATTGAATCAACCTCCTAGTTTACAATCTGGTGGTTAAATAAATGCAGAAAAAAGAATTTCTTTCTCCATATGGAAAGGTGTTTAATGTCATACACTTTCCTGAAAACTAGTTTTGCCACCTGGAGGCAAAATATCAGCCTGAGTAGCATCCTTGATAGACTCCGGCGCTTTCTGTGAAAAGAGAAGGCAGTGGATGTTCTGCCAGATAAAGGCAAAAGGACAAACTTCAGTAAAAGGAGTTGATCCAGCTCTCTGTTCACTTTGGAAAGAGAACATGAACTTTAAAAATCTGAATCAAAATTCCTCTTTGGATCCATTCTTGGTCTTTAAATTAATTTCACTCTTCCCATTATAAAGTGCCTTTGTGACTGTTCCTGGTGCCTGCATTTTTCTCTCTGCTGGGCAGTATTTAAGTTATTCTGAACTAGAGCAAGTGATATCCCCAGTGACAGGCTGACTCTAAAGGTGGTGGCAGGTCTGGAGTGACCCTGAGAAGACCCAAAACCAGCAGCAGTTGTTGTTTTATGGACCCTTCACCATCCTTGCTTTGTTTTCAGACCTTGATTTGACCAGAGCTTGACTTACCCTTAAAGGGTTGATTCACTGCTGGTATCCCCATATGTCCATAGTCATTCTCTTAGCTGACTTTTCAAGCAGCAGATGGTTTGCGTAGTTGTTGCATTCATATACCAGATTTTTTACTACCTTAATGTTGCACATTATCAGTGGAAATCTGGTAAGTGAGGACGATGATCTCTAGTGATAATTGGAATTGAACTTCTGTGACTCTTGCTGCAACTGCAGTATGTGTCTAACTTCCAGAGTATTTTTGCCTTCTGTTGTTTTCTGTCCCTCTTCTATTGCACCAGTATGGGCTGTAAAGTCAGGTTTCTATTATTTTCTGCCAGATAAAAATAAACAAGAACAAAAATATTTTGTTTGCAAAACTAAAAGAAAGCTCTCTATAGAAGTATTTAATATGCATCATAGTGCTGGAAATTTTGCTGTCTTATTAGCCACTCAATTTCCTGTACTTTAGTTGTGGAAAGTTGTGTATCAGACTCTCTCTGTTCTGTTTATTACATGGTGGGTAACATTACTTAAATATCCTTTACAGTTCAATATTGAATGGCATTTATCCTTGCATTTAACTGTGCCACAAGTCTCTTGTAATGAATGGAAGATGAAAGTGGATTTATATGTGCTGTATCAGAATGTGTGTACTACAATTCACTATTTGTACCACGCACTGCGAAACTTCCTGCATTGGCAAAGTTTATGTGGTCTTGGGGTGTGTTTGTGCCACATCTAAGCATGCAAATTCAAAGCACTGATGACCTCTTAAGAGCTCAGATCTGACTGTTTTTCATGTCCTCACTATTCCAAATATCTCTGTTCAAAAATCATTATTCTCTTGCATGAGATTCTTTCACCAACACAAGCCACTAGACAGATATGGATAAGCAAAATATTACTTCAATCTCCTATTATATTTTTAAGTTTTGTCCTCAGTGAAGTAGCAGCATTAAATATAGACGTGTGATTACCTTTTGCAACACTTGGTTTTGGTCTCAGGAAATTAGTCTGTTTAGATGTCATTGTAACTGATGACAAAAATTATTTCAAGTACTTTTATACTTTAAAAGAAAATGTTTTGATAGATTTCTTTAGAAAGAGTCTGAGACCGGATATGTTTCTTGGAAAAAAAAAAATCAAATTCTATGTATATTTTCTGATGTCCCCTTGGAAAAAGCTTCTTGGTTGGCATTGTTCTTTCTTTAACCCAGCTAAGAGAGCTGTGTGCGACTTGCCAGTGTGTCAGAGTCAGGTCTGTGTGTGCTTGATTATAAATTTATTAGATGCTGTAGCTATGTGTAGTTCTACTCATTATTGTTATATAGCGTGACCTGTTTAACAACCTCCCTTTTAAATCTCTTACACGAAAAAGCAAATTTGTTATAGAAAAGACATGTTAACTATAAAATTAGAGTTTACTTTCAAATTGTAATATTTTAAGTGATTTTAAATGACTTTGTTTAGTGTGTCTCTTTGGTACTGTGTATCATATTTAAAAATACAGTAAAATAATCAGTATTCTGAGTGTCTGAGTTACAGCACAGCATTTTAATTTTTAGTGAGGTTGAATTTGCCTTTACAGAGATAAAGATGGAAACCATCTGAAATTCAAACTAGGTGTAGCAGGTAAGTGGGAGTCAACATGACAATAGACTGGAGCTGTTTGGGTCAAGTAGATGACTGAGGCCTTTCTGTCTCTCAAGTTGATGAATTTCTATAAGGGTGCTTTGGAGGGTGAGGAGAGAATGTAAACTGGCAGAGATGAATCTATGAATATTTTGCCTAGAATTTTGCTTATCACTGTGCACATTCTCTGAAACAGGCTGGCTTCTCCCAGTTTTGCCCTGCTTCCCCTGCCAGAGGCAAAAGCTGCTATACAGTGCAGACTTGTGTCCATATTTCATGAAGTCTGAGACAGTAAGAAGATATTAGGACTAGCAGGCATTAGGGTTCATTTTGCACCGATTGTACAGTAGTCTGTTATAAAGGTTTGGATTTTTGGATCAAGAGGAATCATGTAAAGAGATAGTTTTTAATTTGATTGGTTTGGGTTTTTTTTGGGGGAGGGGGGAAGTTGGTTTGTGTTTTGGTCTTTGGGTTTTTCTTCCTCTGGACCTCTGACCAAAGAGTGTTGACCAATAATTGAAAGCATATAATCAGTGAAATATATCTGAGAATGAGTTCTATTTGAACTCTGATCTGGTCTTTTATAGTTTTATTTAGCATTTTCACACCTGGCATCTAGATATTAGAGGACCATAGTTAAAGCCTTTCTTCCATTGCAACTAGAGAGCTGTTACTGATGACTTTTTTTATACCTTGTTTGGTTTTCTTTAAAAAAACAAACAAACAAAAAAACCCAACAATCTACAGGCCAAAAAGATCACAGCTGTAGAAGTATTTATCTAAAGTAGATAAAGTTTCCTTATGGTACTGTTTTTAGACTTGACCAATACTGTTCGTACTTTGTCCTGATAATTATTCTTACACATTCCATACAAACTCACAAGAAACTATGTATTCCTGTGAACGATTCTTCCACTTAATATATTTATTCATTCCTTAAATGCCCATGGAAAAACCTTCTTGAAAAAGTAAAGTTTTGAATCTCCAGCCAGATATAAATTGTGGCCAAAAGATCTTTGTTTCTGTAGAAATAAGAAATTTAGTCTGCTGCCATTGGACTAATTAATCATAGAAGACTGCTAACAATGATGTAAAGGGTCATTGCTAGCAGGAAAAGCAATCTGTACCAATTAAGAATTTGCCTAAATGAATTCTCATAGTTGTAGAGAGAATCTGAAGAAGTGACTAGATGGAGGAGGTTTTGTGTTTGGTTTATCAAGTCACTAACTTGTGCTGAGAGACGTCCACAGATTTTGCTTGTGGAGAAGTCTGTTGAAGTATTTAATTTGAAGTGAAAAAGAAAAAACAAAAACAGAGTAAATGTTTTTAATACACTGAAATTATAGCATTGTGTTTGCTTTCCATGATAAGTCAGTAAAATAAAATCACATATGAACATGTGCAAATGGAATTATTCATATAGGAAAAAATCTCTCCCCTATCCCTTTCTTCCTTGCCCCTTTCCCTAGAAAACAGGTCACTATTTCCCAAGGTTTATGAATAAGTTTTGCAAAATGACAGCTGAGTTAGTCTCCTCTAATACAGGATATTACTTTTTATTTTTGTTGGTTTATAATCTTGCATCTGGAGAGATGTCTCTGCATGGGGTACTGAAAGTAATCTGTAGAGAGTGACTGAAAATAAAGTGGAACATTATTTATGTAACCAGGCACTGAATAGCAGCATTTCCAGCATCTCCAAACCCCAAAAGACACTGCAGTCCATTCCTTGAATCAGAAAATCTTTATTCCTCCCCATGCATATTCTTTTCTTTCTCTTCCTTCTTTTAATATGCTTCTAGAGCAAGGCCTAGTATCTGTCATTTTCTTGGTAAAACTGCAGGCATGATCTTGTGTTTTTTGTATATCTCCAAAGACCTTTCCCAATGGAAAAATTAATCTATGAAGTAGGCTGGGGTTTCCTCAGGGGGTGCTGTTGCAGCCAACCCCTCTCTGTTTGCAAGAGAAGGTGGCTGAGCTTCCATTCACGGGGAGAAGACCTGAAATGTATCCTTATGTATAGTTTTATGAGGAACTAGTTTGTTGGTGCTGATAACTAAAATTGCCTTTTAAAAAATATCTGTTAGCTAATAAAAGTTGCAGAAGAAAGTTGAAAGCAGGAGACACATAGGTATTTCATTTAACTAACAAACAGCGAAGGGAAGGAAATCTTGTAGACTGTCCTTCTGAATTAGGAAACTAATTTTTGAGACCATTCTGAAGGGAATTTGTTGCATATTTTAAGTATTTAAACATAGGAGGGATGAGGCTTTTTTACTTGCTTGATAAGGATTAACTTTGGAATCAGCTGCAGCTCTCTGTTATTTCTCCCTACTGTAAGGAGGTACCTGTCTCTGCAATCAAAGAAGGTAGGAAAAATAAGTTGTTGCCTATCATGTGTTGCTTGTTATTTCTGTAGGCCAGTGGAGCACCCAATCAGGGAGCTGGTGGCATCTGAAAAAAAAAAAAAAGGCAGAAGTAGAAGCTAGGGAATGGTCTGTTAATTTCTTATGTGCAATTTCTTCCCACTGTATGATGTCTGGGGCATAAGCTTGCCAAGCTAGACTGTTTCCTCAGCAGAGAATAAAGAATAGAGAAGATAAGCCTTTTACATGCAAAAAGCTGTGAAAGTTTCTTCAGGCTAACACAATTTTATTTGCTAAATTGTCACGTTTGAAGGAAGACATAGCCTTGAGATGGAGTGACTAGAGACTTTGTATATGTTTAATTAGCCCTTTAAGCATAAAAATATTAAGCACACCTGAATACTGATAAGTGTAAATAAATACTTTGGTCAATGAAAGTGTCTAAAGGAGACTTGTTTCCTGCAGGACAAACAGCTTCATCAGGGTCCTCAAGTATTTATGCTTCCCAGTAGAAGAGACAGGTACTTTAAGTTACCTTTTGGTTTTTCTTTCTTTTTTTTTTTTTTTTTTTTTTTGGTGATGGTGTTGGTTTTTGTTTTGGATTTTTATTGTGGGTGGTTTGTTTTTGTTTGTTTGGGGGTGTTGTGTGGTTTTTTTTTTTGTTTTGGTTTGGATTTTTTTGTTTGTTTGTGGGGGTTTTTGCCTTTTTTTCTTTTTGGTTTGTGCTTTGGATTTTTTTTGTTGGAATGTTCTTTCCTTTTGCGTGGAACTTTGTCTCTATTCTTGTGCCTCAAAGCAGCTGGGGGACAAAATCTGCCCCCACAAGTTTCAGTTCAGTACCAGTGGGTACCCTTGAGCCTTCCAAGATGCCTACTGCAGGACTAATTCTTTCTGATAGCCTCCTCTGGTACAAGTTCTTGGAAGTGAAAGGCAATAAATTGTTCAAAGGCAATAAAAGGCGTATTCCATACTTGAGTAGGAAGGATAATTACAGCCATTTTAAGAACTGCCTGAATGTTTCAGAGTGGTGACTCATCCCTAGGTTCTTCTGCACAAGTGGTATATTTTTCTATTGCAGCTATCTTGCAGCTAGGACATTATAATTCTGTTTATATTTGTGCATGTCTATCCCCTGTATGGCTTAGCCTGCCTTAACAGTGTGTAAATACTGCTGAGTAAATAACAAATGAAAGGTGAGCCTGGAAAGACACTGTTCTATCAGTCATTAAAAAGCTCAGACACCTGGGATAGAATTTTCATGAATCTCTTTTCCAAGAGACTTTCAGTGAAGGGTGAATGTCAGTCATCTAGCATGCTGATTTGATAATAGTTTGGATCCATTTCAGATATTTGTCTGCAAATCAGACTGAAAATGCTGAATTTGGAAAGAAGGAAAAATAGGTTATTTCAGGATGTTTGAGTATCTCTAGTTATATTCTAGTTTAATGCTAATATAAATAATTTTTTTCTGGTGACAATATGATGACTCCCCTCCATCCTACCCCACTCCACCCCCGCAGATATCCTGGAGGTGACAAGAAAAGGGAATCCACTGAATATTTTGATCCTTCTGAAAAGGATTTTGTTACTACTTTTTTTTTTTAAAAAAATATCGTTCTCAGACAGTCCCAATTGCTTTTGACATACGGCATTAGACTAAAAACTGTAGAACAGTTTGGGTTGGAGGGACCTTAAAGATCATTTAGTTCCAATCATCCTGCTATGGTCAGGAACACCTCCCACTAGACCAGTTTCCTCAAAATCCTTTCCAACCTGGCCCTGAACATATTCAAGAGTAGGGCATCTACAACTTCTCTGGTCAATGTGTTCCAGTGCCTCAACAGTACACAATTTTTTCATAATACCTAATCTAAACCTACCCTCTTTCAGTTTAAGGCTATTCCACTTGTCCTATCACTACATACCCTCATGAAAAGTCCCTCTCCAGCTATCTTGTAGTCCCTTTCAGTTACTGAAAGGTTGCTATAAGGTCTCCCGTGGGAGCTGTCTCTTCTCCAGGCTGAATGGTCTCAGATCTTTCAGCCTGTCTTCAGAGGAGAAGTGATCCAGTCCTGTGATCATCTTGGCGGACCTCCTCTCTATTTGCTGCAACAGGTCCACATACCTCTTGCACTGAGGACCCCAGAGCTGGATGCAATATCACAGAGGGGTGTTAGAAATATTCCCGGAGAGGTTTATTTCTGGTCGAGAAAAATGTCTGAAGAAAAAGAAAACTGAAGAAAAGGCAGCTTTGGAATGCAGCTAAACTACTGAACAACAGATA
>JAWWES010000115.1:31067529-31079854 GCA_035583135.1 Lophotriccus pileatus
GAGAAAAATGTCTGAAGAAAAAGAAAACTGAAGAAAAGGCAGCTTTGGAATGCAGCTAAACTACTGAACAACAGATAACTTCCTACATCAGAGATTGCTTTTTATGTTATAAAAGTGTTATGTTTACTCAATTTAGTAACAATGTTGTTAGAAAATACCCTGCTTGTATGTAATATGTAGTTTTGATTATTGTTAAACCCTGCCCCTAAGCTCACTAGCCCTGTTAGTTAAAATTTGTGGCTTTTCCCCATCTTCTCTGTTTCCCTTTACCCATATTTCATGTATTTAGATCAATTTCTCAATTTATAGGCATTCCCTTGCCTGAAACTCCCTTAATTACTCCCAAATTCCACATATTCCATGCCCCACCATATATAAAGCTAGCTTTCCCCTGAAAATAAATTTTTTGTTCATCTTGTCTTCATGCGGTGCATGCGATTTTACACAAGGTGAATATCCATGGTCTGATATTAAGAGGTGTTACAGCTCCCGCCTCCGATAGAGGGGGTCTCACAAGAGCAGAGTTGAGGATGAAAATCACCTCCCTCGACCTGCTGGCCACAGCCCAGGATATAGTTGCCTTTCTGGGCTGCAACTGCACACTGATGGGTCACATTGAGGTTCTCATCTACCAACGCACCCAAGTTCTTCTCTTCAGGGCTGGTCTTGATCCATTGTCTGCCCAGCCAGTATTCGTGTCTCACACTTCATGAAGTTCACATGGGCCCACCTTATTCAATACATTCAGGCATAACTTCTTTGACTGCAGTAGTGTTCCTCTTAATGCTTTCTGGAAATACCTGAGAAGAGGATGGAATGTTAGTATTGCTGATTTAATGTACTTGCTTTTTTTTTGTTAGTGTCTGGCTCAACATAACCTACCTTGTCAATCCTATGCGTCTGTTACAGTTGCAGCTTCCCAACCTCTCCTTAAGCTGCTTTTCTGATACTTCTCCATCAGTATCCGGCATTGTTTGAGCAGGACATCTTTGCTCCATTTTTACAGCTCTTGTACAACAAACTCTGAGTTTTAGTGACTTTTAGTTGCTACAAATGCTCCAGAATAATTATAAAAATAGACCAGACTTTTCATTTGCCTGAATGAAGCTCTAGGTTCAGGTGTTTCTAGGTTTTGTTAGTGTTATAAAATGGATTTGATATTTTTCTTTTTCTCTTCGATGTAAGCTTTGCAGCTTTGTTAATATCTAGTTATAAAATCAGGAGCTGAATCATGGTGACAAAAGTCTCTTGACATAGCTGTAGCGTTATTTCAGATAAGTTGAATATTCTGTGTTTTCTTATTGTGGATTTTTCTTCTCCCTGTTTTTTGGAATAAAACTGAGGCTTCAGAGCAAAGAGGTCTGGGAGGAGCAGCTTGCTGCTCTCAATGACATCATTTGATAAATGGAGTGATAGTAGGCTTCAGGGGAGTGCTCTGTCAATTTCAAGAGGAATAAAGTGTGTTTAATTAAAGTAATCTCTGTTTAGATTAAAATAAATCATTTTCGTGCCAAGGGTAGTTTTTTTTTTTTTAATGACTATGGGATGCCATTCAAAGGAGAGGCAGGAAGCTGATATAGTACTTAGGACTCTATTTCCTAGACTCATGATCGATCACTTAGATGATGTACTCTGCCAAGAAAATGATGTTTATTAAACAGTATTCCACAGCACACCAGTAATTGGTAGGAGATGTAGCACTGAGGAAAGAGCAACAGTTCTGGAACAGAGAAGTTCAAACAGACAGAAATTTTCCAGTGCTTCAGAGGACTTACTATTTTAAAGTGACTGCCCATGGACTGTAGGCTGCCAAGTCTAGTCAGCACTGTAATAGTTGCCAAGAGAATTGTCCTGTAGTAATACTCAAAATATTAGGTCTACAGATAACATTTAGAAGTATAACTGCTCTTTATGAGCTTGGAAAAAATTAATGAGATCCTGCCTCCAGTTGTGAAGGCAGTTTTTACTGGTGCTTTAGTCTCTCAGTTTTGATTTCCTTTCTTCTCTGTTTTTTTTTTTTTTTTTTTTTGAACCAGTGGTTTGGCTTAAACGGATTTTGACATCCCAATTTATTTCTGTGTCTTGTCTTGCACAGACACCTAACATTTTCTGAGCTCTGCAGTGATGGGAGCACGTGCTGTCTCTGGGCTTTCTACCATGTACAACTGAACATTGCTTGCACTGAAATGCAGTGGAGAAACAGCTGAACAGCTTGGCAGAACTGATGAGGTGATACTTGCTTCTGGGAATAGGAGAGATGTAGCAGAGTGTAACAGAAACAAGCTTTGAAGGACTAATTTCTTATGGAAGAGGCGTTGATGCACTCAGTCATGCCTGGTAGTAAGGAGCTGCAACTTAAATTTCTACAGAAATGTGCAACTTGGAGTTAGGTGTCTTGGCTTTCAATGTTCATAGGCAACAAAAGAAAGGAGGCTGTCATATCATGATAATACTTATTGTGACTTGTCAGGAAGATATGGCTCCTGGTTTTGTGACTGGAGATCTACCTTTTTTCCTTGACTCAAGGCCAAACTTAACCCACTGACTTTTCTAACATTTATATACCCTAAAATGGTTCATCTGTCTGGTGAGCTAGAAAGTTTTTTTCATCCAGGTAATGTCCCTGCTGAGGTTGAGTCCTGTAAAGTTCTGCAGTACTGCTGTGAGTTGCTGTTTCTTCTGTCCTATGAAGAATTTCTAGGATAGGTACCATTCTGTAAGGGTTTGGCAGCTCTCCTTGACTTCATTCAGCACTGAAGAAGCCACTTTCCTGTTGGCACATAGCATCTGCTGGCAAAATGTCACAGTGAACAAAGCTGAACTTCTGGGGTGAATGTCTTCTGCTCTGAGGTGTGCGTCCCAGATTTGGAGATGCAACACTAAGACGAATTTAGCTGGACTCCTAATGTGCTCAGTATCTCTGATAATTGAGTTATTACATAACAAATATTTGTGTGTGATTTGTCCTGTGTGCTTCATTTCCAGATGTGGGATAGTATCTGGTGGTAATTGTAGTGAAAATTTGGCAATTTTTTTAATAAAGAAGATAGGACAGTGGTGCTGGGTTGTGGGATTGTTTTCCATACAGAGGCTTCCTCGGTTGTGCTGTTCCCTGTCATGGTTTAGGAATGGTATTCTCCAATTTAGTTCTCCCACCAAGATTCTCTAAATCATGCTGCCAGTCACTCTCTCCCCCTCCCCCTCTTCTGCCCCCATGGATGCCCAGAGAAGAGAGCTGGAGGCACAAAAGGCAAAGAACATGGGTTGAGATAAGAACAACTTACTGGAAGCAGCAATGAGATAAGGAGACAAACAGTTGCAGCAATACTATTAACAACAAAAGTGTGCAAAACAGGCAGTGATTCACATACAAAATGCTCTGTCTGCCATGCTTGCTCAATCAGAACCAACTCCTCCTCCCTGGGAGACAGTCATCCTGTCCTGCCCCCCACCCCACCCCTAAACACCCTCCTCAACAATGTGAGGTGATATAGAATAATCTCCATGTCTTAGAAGCCATGGCCCCTCCCTGCTGTTGGAAAAAATTAACCCTGTCCTGTTTGGAACAAATACATTCCTTTTTCCTCAAACATCTCAAGCTGTACATGGGATAAGAGGTGAGGGGAAACACAGAAGTGCCTGAAATAGTAATCAGTCACACTGATGTGTGGGACTGGGTCCCCTTCATGAAGGCCTGTCTAACACACATGTTTTGAGGAACCATAGTAACACACTCATCTGATAGCCCCTTGACATGTGAGCAGTCAGATTTAATGACCAGAAGCCTCCAAGGAGATATATTGATATTTGGTCATTCTGTAGAACCACAGATTAAGAGTAGGGAAACTTGTTTATTGCCTTTTGTATAATAATAATAATATATGCATGTATCCTTCTAGTGAAGAGCTGTGAAGTCTACTGATCTCTCCACTAATTCTGATTATATAATCAGCTGTGTATTTCACAATTTTCATTTCCTCATATGAGAATTGTGCTCTTATGCTTTTACAGTAACATTTCTATAGAGGTATTGTAGGAATAGCTTATCTCCTGAAGAAAAAGGTAAGAGTGAATTTCTTTTAAACTCTAGTGATAAACACATGCAGTTCTGACATTCTAGTATTAAAGCCAAAATGGCAAATGGGATGGTGGACTGCTTTCATCCGAAGCTCTCTCTGGTTTTAACTTGACAGTAAAGCTCTACAAGATGATCAATTCACATTACTTTGTTTTCTACAGATTGGTCCACACTTTTCCAAAGCTTAAAGTCAGTTTCAGAGTTTTGGGGATAAAAAGAATGTGCGTTGGATATTTCTATATTAGTGCCCTCAGGGGTTCCTTGGTAGCAGGAAGCAAGTGTCATGGTAACTGAAAGAAAAGCCTGTTTTGAAGCTGCTAGCCCAGCATGGTTCTCCATGCATGGCTCCTGCCACTCTGAACTGCTACTAAGAAAAGTGTTCCTTTGGGGTTTTGTTTGTTTGTTTTCTCCTCTGCAGCAGTCTTCAGTAACTTTCCTCAATTCCTGCTACTCACTCTCAAATTGAATACAAATCTTAAAGGTAAAAATGGTGGTGAAATAAGAGATGTAAGCAAATCTTAAAAGCTACGGGTTTGACCCTGTAGAAAAAAAAAAAAAAAGAAACTATGATTTTCTGGAATCCAGTAGGAAATACTGGTTTGTTTCTCAAAAAAAACCTCAGAAATTTATTCAGTCTAAAAACTTATTTACAAATGAACTCTTTCCATTTTGCCCAGGCAGAAATTGAACCAACATGAATTCTTTCAATTTCTTAAAGCTTTTCTTTAATGTGAGTCCTTGCCATTTACTTGAGTGCCAACCCATACATCTATGTTTCTTTAGAAATTTTGCAAGAAAATATTCAAATACCAGAGTTGAAAGCAAGACTCTGTAGAGCAAGTCAACATAGACAATCTTAAGTAATACCATACTAGCATGTTGTCAACCCTTTCTGGTGCTCTTTGGGTCAATTTGCATTGTGCTGTTTGAGTTCCCTGTTAAAAAACTAACATTCAAAGCAGAAGGATGTTTTGAATGGGATGTTTACATCTGATAAAAATAACTTGAAAAAGCATCACAGCAACCTTGCTAATTTGCTCATGATTCAAAGAGTTAAGAGGAAGGCATATCTGAAAAACTCCTAATGTTAACCTAAGTACAATGAATTCTGAGTTGAATGAATAAACAATCAAGCAGGCTAGAAGCACAATGAAAAGTTGTTGCTTGATCATGCAGTTCTGCTGAGTTTAAAGACATGTTAGAGTGCTGTTTACAGTCACAGGAGTCTGATGGAAAATTTGATTTGTTCAGCATGGTTAGAAGCAGCTGTGAACACTTCACAGAATTGACTGCTGAGTTGGAGGGCCTTTGTCTTGTCAGCAAAAATTTTGGATGCTTCTACAACTTCAAGATCTGCCTGCTGCAAGACTTTGTAAATTTGCTCGCTTTTGGTCAAATGCTTTTGCAAGGGTGAGCAGGTAAGAATGAACTGAGCTTCTGTTTTGATATTCAGCAACTGGATGTCTGCCTATCTTGTGGTTCTTCCCAGGGTGAACTACAGAATCACTGAGGTGGGAACATGCTTCTGGAAATCATCTGGTCCACAGTCCATGCCTCTCATCTCCACTGTCTCAAAGAGGGATGTTAACCTACAGGATACCGCTTCAGCCTGTGTCCAATCTGATTTTGAATATCTCCAAGGATGAGCATCCCACAACTTGTTTTTGTGTTTGATCATCCTAGGAGTAAAAAAGTTCTTTCTCAGGTTTGAACAGGTTTTCTTGTATTTCGTTTGTGCCAGTTGCCTCTTTTCCTCTCCAGCTATCTAGGAAGACTGTTAGTGTTTGACCATCCTGTTGATGAAAGAATGCTTCCTACTGACTAGTCTAAATCTCCCCTGATAGCTGCATCTCTTTACTGTTCCCATCCATCCCTCTCGCTGAATACCAGGGAGAAGAGCTCAACTCCCTCAGTGCTTTCCCTCCTCAGGAAGCTCTACAAAGCAATGAGTTCCCTCCTCAGCCTCCTTTTTTTCCAAAGTAGGCAAGGCCAAAGTCCTTAGTCAGTCCTCACAGGACATTCCTTCCAGCTCTGTCACAAGCTTTATTGCCTTCCTCTGGTTTCATTCAAGAACTGTCAAGTCCTTAAGTTGTGAGTCCAAGCACTGCACCCAGTACTCAAGGTGGGACCTCACCAATGCTCAATACAGCAGGATAATCACCTTTTTGGATTGGCTGGTTATGCTGTGTTTGATGCACTCCAGGTTGTGGATTTCTCTCCTGGCTGTCAGGGCACACTGCTGACTCATACTGAGCCTGCCATCAACCACCACTCCTAGATTGCTTACTGCAGGGCTGTTTGCTAGCCACTCACCTCATAAAACTCACTTGTGCCTGGTACTATTCTGTTCTAGGTGCAGAATCTGACATTTCAGCTTGATCAATTTCATCCCATTAATGATAATAAAACAGCTTCAGTCTGTCTAGATCCCTCTGTAAGTCCTCCTGTTCTTCAACAGAGTCAATGGCAGCTCCTTGTTGGATGTCATCAGGAAACTTACTAAAGGTGTGTTCAACTCTGTATCCCAATAATTGATAAATATATTGAACAGACTTAGCCCTAGAATAAAACCCTGAGGAACACCACTGGTGACCAATCACCAGCTGTATGTAACTGCATTGACTACGACACTTTGAGCTTCACCCAGTACACTGTAAGCCTGTTTATCCCATAGTTGTGCAATTGGTCCAGAATGATACTGCAAGGGACAGTATCATAAGTCTTACTAAAATACAGAAAAACTATATCCACCATGTTCCCTTCGTCCTCTAGGCAAGTGACCTTATCATAGAAGGATATGAAATTAATTCAACACAACTTTCTCTTGTGAACCCATGTTGACTGTGTCTTATGATTGCATTATTCAGTATTGGTCCAATATTTTCTTTAGACCTCCTCTTACTATTAGCATACTTTAAAAAGCCTTTCTTATTATCTGAAACAACACTGTCCAATTTCAACTGTAATTGAACTTTGGCCTTTTGTACCTTCTGCCTGCATAAACAAATCACAGCTCTGTACCCTTCCTGTGAAGCACGACCTTGCTTCCAGAGATCATAGTTTCTTTCTCCTCTCGAGCTGTGTGAGGAGTTTCCAGTTCACACAAGCTGGTATTCTCTCCTGTTTGCTCAACTTCCAAACTGGAAAGCTCCTGTGCTTCTGAAAGATGGTTCTAAAAGACTGATGAGCACTCATGAACTCCTAAGACCCCAAAAGATTCTCAGGGTACTCTGCAAAGTAGCTCTTTGCATAGTTTATAGCTAGTTCTCCTGAAGTCTGAGGTAGAAACTCCACTGTCCTTCTCTTTTTCTTTTTTTCATTACACTGAAACTTTTGAACTCAACTATTTCAGAATCATTGCAACCAATACAACTGCCTACCATCCCATCCCCTTTTCTGTTCACAAACAGCAAGTGTCCTTTTCTGTTCACAAACAGCAAGTCTAGGAGAACATCTTTCCTAGTTTGCTTACTGAGTACCCATGATAAGAAATTATCTCCCACAAACTTCAAGAATTCCCTACACTTTGGGTTGGGTGATGTTCCCAGTTGCTGTCTTGGAAGTTGAAATTGCCTATAGGGACAAGGGCTACAGATCAGAAATTTCTCCTAATCGCCTATAGAATATATTGCCTACATCACGCTCCAAGGTTTTAACCATCTTTATGGCTATTCAGTAGAATTGTTGCACCAAATCCAGATCTTTCTTGTACAGGGGAGTCCAGAATCAGACCCTATACTCCAAACTTGTCTTAGCAGTGCCAAATAGAGAGGAAGGACCACCCTTCTTAACTTGCTGGTAATGTTTAGTTAACGCAGCTCCATATACTCTTGGCCTGCAGAAGCATATTGCTGCTTGTCCTTCATTACACTTAGTAACACACCTGTAAAGGTGTGTTCATTACACTTAGTAAAACACCTGTAAAGCTGTTTTTTGTCTGGTCAGACCCCAGCATGTTCTGGTGAATGGGGTTACTCCTCTGTAGATGTGGGATTTTGCATTTTCATTTGCTGAACTGCATGAGGTTCCTTTTAACTCCATTCTCCAGTTTGTTGACACCCTTCTCCATGTCATCTCAACAGCCTGATGTATCAACCACTCCTCTTAATTCAATGTGATCTGGAAAGTTGCTAAATTTGCACTCTTTCTTATCACTTATGGAACCTGTCATGAAGGTATGTTCAATTGCATTGGTCTTAGTACAAATCTCTTGGGAACACTGAACAACTGCCTCCAACTGGACTGAGGTGCCACTGATGACAATTTTGTGAACCCAGCAGTTCAGTCAGTTTTCAGTCTACTTTTCTGTCCATATGATCATAATTCACCAGTTTGTCTATGATATTATGGGAGATAGTGTTAAAGCCTTATTAAATTTTATATAAGTAACATCCATTACATCTTATTCTCCCTGTCTCCTTATCCAGCAAGCCAGTCACCTTGTTTTAGGTTCTCAGGTTGGTTAAGCATGATTTTTTCCCCTTTGCAAATCCTCACAGTCTCTTCCTCATCACTTTCATGTGATTGGAAATGGTTTCCAGAAGGATTTGCTTCATCACTTTCTCAAGACTAAGGTGAAGCATACTGGCCCGTAGTTCACTTCTTATATATAGGAGTGACACTTACTTTCCTCTATTTCCCATGAGGAACTTTCTCCATTTCCCATGACCTTGCAAATATAATTGGGGTTCATCTCACAGTGATGTTGGCCCACTTCTTCATCCCTTCAAGTCAACTTCTGCATATTCAGCTTGCTTAAACATTCATAGACTTCATCCTTGTGCCTCAAAGATATGTCTTCTCTGTCCTTATAAATTTGTTGGTAAGACTGGCATTTCAGATGAATTGCTATGCAATATGCTTTACCTTTTCACTGATATCTAGTGTCCAGTTCTGGTGTCCATTAAGCTATGAGACTCTTTCCAGTTGGACCAAGCAGCTTTCAGCTGAATGCTCTGAAATTTTAGAAATGTATTTCAATGAGAGAAATAATGAATGCATTTACATTTATTCCCTACCCCACTCCCCAGAAAACTATCCAGAGCGATGATTTTTAGGTCCACTCCATTCAATTTAGATTAGTTTTTTTGGACAGTTATGGTGGTGGTGAGTTGATGGTTGGATTGAAGGCTGAATGAGTCTAAATAAAGCTAAACTAAGGAAGTAGAAGATTGGATTTTGGAGGAAAAATATTAAACATGGGGGAAATGTGAAATGTAAGTACTACCAGTTAGAAGTAGGTGGAGAGAGTGCTCTGACTCAAACAATCTGCAGAAGAAGAAATTAAATTTACTATTAACTGCCTTAAGCTGGACAGGAAGGTCATCTACATCTTACAAGATTCTTTTGTTTATTTTTAATTTGTCAGTACTGTTCAGTTGAGGAACAAAGAGTTAACTTAAATGTATGAGCTGGGAAGTCCAATAAAGCTCTGTCTGCAGAATTAACGAAGTGTAATTCTGTTAAATCTGCAGTTTACTGTGAAAAGTGGTACTTCTACATGTTAAACTCTAAATCCCGATTAGAAGGTGCTCATGAATAGTGAACAAATCCTGCTAGAATCATCCTACCCTGTTTTACTTCTCTGGAATTAAATGGGTAAATTCATCTCAAAATCTTACATAACTTTGCTTCTGTGAATAAAGGGCAGCTTGAGCAATAGTAAACCATTGCAACTGCCTTTTTTTTTTTAATATTTCATTTTGCTACTGTTTGTATACCTTTATTCATCTACTATGACCTTGAGCTTGTTGCTGCTAGTATTTATATTTGGTTCTGTGTGTAGCAGTAGCTCTCTACCAATTTTATGAGTAGTTTTGTGTGAAGTTAGGTTTATCAAAACCACCTCAGGATATCATGAGGGTGATGTTTTGGGGCTTTGGTTTAGGTTTTTCTGATCACAGTAATGATAATAATAGTAATATATTTCTTACTAATGATGTTATTAGTAAATTGCCTCTACCAGCTGGTCTATTTGATCATACATGTCTCTACACTTTACTTATTAAATCTGCTTTATTTTGTCTGGGTATGGAAAAGCAGTTTGAGCTGCTGTTAAATTATTGAAAAATCTGAACATAATGCAGTAGCAATAACAAGCTCTATAGTAATTTCACAAGTGACAGGCTCTCTGTCCATATCTCCTGCGTATAGTTAGTTTCTTCCCTCTTTTTTACTTTATCCTTTGGTCTAACTGCCTGTATCACAAATAGTTTAGACTGCTGGCTGGAGTATGGACATGGAAGAACTGTATACAGACTACTGACACTGCTATGATCTTCCTGATGTGGCCTTCAGTTTGCCCTTTGACTTGGATTTTCCATTTAAAAAAAAAAAAAAAAGTTTTTTTTAAAGTATTCTAGATGTTTGCTTAGCATATAACAACTAGTGTATCTCACATTCAGCTTGTTCTCTTAGCTTGAAGAAAAAGAGTTTCAGGGGAAACCTTATCACCCTCTGCAATATCCTTTCAGGTCATTGTAACAAGGTGGGGATCACTCTCTTCTCCCAGGTAACAAGTGACAAGACCAGAGGAAACAGCCTCAAGTCACTCCAGGGGAGGTTTAAATTGGATATTAGGAAAAGTTTGTTCACTGAAAGGATATTCAGGCATTGAAACAGGCTGCCTGGGAAAGCAGTGGAATCACTATTCTTATAAGTGTTCAAAAGGCATTCACATTGTCGCATTTGTGGGGTATGATTTAGTAGTGAACACGGTGAACTGCTGGGTTAGCAGTTGGACCTGATGATCTTAGACATCTTTTCCAACCTTAAGCATCCTATAATTTTACTACAGTCATGTTATTCTTAAAGAAACCCCCCACAAAAATCTTGTTGGAGCAAAATGCATTTAAGATGAGGGGTGATTAGTAGTCTATTCTTCAGATAGACTTATGTAGAGATATGCATCCCTTCCCTCCTTCAGGATGCCAGTGAGGTGAGACTGGCTATATGTCATTCAGCTAAAGGCTACTATGCTATAATCAATCAGTCACGATGTGAGGCACTGAGTGTCCACTGGGATTCCCAGACAAAGATGAGTATTTTTTTCTTCTCTACTAGGCTGCTGAACTTATCTTCATCTCTTTAGTTAGCTGGTGCTATTTTCCTTCTCCCCTGCTGCTACCCTTCTCAGCCTCTGTTTAACAGTGTATTTTTAACCAGAGGTGTTTTTCATAATACACACACAGTTTTCTACCTAAAATGATCTTCTTTAAAACAACCAAGGGTAAGAGCACTTTGATTTATAATTTACAGGGAGTGTGTATTTGTAGGTGTGCTGATGAATAGCTCTTTTGAGAGTATAAAAAAGTATTAACTTCCAAACTGAGCATTGCCTTTGCTATTATAACTACAAATACACTGCTTCAGAAAGTATGCTTTTCTATTGTTTCCTTAATTAAAATTGGAAAAAAAAATCCCTTGAGGAGAGAGAAACATAGGTAAATCCAGCTAAAGGAATTTCTTCACTTAGAGCACATCTAAACTATTCTTAGGTACGCAGTGATGTCTGAATTTTACTTTGCTTCCTATAACATAGATGACTTTATAATAATTACAGTAGTTGAGATGATGGCAAACGCACCAGGTATTGTAAAGCAGAGAACATAAAAATTACAGTTTACTTAAAATAAAATATCCTCTTCTCATGGGCTACAAGAAATACTGTATTGAGCTGTGGCATTCTTCCATTTCAAAGTGTGTTATTCCTCCATTTCAAAGTCTGTGTGAGGAACCAGACACATAATAATTATTCAAAAATTCTTAATTGTTTGGTTGAGATAAACTGAATGTAGGCATGTGGAGGTGGGGCAAGGCAAGGAAGCATGATAAAAGAAGGGTGAAATCTGTTGCTCCATCATGTGACTTCAGTGAGCGCTACCTTACCTTGCTGGTGCCAAGCTGTGATGTTGGTACCCGCCTAGTTTTGCCTGTCACTCCTTCTGATAATATGCAATGACGCTGGGCTGCCACAAAAGGGCGGTCTCAAATTTCTGTCCCTGTCTTTTGTGCCTCAATGAGACAATCCTCTTCCATGGCTGACAATGGAAATATGCAGCAGTTATGTGGTAAGGCTTTGCTTTGCCGCTGTCTTTCTTCTTTTGTCAAGTATTTGTTACTTGTAACAGAGTTGCAGTCAACATAAACCGCTCTGAATCATGAACAATTAAACCCGTGTTATATTTAAGCCACAAATCCTGACTGTGAAATTGTCCATGACAGGTTGCAATGGCCATACCTCTTATG
>JAWWES010000115.1:31079954-31093771 GCA_035583135.1 Lophotriccus pileatus
AACCCGTGTTATATTTAAGCCACAAATCCTGACTGTGAAATTGTCCATGACAGGTTGCAATGGCCATACCTCTTATGCTGTAGTAACTAATTAGGTTTCCTTTTACAGTGACTGTTATGGGTTGTCTGAAAGTCAGAGATGCTGCTGTGCACTGCTTCACTTTACTCCCATAATCCGTGTCATCCTCTAATAAGATAATTTCACACCTAATGAGAACCCTTGACTGGAAGTCTCATTAACCCCCTCTCTGCCTCTGGTGCTTATTCTGTATGAGATACAGAAGCCTGTTGAGATACAGAAGTGAGAGAAGGCATTGCAAGGGAGCGGAAGATGGTGTGAAAGTGCTATAGTGAACTTTTTTTCAAATGCCTGACTGGGGGAAAAAATAACAGATGTCATATCTCATTGCATCTTTCAAAACAGAGGAGTTGTCGGTGCCTTGATTTATTTTAAAGGGGAGAAAATTACCTGAGCTACAGAAATGTGCTGCTGACACAAGCTACCCTCAGAATAGACTATCAAGGGATGAATTAATGGAAATAATGTTATTGGACAGCTTACCGTACAGCCCTTGATCTGAAAAATAAAATTAGACAAGGAAGAACGTGTGCAGGATGGAACTGGAATACAAGCAACACTATGACTGGAGGAGAGAACAACCTCAAACATCATGTCCTATGGTTGGAGAGTGGAATTTGGGGGTGGTGGAACAGGGCAAAACCAAAAACTCTTGATTCCTGGGAAGGCTGGATATCTGTATTCCTCATGCTCTGTGTTATCAGTATTTGCTACGCTTGTATTCTTACTTTTGTCATCTTTAATAAGGTATTGTGCAGTGATGATGGGTCATCCCCAGCCTCATACATTATGTGTCTGGATTTACTAAATGGTTAGTTGAGATATCACATGATACCGTAAACATTTGAGCCCTGGAATTTGATATGCTACAGAATGTTTCTCTAGTTTTCTTTGGCTACCAAGGGCATTATCCATTGTCTGATATACATGTCTCTTTTGTCATCTAACTAAGTGCTTGCTGCATTAGCCATATCAGTTTTCCATATTATATGGGAGAAAATCAAAATTGAATTCTTTCAAACCTGTGCAGGACAAATATTTGAATTCAGTGGATGAAAAACAAAATCCCTGTAGAAACAGAGTTAAAAGGTAAACTGTAGCCTGACCTTATAATGTCATTCTTCCTGATCCTTTATTTCCCCCTCATTGAAATCTGTGGTTTCCTGTATTATTAATATCTCTGTTGGAGTCTATGCTATGTTAGGATCTGTGTTTCATCTGGCCTGCGATGAGACAGACCAGTCCTGTGTGAAGTGCTTTTGTTTTCAGATGTGGTGCAGATGTATCACACAAGCAACCACATTCGAAGTCTAAATCAGTCTGTGGGTACACTAATCCGTGAAACAGGTGCAGTACTTAAGAAGAACTCTTTAGAAGTCATGTAGTGTACCAATAAGAGGAGATAAATGCAGAGTGCTGTGATGGCAGTACTTATGAAAATATTTTCTTAGTTTTGTAGCTATCCTTAACTGTTCTACAAGATTTCCTTGATCAACATCTATCGTTTGGATTATGTCCTTTTTCATTTATTTATAAGCACTTCTTTATGCTCATCACCATTAATTAGATAGCAACTCATTGTAGCCAAGAATCAATTTATCCAGCAGCAATTTATCCTGACTAAAGCAGAAAAAAAATTAGGAGTGGAAGTTGTATTTTTAAGGACCAGATGATTTAGTTTCAGAGGTCTTGATCAAATTAAATGGAGGATCAAATTAAGTGGCAACTGGTGACTAAATTACACTGAAGACACTGTTCTTGCAACTAGCTTCCCCCACGCAAATGCTTATGAGGTGAAAATGGCTAGTTATTTAGAGCTGTAGCAGCTGTGTCCCATATTTTGACTCTCTTTCATTCATCTCTCAGTCACTTTAGAGGCAATATTGCTTCTCTAGAATAAACATTCAAACTGTCCTAATGCAGCAGCACAGTTCCTTTCCAAGAAATGCAGAAATACAAACAATGCAGTCACTCTGATTGAAGTAACTGTGAGGCAGTAACTAAAGAAAACAAGCACATCAGAACTGCCTGTATATAAGCTATACAATTAGCAGTATACAAAACACAGCTCACCAGAAGTACTGTATAGCTTTGCCTATGAAATAATGCAAGAATCTCTTGTTCACATTCTTAATATACATACTTTTAAAGCAATGCAAATTTTGTCAAATAATACTCTTCATTCAAAAGTTAATTGATTTAAGTATAGTATGGAGTTCTGCACATTTGCCGAGAGAGGTAACAAGTGGAAGAAGATGAAGTCTGGTCTCATAATGTGAGATATAAAACCAGAGCTGCAAATAGAGAATAAAATATTTAATTGAGAAATAACATTAATGTTCACACTGTTGTTTTTCTGCTCTAGTTGCCAATGAGGCACCTCCGGCCAAATGCCATCCATGGTATGCCTTCCTTTCCTTTATGCAGTCATGTGGGGTCAGGCACAGTCAGTAATTAACAGTAAGTCCTGGCAGCCATTTTGAACCAATCACTTTAGACAACTCTATGCTCTATAAAACCTTACTGAAGAAAACAACTGAACCTGCTCTAAATACTCTCCTGTTTGGGGGCTTTCAATAACGCTTCTCTTTGAGTCTAGTGGCAGATTTGTATTCCCATAGATGCAAGGCATGTGAAAATTTCCTTCTGGTCTCTAGACTTCTCATTTTTCTGTGCAAGCAGCAAATCTTTCTTGCAGTCTTATGTATTAGTTGGATCAATGTTTTCAGCCTCCAAAGGTGACTTCTGTGCCCTGATCTGTTGATTACTTGGGGAAGAGTATCTTGCTTGTAAAATGGCTGAGATGGAAATTCCATTGCATTGTTCGTGTGCTCCTTGCTTTTAACTGTCTCTTAGAAAGTCAAAGATATCACATTTATGGAGGAGAGAACATGACATTTCTACAAAGAAACTTTGATAACTCAACTTTGGTCCAAGGGCTAAGCATAACATATGCTAGAGTGTGATTGACGCAGAAGCTTGCCTTCAAGATGAGAGTCTAATGGCCAGTGGGCTCTCTCTGGTAATCCTGTGGGATCCGAGATTTAGGTATGGCATTGTTTGGATGTTCATTCTCCACATAGGGTGTTCATCCAGTGATCATGGAGTTCTCTACTCTTCTTGACTGTCCTGGGCTGCCGACAGTGCTATTAGAACAAGCAGCCAGCACACGTGGGATTGTCTGTATTTGATTAAGCAGGTTTCAGATATGAGCCACTGTTCCCTTCTGACATAATATGCACGTTATTTGGACCCTACACGTGGTGTTTAACAAGAGCTCAGGAGAGAATGGCTATTAGGGTAAATAGAGAGCAAGGCTGAATCACTGTGGATTTGCAGCTGATGGCGTATTGATTTAAGGAAAAGAATGTTGAATTTATTGTAAGAGATGACAGCATAAAAGCAGGATGGAAAATGAATGTTAGCAAAACTAATGGGATGTGTAATGGCTTAGGAAAAAGAACAGTGAAAAGAGAGGTGGTAATTTTTCAGGTACAAGGTATCTTGCTTATGTTCTGCCTCAGCTTACTGTGATAGATAATTATAGTTTGGGATGTTCTTGGGTTATTTGTGATGAATCTTACAGTAATTGGTCACGAAAATTGTAAAATACAAAAGGGTAAACATTTTAAAAAATACGTATGGCAACTCTACTATTACTACACTCCTCTGGAGTTTGTATTCTAGCCTTTGTCCTATCTATTAGGAGAATATGTGCAATAGCCAGTAGACTTACTTAATGGACAAGTTTTGCTTTACTAAATTGTTCTAGTGATTTGCTTAATTCTATTATGCAAGTTATAACATGTATTGCAGATCCTTGCAGTGTCTTGCAAAAATTTACTTTCTTCAGAGGCAGCGGCAAGGGGACACTATGTTTCACCTGTGAACAGCAGCTGTTTAGCAGTACCTTTCCCTGGTCTGTGCAGTACAGCTATGAGATGGTTTCAATCCTTTTACTAGGAGGAGCGATCAACTGCTTACGGGTTTTCATGTTCCTCACCAAAATCTGAATGCAACCATGAAAGGACAATCAAATTTCACTGTTGTGTTGTGTCACTCTGTTGCTGTTTTAATCCATATTGTACTCTCTTCAGGCACCTGAGATAGCCAGGGGGTTAAATCCTAGGAAAGACATTTTCCCCATAATTTCTTACATTTTTGGCATTGCTTCTGAAATGTTGGCAGTAGATAGACTATGTTTTTTCAAATTGCCGACTCTCAGCAGACATCCTGCTATAAGATGGCCAGCTGTTAATCATTACTCAGGGCCCTTATTAAAGCCCAAATCTGCTGGACTAATCATTACACTCAAGCTATGGAGTGTAATGCAAATTGGAGTTCAAGCAAAAGCTTAAAGTTTTGTTAAAGTTCTTAAATTTTAACCAGGCCTCTTTACAGCTGAAATAACACATTTCATCGTGTGCTAAGACTTATAAAAAGTAAGCAATTATTTATTATGATTTTACTGAAGATTAACATCAAGTTAACTCTTAATTAACAGTCATAGCTGTTTTAATGTACTTAATTACAGTGACTTTAGAGATAATAGCGAAATGGCTGTATTATACTGTTTATATTACTGATTATAGATTTTTATAGTAAGAAATCAGCAAAATCTTAACGTATGGATTAATACCACTATATTAGCATAGACATTATGGAAGTGCTATTGTTATATCTGTGATACTATTGGTAAAGCTAAAGGTTGTGATTACTTGTCATGCAATTACCAAAAAAACAAACTGTCTGCAAGGGTTGCAGTAAGGGGAAAAGGTAGTCAGCAACTTCTTAATGCTCTGGGGAGATCAGGGTATTTTGATTGATGCTGGACAGCACAGAGAACAGTAGATATGAATTAGTCTCAATTCACTATATACCAGGATGGTAAAAATTTCTGGATTTTGCAAAGCGTTGCAAAAACTTGCATTAGAAAAGCATTTGATTCGCATTTTGCACTGAAACAAAACCCCAAAAAAAAAAAAAAAAAAATTTTGTGTTCCAAATCCATGTGCTATAAGTAAAACAATTGTGCTGAAGTCAAAGTGCCTCAATAGCATCAAAGGCTCGGTTTGCCTAGATTTGTTGGATGGGTGCTTTTTGGTTTTGTTTTTGGTTTGTTTTTTTTGATGTTCACACTGCATAACTGTCAATAAGAAAGGCAATAGCAGTAGAAGCAGTATAATATTTGGGCTTTCGGTTTTCTGTGCTATTTAAACTAACTCCAGTTATCTTCATTGTTCCCTAAATAAATCTCTTATTCTAGTCTGAACATAGCCAGACAAAGCTGTAAGGTGCTATGGATCTTATAATTTCTTTGTCTGCTCAATTGAAATGCCTTTATTAAAATGCTATTTTGTGTATATGTTGGAATACAGTAGAAACAAACTTCAGTATTCTGACAGTTAAATACCCTGAGCTCCTTTGAGTATTCATTATACAGCATGTTTTTCAAGCCTTTAGTCATTCTTTAGGTTATTTTTTAAACATATTTTACCACATCTTTTTTGGTAAATGTCAAATCTGCACTCTTCTATAATGCTTATTACACTGGTACGTGGGATTTGGGTCTTTCTTCCTTGTTTCAGAATTGACCCTGTAAAGTGTCTGCTTTCACAGCAAGTTTCATGAAAACATTTCCTGAGATATTTAGATGTCTTGAACTCTGAAGCAGAGGACTCTAGACTCTGGGAATAGAGATTGTGTGGCTGTGTCTAATACCTGGCCCAGAAATCTGTATTTTTACAAGATGCATAATGATCCAAATGGGTTGCTATCCACCCTCTCTTTTTGGAGGTACATAAACTGTAAATTTATTGCTTAGAATCTGGGATGCTTCTCTCCTCCCCTGGGCGATTGATTTAATATCTAGGTAATATGTTAGGTCTCAGAACACGTCTCCAGAAATGCTGCTGTTCAACCATGGCTCTACGTTTAAAACAACATTTTAAGGTCTATTACTTTGGGAGGTTTGAATTTGTGTAATGCATGTCATGCTGATCTTGCATAATTATAATTCATTAATTAAGGTCAAATCTAATACTTTACAGAAATCTATTATGTTAACAAGTTTACCCTCCTATCAGCAAAAGCTCGTTTGAAAGCAAGATTTAGATTTCATAAGCCCATGTTCATTGTCTTTGATTACATTGCATTCCTTTTAATGCTTAACAGTGCCATAAATTAGTCATTTCATTATTTTGTTGGGATTGGTGCCAGGTCTACTGATTGCTGATGTTAAACCAGTCAGCCCATTTGCCTTTGTGAAGTATTGTTCCATCACTGCTTTATTTTCTTGTACTGCTAAACTTTTTTAGACCTCCAGAAGCTATTGAAAATCTACTTTAGTGGTTCAGGTTACTTCTCAGCCAGCTATTTCTTGTATGATTATAGATGTTTTTTGGCTTTTTTGTTTTGCTTTCCTGAGAACTTTATTTTTGAAATGTTAAACTGGTATTTACATTTCAACAGTAACTGAAGATGATGCAAAAGCATTTTGTTATCTTTAAAGGATGCAAATTCTTTTCACTTTTCCTTCACAAAATTCAGGAGAAAAATATTTAATACATCAACCCCTTTTTACATTATCATATATAACTTCTTAGTAATCCACATGTACTATTACTGAGATCATTTTTGTTCTTGTGCTTAAAACATTTGAGTGCTAGTCAGAGAGTTACTTTTATGTCTATTATTTGCTGCATAAAATGTCTGTTCTTTCTAGCTTTTAATTCATATTCAGTGTTATCTTCTGTCATCTTCTGTGTGTGTGTGTGTGTATTAACAGATTTTTCTTGTCTCTTTAAAAGAGACCTTTCTTAGTCCACATGATTTTAATTCAGAACATATGGATTGTGATTTTTGGGGACAACTCGTAATTGTTTTAAATGGTCCTTAACTATTTTAACTATAATTTTCATTTCTTTCCCTTCTCTAGAGTGACTAGAATCTGACGTTTATAGGCTCAACAAAAGAATATGTACTCTTAGATTAGTATTTTCACTTTTATGCCTGTATGCAACAGGATAGTGATAACTGACTCTAAGCAATTGTTCTTCTCATGTTTTGGAAATGTTTCATTTGCCCAGGTGATGGCTGATGTAGAATGACCATGGGTTGGACGTGGAATAGTTGTGAGGGTTTTATATAAAACAAATACAAATTGCAGAATATTTTAGTACTAATATTCTGAGACCTCCAGTTTGTGTTTCTCTGCAACAGACAACTAACTTAAGGAGTAGTCTATGCTGTACTCCAGTGTACAGTGGTGGTCTGTAGCAGTTACCATCTAGTATCTTAGATGGTGACTCTTAGTTTGGAAGCTCTTGCTTCAGAAGTGAGATGGACTTGGAGAGGAGCAGTACTCCCTACTTTCCTTTACCCAGATGATTCCTACCGATTGTCTTTAAATAATTACATTTTAAAACATTCCAGTTGTAATTCACTGATTTTTAATGCTAACTAGTCTAGGTCAGTGCACATGAGAAACTCTTTTCTGTAAACGGGTCCTTCACTGGTAGTGTAGCCATTACATCTTCATTTTCAGGCCATATCACCAGTACAGTGTTCCACAGTGGGAAATTTCTGAAACATCTCGTGGCTCTTATTTTTCTTCCAAGAAGTTGCCTGAAGTGCATATATGTATTTCTTGAGTATTGCAGAGTAACATGGGCTCAGAGAAGAAAGAAAGTTAATCCCAAGGGCAAAAGCCCCACTGATATAATGGAGAGAGTGGATTTATGCTTTTGTCCTTGGAGGTTTTCTGTGTGCAAACAATAAGAGGAAATTCAGAAGATTATATTTGTTCAAGTAGATGCTGATTCAGACAAGGACTTAAGTGTGTGCCTCATCCTCAGAATTCAAGAAGGCTCATCTCTATTCAACGAAGCTTTTATGTCACCTCTTAGAGATAGTCACGTGCTCAAGTGTTTCACAGAAATAGAAATGCAATTTTTTCTGAGCATTGACTTAAACGCTTTGTTTAGACTGGCACTTGTCATGTCTTCAATAATCTCTTTCTGTTTACTAAAAAAAAACCCCTCTGGCCTTTTCAGTGAAGAGTTTAAAGCTGAGTTTTACAATACTCATACCTGTCTCTGTGTTTGCAATAGTGAACTAGGTGGAGAGCTTGGGTGGGCGAATTGCTTGGTTTCCTTTTATCTGTTTGATCAAGTATAATATCAGACCTGACTGATTTTTCTGTATCAGTTCTAGAAAATAGCTTTTTAACATGTTAAAAGTGCTGCCACTGGAAAATATTTTTTGTCTTGTTTTTTTGTTTGTTTGTGTTTTGGGGGGAGGATTGTAGTGCTTATGTTTTGTTGTTCTGTTCTTGTTGTTCTGTTTCTTTTCTGGAAGGAACTGTATTAACACAGCAGGGAGCCTTTGCTTGATTGCTAAGGTTTGTATAAAACAGTGCAACATTTTTGTTCATTCTAGTGGCAGATATTTTTAAAAAGGTGGTATTTTTCAAAGCCCCCTAAGATGATCTGGGTAGGTTTCCCCCCACAAAGTATCCAAATCTATTGGATTCTGGAAGCAGTCCTTATTTTTTGTTTTTTTTGAGGTGCCAATCTGTCAAAATTCACATAAACATCAAAAAATTTCTGGGCCATATTAGCGGTAGAGTCTCTTTGGACAAGGTTCGGCTGCTGGAAAAAAGGTGTTATATATGCACAAAATTCTTTTAGTGGAGAGACAGAGAGAGTGTGAAAGACAATTTTTTTCCTACAAGAGTCTTAAAAGAAAAATCAATTTCTTATAGAATGTTTTCCCCTAGGACAGTTTCAATGCTAAAGTTCATATAATATATTAGAAGGTGTCCTTTCCTCTGAATTTTAGCTGGACACCTAAGAGCTTGTTTAGTTTTGTTGGTTTTCAACAACCTTAGGAGGTACATAGCTCTCATTATTGTTAGGATGAGTTCATGTGCCAAATTTCTTGTGCTCTGCATGTTCTTCTGCTCCTTCACATTTTAAAACATACAGGTTCACTCATTCTTTATCCACATATTCTGCTCTCAGCACCTGTGATTCCTGTAAATATCCATGGTTCCTCACAGCTAAAAGTACCACTAGTGCTCTCATGACTGAGTGGTAGCACACATAACCTTTACCTGTGTTGAGGTACAGGCTCACAGAAAGGCAAGTCCATCAAATGCTATTTCAGCCTGTACCCTGAACTGTAGTGTATGCCTGTATCACCTCAAGTTACTTTACAAAAATATCCACATCTTATTGACTTTCCACTAATATTTGCACATGTACTTGTAATATGTGGGCTTATCTCTACTGACACCACCAGTTTGTGCAGGCAGCAGAAGCACACAAATTTGAGGGACTCAGCCACTGGGCTGAGCTGGGAGGAGAGAGATGACAACAGTAAGTCCTTTAAATACTATTGAGGATCTGGGGTGGACTGTGTCTCACATTTGCCTCTCTCTTTGATCTTTATTTAAATCTAGTGAGGAAAGATGAGTAGAGCTGTGATGTTGTTGAAGATGGCAGTGCCCCTATTGAAGGTTTACTAACCCAATTTATAGGTGACTACCAGAGTTTGGAGGCTCAGAATCTGACTAGGAAAATCAGACACAGACCAAAAAATATTATTTTGATTAGCAGCAGCATCAAAAGGAACTAAGGTACTAAGCCCTTATATTTGTCTTCTTTTTCAGGTTGTTCCCTTATCCCACTGCAAGAGCTCCATGCTTGGTTTTTAATGACTTGTATTTTTTTTGGTGCAAGGGGCCATCTGGGAAGATTCTGTCTTTCTGGGAGAGAAACCTTTCTGGCCATGAGGAGAGATGGTGTATGCTCCATTGGCTACCCTTTACCAGTGAAAGGAAAAGAGGAGAAGTGGCAAGAGGGCAAGGGGTTTTATTTCCCCAGTCTTTGTCCACCCCCACCTTGCTGGATTTCTGAAGGTGTTTGGTCATCAAGAGACCTTGGATTGACCCACTTGCCAATACAGGACAAAGAAGGTCTGTGTTACTGGAGGGTACATGTCAAGCTCAACCAGCTGACTGCAAACACCTTGGTTCTGCTCACCTTATTATTCACCTTGTCATTGGGTGATGATGCTTTACAAGGCATTTTAGGTGGGTAAGAATGGGCTGAAGGGGACAGAGGGCAAGTGACACCTCCCGTTCTTTCACCAAGAAGGAGCTGTGTTGTTGAGAATAATTTTTCTTTTGATCCTGCTTAATGTGCTGCTTAGAAGCTGCACGTGCTCCTTTTTTATGCTCACACCTCAGCATCCCACCAACTGCGCAGAACCACAATGAAGAAAAATTCCCTTCTTTCTCCTGGCCACATTTCCCCTGAAAGGACTTGAGTTTTGGGTTCTTGTTTTGGTGCTGCGTGTCTGTTTGTTTTGGTTAATTTTTCTTTTTTTGGCGGGGGGGAGAGTTGTTTGTTTTTTTGTTCTGTTTGTTTGTTTTGGGACTGTGGGTTTCTTTGGCACTAAGCTCTAAGAAAAGCTAAGAAAATCTAACTTGAATCTGAGTTTCCCCGCCTAAAGCCTAAAACATGTTCTTATTTATACCTGCAGAAGAACACACTAAAGGAATGGAGTAGTTAGCTCATTAGTCAGGTATTCTGCTCCATATCACAGCAGGTGAGGCTTGGACTCAGACTTTTGTTTTTGTTTAAGGCATTACTTTTGCCAGCCAAACCCTCCTTCTGTATCAGCCAGCAAGAAAAAGAGCTTGAATTTGTTGACGAAAAAATAGTCTTTAGTATATTTTCTAATCAAATAATGAGAAAGCTACCAATTTTCACTCAATTTGATTATAGCAAAAGTTTAATTTGGCCACGGACATTAAAAATAATTTCTCAGGCATAAAAGACTTCTCAGGTATAAAAGGCTTGAAAACAACATGTGTTATGCAGTGCCTTCCCTTTAACTCCATGTAATAAGATTGTAGCTCTTTCTGCCTATGCAGAACTTCTCTCCTGAGATCTCTGATGTACAGAAAGATTGAAAAAAAGGCATTTGACCATTTCCTCATGAAATGTCATCATTGCAGCAGGTTGCAACTCAAATCAGATTATTGGACTGGAGAGATAATCAGTATGTGCATAGTCATTTCACAGTCATCTGACTGAGACTTTAAATACTGTGTAGGATTATAAATTAGTCGGGAGGGTGAATGTAGTCTCTACCCATGCCAAATCTAGGCTTTCACAGTCTTGCTAACACAGCACTTCACAAACTACAAAGTGCAGGACACAAGGCTGGATGGGCCATAAACTTTAAAAGCCCTCAGTGGGATATGTTTGTTTTAGACTCCTAATTATGGTAAATTTTTTCCTGATGATACAATGAGTTTAGAAATAGAGATAGTTAACTGTGCTTGGTGTTCTGGATGGAAGCATGCTCTAGAGCCATCTAAAATGAGAGCTGGTTGGATGTTGAAATTGGAAAATAACAGATATTGCAGGCATCAGAGATGTTCCAAATGAGAACTGATGATTATCAACTAAATATGGACTAACATGCAGGGTTAGGGCAATAAACATCTACAAATATCTGGAGGGTGTCCACACCAAGCAGAAACAGAAGTGTTGTCTGGGGTGGTCCAAGACACATAATGAAATACAATTTGGCAAAGGAAAAGGCAAGCTGAATATTGGAGGATAAGGCAACAAAAATCCCCGAAACAGCAAATTCTCTTAAAGAAACAGGCATCAGTTTTCACTCTATTTTGAGGTATTTGGCTGTTGGGCTATCTAGTTTGTCAGAAAGAATCTTTTCTCAGGTTCTGTCTTGTTCAATTATTCTAACCATAGGGTAATGTTTTTTATTAAAGTCATTAAATGTTTCTGCATGGGTATATGCTTAGCAGGCTCTGTTCCCTCCTCTCACATGAAACCCTTCTAACTGGGAAATATATTCTTTCCTTTAAAACAAGACAGCTTGGGTGTCTTGTGGGGAAATCTTTTGTTTGTGGAGATTTTTAAACCCGGGTTCTGAAAGCTTTCACCTTTTCTCTATTTTTGGAAGGCCTGTAGTTAGTAGATAAGTGCCTAGTTGCAGAAAAGACATCTGATAAGGAGTGAATGGGAGGTTGCTGCCAGCCCTTTACTGTTCCTTAAGCACTCTGCGAGGTCCAATATGGCCTGAAGAGAACTTTTTGTTAACACCACTCCTGCTCCCCATCTCGGCCTCTTGCCCAGGTCTTCTGACGCAAATCTGAAGGCTGAGAACTTGTGCTGTGCTCAGAGAAAATACTGCTGCTGCCCATGCCCTTCCTCCTGTGTTCCCTAAGTGAGTTTGTGTGTAAGAGATGCATAAATAAAACTGTTGAAGCTTGTGCTGCAGGTTACCTGCTTGTTTTTCATGTTCTGCTGAAATTGTGGAGTTCCTCGTTTTCATCTCTCTGCTCTCTTGGGATGGGAATGTTACGGTTTGAAGACGTGAGGCTGCTGCTGATAGTTGTTGCTAAAATAAGAAGTGAGTAAAATATTACTGCCCTCTGTATTTATCATCCCACTGATATTTTACTATTTCTGCTGCTGGAGTTGGTGCTGGGTACTCCACTGACACAGGGGGTGCTGTTTTGTACTACTTATTTGAGGGATATCTCCTTGATAGGCACCAGACCCTTAATAAGACAGAGCCAAACACACAGACCGTGGCAGCTTGAAGTCAAGGGTTCCTCTGTGAAAGAAAGTTGTAACAAATCTGATTCTTTTCTGTGCATGGAGCAAAAACCAGTTGTATGCAATAAGCTGTGCTTATATCCCAAATTGTCTGAAAAAGCTAATGTCAATCTGGCTGTTCTTAAAGGTCAAGCAAGATAACATGGGTAAGTATAAAGTGTGCTGCCTAACTTCAGTCTCTGACAAAGCAATGAAACAACAGAAATGGGCTCCTTTAATGAAGAATTAAATGCTGGAATACATATTCTGCAAACTGGCATATACAGAGTTGGGAGTGCATATAGAGGCAATTTCTTCTTTTCTAGAAGCAGGAGACACAAAGAGGATGCATGAAAGCTGGACTCATCAGGCAACAGCAGACTTATGGGAACAAATTTATGAAATCTGACTGCTATTCCTAAAAGTGGGGAATAGTGGGAGATATGTGAAGCGA
Source organism: Lophotriccus pileatus (assembly GCA_035583135.1). Taxonomy (NCBI): domain Eukaryota; kingdom Metazoa; phylum Chordata; class Aves; order Passeriformes; family Tyrannidae; genus Lophotriccus; species Lophotriccus pileatus. Next base: position 31,093,128 of record JAWWES010000115.1, read on the forward strand.
CTTGGTAGCTGGCGGCAAATTTTATAGGACCACGGAAGTGCAGCTATACACGACACGTGAACTGATAAACTGACAGATATCAAAATCCCCAGCAAGAGGGGCCATCACTGAGCATATGCTTTTTGAAAAGAGGCTGTGGAAATACCAATATTTAGTCCAGATCTGCCTGTTCAGCAGTCTCCTTGGTGGTCTAGAAAGTAAACACAAACTGCCTACTGCATTGAAGAGAAGTGAAAAATTCACACTGGGAGAGAGATGAAAGACTTTGGTTTATCAGAAAACTGTTTAGGGAACATTTGCAGTGTAGTGCATAAACATAGAGAGGAAAAAATGGATTTTGAAATGTACTTAACCTAGTGAGGGAAAAGGCAAAGACAGAGCTATTGGCTGAAAGTTAAAGACCAACAAATTAAAAAATGGAAAATCAGTGTGCACACAAAAATGCTAGTGAGACTGACCGCTGGAACAACTTACGATAAGTGAAAAGTATTCTCTAGCTCTGTCTTCACATCAAAACTGTCTGGAAGTTGTATTTTTAGCCAAACAAAATTTATTGTCCTACGGATATGTGCTGGTTTAAGAGTTACCCAGCAGGGAAAATGAACTCAACTCAAAAGAGAGATTATAAGTCAGAATAACAATTT
>JAWWES010000115.1:31102953-31114807 GCA_035583135.1 Lophotriccus pileatus
TATATATATATATATATATTTATATTTATATATATAGGTAGATGGGGGGAGGGGGGGACAGGAATGGGGAGAGAGCAAAAGAGCGGTGTAAGAACAAGTACCTCCATGGGGCTCATTGGAGGGTTCTCAAGGGCTTGTGTTATGACCACCTATTGCCCCTGAACCAGTACACTGAAAAATTATGTCTCAGTAATCTAAGTAATAAAGTGTTGATTGTACCCTTTCCTGAAAATGCACTCCTGAAAACACTTGGTCTAGTTACACAGGTATTCATCACTTGTATTCTTTTCTCAAAATGTATGTGGCTGTCCTGTTGCATGCCCTTGCAATTGGCTGGGGCTTTAGTACCACTGGAAGCTGTCTGCTGAAAGATTTTCCTTAGAATATGGTGGAGTAATAAAATATCTTTTGTAAATGGGGGAGAGGAAAGTGGGATCTACAGCACAGAGAGATGTTCTAAAATGCAGAAATTAGAAATAAATTATTCAAAATCAGTAATATTTTTATGGCGCTGTGACCTCTCCTCCTGCTGAGACTTCTTAGAAAAGCCTAGAAATAACAAAAGGTGTGGGATACAAAATGACAAAGGCCAGACAAAATGTTCACTACTGAGATGAAAAGCTAGACTTGGAGATTAACTTGCTCTTTGAAACCCCTTTCTTCTTATAGAAATAACAGTAGCACAGGCTCAGTGTCCCTTACTCTCACTGAAGCTGAGTCAGTTAGAGCACATCAGGGAACCACAGCAACTTTCCAAGCGCACCCGTGTCAATACAAATTAGCCACTAATTACTCCAAAACACTGACTTCCTATATCAAAAGATGTGTGGGAATTCAGTTAACTCATGCCCCTTGTGTATGTATTAATGATGTCTCAATTACATGCGTACATGTGTTGAGAGATGCACGAACACCCATTGATATGCCTACGCATTCTACTCCTGTCTATATACAATCAGCATATATTCCAGTACTTACCAGCAATTCATTTTTTAGCTGGTCATTATACCTTCAGCTGTGTTGATACGCAAGTGATATCCCAACGGGGGCCTGTGGGGCTGGTTTTTTGTTTCAGTTACAAACATAGAGCCAAGAGCCTGGATATGTGAAACGCACTGGGACTCTTCTGGTGCTATATGAAATGTTACTCTTGATATTTTGTATTATTTGCAGTAGGAAGGCTTCAAATTCCAGTGCTGTGGGCAATTTCAAGTGGAATGATTTCACTCTCTCTTGAGGCAGGATCTTTGGGTTGCCCTTGAGCAAGCCAGTGCAGACAGTAACAGAGTACATGCTCATCCTATCCATCCTGTGTAACAACTACTTATAAGTAGGAAGTTGGATGTACTTTTGATGAGAAAAAGAAGTGATTATGGGGGTGCTTTTGTTGACATTCCCAAACTTCCAACCCTGTTCACAACATAAACCCATGATAAAGCACAGCCACATCTGTCCAGTTCCCAACCCCCTGAAGGTGATCTATGCGTACTAGGGTTGAGAGTATTTTCCCAAGCCCTGTAATACACCATGGTGCTGCATGTCACTGAACACCCTCACTTTTAAAGATTCCAGATAAAGAGCTTTTTAAGGAGGACTTCTTAGTGCAAAGCTGTATAAGAGGCTGAGCAGCACAACTGAAGACGGTGAGACTCTGCAGATGTTGGGTATGACTTGAGATCACTGCAGGGACAATTTTGGTATTTTAGTGCCCTATAATATATGCATTTTCCTCTGAGAACTAAAGACAAATTTTGACTTTCTTATTGCATATTGAAAGAAAAAAAGGTATTCTTATTGAGAAGGTTACATAACCTAATCTTTTTCAACAATAAAAGTTTGGTAGGACGTAGGAGAAGACTGATGTCTGTGCTGTGTATAAGAGAAATCTGCTAAAATTACTGGTCTTTATGGATCTAAAATTTGCTTGAGTTTGGTTGCAAAATCTGACATAAAGTCTGAATTGCTGAACAGCAACCATTTTTGAGATTAAAAAAAATATTAAATGGAAAATAATGGATACATATACAGATGTTTTCATTTTCCTTAATTGCCATAGTGCATATGAAATTTTTTTTGTCTCATTTTGTAGTGCATATGGGAGCAAAATAATTCTCTATACAAAATACCAACTGTAAAGCATTTCTCAAGTACAGTGACTGTGTTAGAGAAATTAGGGGATTTTACATTATTATGAATCATTTGAATTTAGTGGTAAAATTGAACTTGAGCTAAGGCCCTAGTAGGAGGATTGAAATGCGTCTTCTTCTGCTTCACCCATCATATTCCTAACAAATTGTTCTTTTCTACCATATCATCCTTTACACCTCAGAGTCTCTAAAATGCAGTGTCAGGTGATGCCTGTATTTGCTTGGTTGATGCTTAAAATTAGGAAACAAAAAAAACCCATCTCCATATGCAGGTCTCTTAATGTTTTTTTTAATATATTTTAATTAAAAATACATTCTCATTATTAATTTTAGATGAATGATTGTACAGTGACAGGCAGCTCAGGGGTTCTGCACTTGGCTGTATTCCATTAAGACTGTATGACTTGTAATTAGAAATGAGCCAATGCCAAAGCTGATCTTTTCCAAAGTCTGAGCAGGTTCCGAGAGGAAGACTGTGTTTTAATGAAGGATAGAGTGGCCAGTAGCGAAGTTCATGTCTTCTACATAGTGCAGCAGCATACCACTCAGCAAAACACATAAAATAGACTTAAGTTTTACCATCCTGACCGCAGAAATTGATGTAACTTTAAGCAAATTTTGAATTTAGTGGGACCTAAAAATATATTTAGAGTTTAAAAATGAAAATATTTTCACTGAGTTTTGAGGTTAGATTTATAAATTTGGTTGTACTCTATTGTATTTAGCATAATTTTAAATGGGGTGATAATTAAACTTTTTTCTAGAATTTAATAATGTTCAACCCTTTCATTAGGTTTTAACAAAGTCTCTAGAATACCTCATCCTCCTTTTAAAATCTGATATTTTTATATCTGATATCTGATATCACCTGATGTTTTTACATCCATGAATTTCATGGACTCCGAGCAGTAAATAGGGCATGAATTGTTTGTTGTAAGACTGTGTCTTTGAGTGCCTACACATGGTGGAAGAGGAAGACACCAAAATCATTCTTATATCAAGGATTACGAGGAGAGTATAAGCTGGTAATGCTGATAAACTTCTTATGGTCTCCTGAATACATACTTATTCCTGTTTCGCTTCAGATGAATGCCATTATAATAAACCCATTTGTTTACAACCTCTCCTCTAATCCAGGAAGTTTGTGAATGTGCTCAGCATACTGTAGAGACGGACACATTCATCTGTCAACAAAGTGCAGTCACCTCTGAGGTGAAACTTGGTACTGGTTCTTACATTAAAATACTGCTGATGGTCCAATCACTTTTTTTTTTTTTTTTAAAGAAGATGAAGCATCACCATAAAAAAAGAAGAATTATTTTTTCCCTTTCTCTATCTTCCTGTGATTTCTTACACTGGAACCAAAGTAGTTCTCCGTCCTTTGTCACTGCTTATTTTTGAGAAGAGACTTTGAGTTAATAGTGAACATGTCATTTTGAACTTCAGTAAAGGGTCTCAGTTTGCCATTAAATTTGTGCTCCTGGGAGACACAAAGGGGAAGCAAAAATGCCAGACGGTCCAGAGCTTAATATGTTTCTCACGGCTGGAGATGACGTGAGAGTCCTCTTGTCATTTGACCATGAATTTAAAAATATTTGCCTGGAGCCAAAAGCCACCACCATACTGATTTCTCACAATGCTGCATGATTTAGGCCTCTGAGACTATTATTTTATTATGGTGTCTTAGGGAGAAGCAGTCCTTTGTAAACAGCCCTTGTCTTTGGAAAAGACCTTTCTCAACTCCTATAATTTTTTTGCGCATTGATGACAGAGCAGCCATTAAATCTGGGCAGAGATAATGTCAGGTGATAAATTCTTTTACTCCTGACCTCATAAATCAATTGGCAGAACTGTACACTGCTTGGTGTAACAGTGTGCCATTTTTAATTTGTTACTACTGCAGCATAAACTAATTTTAGCACCTTAATGCCTGCTCTCTGATGCAGTTTGCAAAGCAACTCCAGATTAAAAGCAATGCAATGGGTGGCTGTATTTATTGGCCTAATACCAATGACTGACAACAAGAAAATCACAACTGATGCAGTATTAGTGTTATTACATCTAGGTACTACTGAAGTGGCAGTTGCAGTTTTAGTGAGATTTGTATCAATTCACACTATGGTATTAATACTTAGTTTGGTTGTCAAAAGTCCCTTACTGATGCTCAGGGAAGTGAGACAGAGATATCTCAAGTTTTAGTTGTCCTAGTTTGCCCAGGAGAAAGAAATCTGATTTTCAACTAGCATAGATGTAGATCAGGTTTCCAGAGGTCTATGTGATTCCATCGTCTTGAGCAGTTTCTAGATCCTCAGTGACCTGTTTTCAGAATTCTTCCTCCTTTTTCCATTAGTATTTGGAAAAGACCAGTGAAAAGGTCCAAGAGAGAGGAAGAATATTTGTTTTCTGTATATAAGGAGCTCGAAATATACCTCTTTGCTGAGTTTGTCACCTTACCTCTGCTTCCTGGAAACACTAGCTCTATTCCCCCAGCATGTTCTTGTGCTTGGTGGTTGCATGGCCTGTAGGGTTAGGTGTAAGAATGGATCACGCAGATATTCTGAAGTCCAGTGTGGAAGGATGGTCAAAGTAGTGATTAACAGGGGAGTCAGACTTCCATTGCAAGAGGACTAGGCTTTAAACCACATGAGAAGCCAAAAGCAAATAAAACCAGAAAAAGAAAACAGAATATTTCATCCCTGTCGTATTTATTCCTTCTATTTTTAAGAAAAAATCTGCTGTAATTGTTCTTTAAATGATCTGCTCATAAAAACACCATGGGAAACTTCACCTTACTGCAAGAAAATCTGAGAGGGAAGGCAGGAGAAATGAAAAAGTCTGTGCAACAGAGGAATGATAAACTTCGAGACATGGTGAAGAGTCAACAATCTGGAGCCACAAAAGAGTGCAGCTGAACAGTCGTCAGGTCTTAAAAAGAGGTTGTTTTCACAGCGAAGATGGCAAGATTATATAAATAAATAGATAATTCTCTTCAGATGAGCAGTGAAGGCACAGGGAGTGATGGCCTTGAACTGATCTGGAGAGAATCAGTTTTGAGGCTGCCAGTTTGAGGCAAATGCCCAAATGACCCATCATTGAGAGATAAGCATTTTAAACTTTTAGTGTCAAAACAAAAAAGTAACTACATGTACAAACTTGTGTAAATAGTTACATCAACTGTTTTCATCTTTGAAACTGACACTAATTCTCACATATACTTGCAAGTTGTGAGCATTTCCCTATGGAATAACATTAAAGTGAATTAACCATGAAGCACAACCTCTAATGATAACAAAATGCCAGTGATGTCCTCCTTCTGGCTTTGGAGATATCTTTGTACTTACAAAAACATCAGGGTTGTGTATCACCTTTGTGTGCACAGCTTATTGTGACTTCGGTTGTATGAGAGAGAAAAAATGATTTCTTCATTAAGGCTCTGAGTGTTTTGCATTTGTAGGTGCTATATGATGAGTTCTAGATGTAGAATGATATGACTAAATATGAGCCTGTGGCTCATTGCTAGGACTCAAAATACAATTCAAGGGTCTTTAGCAAAGAGGCAAGTTCTCTTTTAGTGTCTACAGAGTGAGTCCTTGCAGCCCTCTGAGATTCCTGATTCTTGCTTTTTTCTGCACTTTATTGTATATAATAAAGGAAGGAGCTGAGTGTCAGCTAAAACTAAAAAAATCATACTATTTTTGAAGATGCTTTTTAGAAAGAGGTAATTTTCTTATTACTTCGTCCTGACTCACTATTCTTTTTTTGTAGTTTTGGACATCCCATTTCCTTTTGTCACCTGGCACATCTTTTCACATCAGCAATCCTCTTCTGTTCTAACTTCCTAGAAGTTAGGCTGAAGAAGAGAAAACAGAACAGTTTGCTGTAGCATCAAGGTCAGTGAATCCCTTTTCTCTTCACAGACTTTTTTGTAGCCCCCACAAGATGTGTTTTGGTTGCTTATGAGAACAAACTTCAGCTGAAACTTTCTTCAGCAGGAAATCTGAGGAAGTAGAATTGAGACAAGGTCATCTCCATGCCAGTGACATAACTGCTCCATCATATTCTTTCGCTATCTATCCATGTTCCTCAGGAACAATGAAGACTGGACATCCAAGTATTCTGCTGATTCATCAAAAACTATTGCTCTGTACTCTCACTGCTTTAAATATAAAAGGAAATACCTGTATTTGGCTACATCTCCTTCCCTTTAGTATAGGCTAAACCTTTTTTGTTGACTTAAATGCAAGCAGTGTCTGTCTTTTAGATAGGTGTTTGAATCTGAAAAGCCCTGGTCTGGTCTGGCTCCACTAGGTGAGCTCACAAGGCTCTTGATTTATAGACATTAGTAGTAATGGGTCTCTAAGAAAGAAAATACAAACCAATGGAGATGGAGGGTAGCAGTACTGTTGTTAGGTTAAGTATGTGATTGTTTGGGGTTTTTTTTAATATTTCATACGAGAAATATCAGAGTGATAAAAAACTGACTGAGCTGCTGGGAGGATAGGTGGTCATGAAGCCATTGTAAACTCCAAAACTGTACTAGTGAGGCTTAGATACATTTACCACGTTGTGGTACAGGTGAAGTCAAAGACATTCTTGTAATTATGACTCAGCCTAGAGGCGGGTCTCATAAACTTCTTTGTTCTTTACCCTGAGATATGGCTCATCAGTCATATGGGTCAAAGAAATTATCTGTCCTTAGCATCTCTGGCAAGAGAGACAAAGGAAGACAGGAACACACTATATTGGAAGTGCTAATGAACTTGTTTTCACAAGAAACATATAGGACCTGCTGGGATGTTTTAGAGTATCAACATGTGTTCTGTTTTGTCAATTTTGTCAATTGTGTATTCTATTGTTATTTTTAGTCTTCAACTTGAACTGAAATTCCAAAAGGTGTTGACGCAAGGGAGCAAAAAGTGATGAGCAATTAAGAGTCATTAACATAGAGTGACTTTGCCTTTGTCATAGCTGTTATATCCTCACAGTTGTTGCTAAAGCTCAGAAAACACTTATTTTCCACCTTGGGTTTCAGATAGGTGGCAAACAGATTGGTTGGGAATTTTGCTCTTAGGAACTTTTTCTATATGGCAAAGAGAGTTGCTCATGACAGGCAAGGGGAAATTCAGGTCTGGACAACGTCTGCTCCAGGTTATTTGCTCTGCAGTGGAACAAGAAAGAAGGACTGAGGAAAACAGTGAAAATGCTGAAGGAAATCATGGGCAAGTGGGACCCCTGAAAACCCAAATATGTCCCATGCAGAAGGGAGCAAACTGCTCATCCACTGGATTTTGTGTATTGCCTTACAAGTGTATTAGCTGTAGAACGAATTTAGGTGATGCTTCCTAAAAATAATATCAATAGTACTGTGTTTGTGTCCTGAAGCTGTGGATAGAGCATATTCTACACCAAAGAGTCTGAAAGCATATGGATCTGTTATATTAGTCCCAATACAGTTGTCTTTATAGTTCCCAAATGAAAGATCACAGCCTATACCAGGACAAAATCACAGACTGGGGTTTTTTTGTAGAGATCTCTTTAATGGCAGCAATCTACTGTCAATGACAAGTAGGAGCAAATTTGCAGATAATCTCCTAAAATAGCTCTTGCAGATGACACAGTTTCATATACAAGAGCCATTGCAATTTGTAAGAACACCCTTAAAATATTTTGTGAAGTATCTTAAAATATCAGCATGCATTGCAAGGTCTATTGAACATTTTCACAATTCCCTTATAAAAGCATTTATCTACTCCAATCTTCTTCGTCCTTTACACAAATTATTCTAACTGTTAGAATATGAATATCTAGGACGTCATCTCATTATCTTTTATAACTGGGCTAAAAAACCCTAAAAACAACAACAAAACCCCACTTTTTTTTGAGTAGCCATAGCTGTGTACAATATCCTTGTTGCACATTCTTGAGAATCAACATTCTTAATTATCAGTCTGTTTTCCAAAGATAAGTCCCCAAAAGAAGCCAATGTGACTTGATTCTGTGGCTCATTATGGTGTCTCTTGGGCCAAGTTGCTTTACTCTTGATTCAGCACTGAAGTAGCTGCATATGATTTAAAGTAAATTTGCAAGGTAGGGGCTGTGAAGCATTCTAAGTCACGCGGTGGTTTGTAACTTCACTGTTGTCGAGGGGGAAATTGTTTGGACCCTTTTGTTGTTTCAGGTTCAGAACCTGTAAAGTTCAGTTAATATGCACCCTCACAACATGCTACTAGGGTAAGCATGTTGAGGATGCTTTGATGGTACAGTGATAAAGGGAATAACAGATACCTCCATCAATTAAGAGTGAAGTCCTATGAAAACACCTTATTTATGAGATAGGGGACTGGTAAGTGGTTGTAGGTACAGTGAAAGACAGCAAATGTAATATGCAAGAGACCAATATTGCATTTGGTCTTCTTGCCTGGGATAACACATGAAAAAAAAAGGCTAGTCAATGCAAGATTAAAATCCAAGGGCAATGAATAAATAAGCACTGATTGGACTGAGAGTGATTTTATTTTAAAATAGGAAGGAGAAATTTTAAATTAGAAGAGAGCTGAAAATAGTAAGTAGGATAAAATGTTTATGTTTCATTTGAGGTCCCAGATCCTGTGAATCACAGAAAGAATGAACCAGGAAGGAAGTTTAGAGCATGTTCCTTTAAAGGAAGAGCAGAAAAGTTTACTAAGGGCAGAAATAGAAGCTGCAGCTGTGAACATATTCTAAAGAGTGTTAGATAAGCACTTGAGGGGAAAAACACTACGGGGTACAAATGCTAGACTTAATTGGCTACATGCCTTCCTTCAATCCTGAAATGTCACTATGCAACCAATGTCAGCTTCTCCACTCATCTTCTCTCCAGGGGATAATAAACGCAGCCTTTGTACATGTCAAAATTGTGTTCCTTACTATTACTGTTCAGAATAAATCTGTGCATTTGGTTTCATTTTTCTTTCCCATTTGGTTTTGTTTGGAAGGCTGAAGTTACTCCTAAGTCCCTGTGCAACCCTTCTGTTCCAGCAAAATCAAATGCCTTAGTGCTGATGTTGCCCTGCTCCGTGGTTTTTAGGAGTGATAATAGGTGTAAAATAAGGACGTGTGTTCAGGTTACATGAATATGCCTCCTGAAGTCTATCACTTATCTCTTCCTTCTCAAAAGCATGAGGTCAAGGGCATGCAGTTTCCTCTGATCCACAGCACACACTTTATTTGTGGTATGTCACAAAAGAACCAAACTAAAAATGGGTGTAGCACGACTCCTCAGCTCAGTGAGATGAAGCCATCAACTTATATGCAATCATTATTTTTATTTTAAAAGAACCATTGGTGGCATTAAGGATAATACTTGAAGTGAAGCCCATGTGATTTTTTTTTTTGAGACAACAGAAGTGAGATGCATGCGTATTTACTTTATGAATGACAGTAAATTAGAGCATTAATTTATGAGAGAGCACAAAGTGACCCATATAATCACAATTTTCCAAGGAAAATCCTTTTAGATAGTTGGGAGAGTCCATGAAGAGAAAGTTTATTACTTAGGAAGAGGATGGCCAACTAGCCAGTAAGTTTGGATTGTTTTCTTACTGACTTGCACTTCTTTTTTCAGCAGGGAATTGCTTTCACTAAATGTACCCAATTGTTTAGAAGAGCAGCTATGTGCATGGTGTCTGTGAAGTCATGCTTCACATTGGCAGGGTTCATTTTTCAAACAATAATTCTTTTCAGGACTACTGCTTCCTTCTTTCTCTGATGGTCTTGTTCCAAAATACTAATAATGTACATTTGAAAAGTTCATCATGCGCCATCTATTATTAGACAGTCTACACATTAAATTTCATATAATGGTCAGATGTTGCCTTTCATCTTCAAAGAACTGGATAAATAGTGAGCTTTTGAAAATATTGGATATATTTGGGCCATAGCAGATGTGACTAGGCAATGGTGATAAATCAGTTTGGTGGTGAGGCATCTGGAAATGGATTGCTGCCCTGCAGGGATTCCCGTGCCCATCTAATGCCAGGGCTGCAGATGGATGAATGAGAACAGCGGCTAAAATCTCTTTGGTTGGACTTGATCGTCTTTTCCAACCTTGAAAATTCAATTATTCCATGATTCCCTGAACGGGCTTAGAGGATTTGGAATGCAAAATTTCCTTTGCTCTTATCATTCAGCCTTCTTCCCAAAGAGGCAAGATACCCCTTCCCATGCAACAGCATAGCCTTTGTGACACCTGAGTACAGATTGGCAATTGAACCCTTTGAGCACCGGGACTGCCCCTTCCGAGCACCCCAGGTCTGCCTCACCACCTGCCTTCCTGAACCTCGTGATGAACCTTGCTATGGGAGTTGAGAGGGTACCTGAGCATCCTGGATGGAGTGCAGGAGGAAGGTATGTGAGATACAGCCCTTCACTGTCTCTCCCTCATGCCTACGCTTGAGAATTGCCATTAACCTTTGGAGGCCAATTCAAAAACAATGTTCTTTCCAAATCTAAGGTTGATTGTTGTCCTTTGTCTTCTGGAATACAGGTTCCCTGTAAGACTCAGAAGTACTGGGTGATTCAAGTCAAACTGAGTCTTCCCATACCATAATAACTCAGAGTTGGGCTAAGGATGCATAGCTGTGATCATCATAGCAGTAAAGCCCTGATATGGCATTTACAAAATGAGAATATGGATTCATGGTTGTATTTTTAACCTTCCTGTACCCTTGCCTACACAGCAGTTATTTAAACATAATTCTCATTACTTATTTGTGTCCTTAATCTATTATTACATTAATTATACAATTTTTATGGTTTATTGAAAAAAATGTCCTCAGTTAGGACATCTTAGTACATACTATTTCATTTATACGCATATTTCTGTATTCAAAGACTTCCATGACTCTAACTGATCAAAAACAATAAAAAATTTATAAACTAAAAGTACTCCTTTGGCCTTAACTTACATTACTTTTAATTCAATTTCAATTATTAATATTATAGTTGCTCTTTTTGCTTTTGCATTTTAGAGTTTGTGGAAGCCAGATTCGACCTTGGCCTTCTGTCTTGAACCAAAATGTTTCAGCCACTCTTTTGCCCTTTTTTCATTACTTTCCCTTGTGCTGGATTAGGAAGTATCTTGAGGCAGACAAAATCACAATGCCTGATGGGGAGGTACTATCCTTATTTTCGAGCTGTGATTTTGTGGGGTGTGTGGGACAGAAGTGAACCAGTGTGTTGGATGCCGTCATCATCTGTTGCACCTTACTGCTTAATGGTAAAGGACTGCACACTGTTAATGCATCTCTCAAGGTAAAATGCCACCCAGTGACTACTGAGAGTTTCTTTCAGTGGTTTAGGAGTCTTTTGAATTTTATTTGACTCCCTGACATTTTGAAAGGGAAAGAAGTCAAGAGAGAAAAGCAGATAACCCTAAAAGATACAACACATTGATTTGTATTTTCTATAGTAGCACAAGTTCTATTTTTAACTTATTGCATATCTAAAGATACTGAATTTCATCCTTTGCTTGTTTTTGTCAGGACGCTTAAAGCATGCCTTTAGCACATTCCTTTTTCTGGTCCCGGTTGTGGAAAAGATGTACATAAACACACATATGTGCAAACTGTACATTTGCAGAGCTTTATTCCTTTTATTCCTTTTGTCTAATTATCGATAGATGCAGCAAATTGCCTGAGGGGAGAAACAGAAAAAAGAGGAGAGGACAT
>JAWWES010000115.1:31114907-31135245 GCA_035583135.1 Lophotriccus pileatus
TTTATTCCTTTTGTCTAATTATCGATAGATGCAGCAAATTGCCTGAGGGGAGAAACAGAAAAAAGAGGAGAGGACATAGAAGGGGACAATAAATAATATAAAGAGTTTATTTTATTTTAGGGCTTAAAGTTGTCACTAGATTGCCTAGTTTAAGCTTAGAAGTGCTGGCCAAAGAATTGCATTCAGTTTCTTTTTGTCTTGAGACCAAATACTTGAGTGAGGTGGGTATGGACTAGAAAGGCTGGCCTGAACACATCTTACAGATTTTTCTCTCTCTTTCCTGTGGGAAATGGGGTGAGTATAGTTCTTTAACGTGTTTCCCTGCTGTACTAAGTACTCTCCAGAGAGCTTGAAGTGGCTCCTATAGTTGCTCCCCGGCACCATGTGTGATGAATGAACTAATAAAAGCAAATAGAAGCTCTATATTATTACACCAGTTACTATTTTCTCCTTGGTCTGGAAGGGAGCCTTTTGGTTGATTTCAGGTGGTTTGGGTGTGAGCTGATAGCTACAGGGCCCCAAGGATTCTCTGACATCAGCACTACTGATGACAGTGTGCCACAAATGTCCTTATTTGTGATTAAATTTTTAGCTCCTTTTATTAACAGTGTGACAATTGTTGGTTGTCTATGTGTGGTAAATGGTGCAATATGCAATTACTAGGTCAACAAACTGATTGTTTTGAACTTCTTAATTTTTATAGGCCTATGATAGAGACATAGATGCAGTTAAGGAAAAATAAAAAGAGGGAGAGAGAGAAATAAAAGATTTCTGCAATGTCAACAGCCACTAGAAGTATTTATATATCACAGCCATCTTGCCCAAGGCACATCAGGAGGCATTGACCCATTACCAACGAGATCATGTGTACAGCATTCAAGAAGTCATGATGGAAAATGTCTTTGCTTCCCCCACTCCACCTTATTTCCTAGTTTCTCCTTAAAAATACCATTAAAAAAAAAAAAAGGGAAAAAAAGTCTCCTGATTTTATATCTTTAATTTTTATTTCTATTTGTGACTCAGTCCTCTGTGGGAAGTAGCTAACTATATTTACTTTATTACCAGTGTTTTATGTTCATCCAGGGCTCAGCAGTGCAAACATCCTAAAGGGTGCATTGGAACTGCTCTTCTGAGGACAGATCAGGAGAGGTTTCTTGCAGGAGGCAAAGCATCACCTGGAGGTTGCAGGCACAGTTTCTTCCCCTACCACAAGCCAAACTGAGCTGGTGGTTTTGACTCAGAGATAAATCCAACTCCTCCCATCCTTGTTCAGTGCTACATGTACTGCTGGGGCAATTAGCATTTAACTAATAAAGGCATTCTTGATTCTCCAGTCTGTAGCTTAATCCTGCCACCATTAAAATGTTCTCTGGGGACAAGACTGGATCTCTCATTTGCTTTGTTGTAACTTGGCTCCCCTCAGAGCAGACCCCAGAGAAGTCCACTCGAGACCATTAACATCTTTGAAAGAGTTATTTGGTATTTGTTTTTATTAGACTGCAAAACTTAAATTGATGTGTCTTCTGCCCATTTGGTCAGACAATGAAATCAGGCAATGGTAATAGTACTGGACTCACATCAAAGCTTCTACAGTATTTTGAACACCAAATCCACCTAACTATTGCCTGTTCTCACTCTCCATCCTTTCTATCAGCTTAAGGCTTTCAAAGGCTGTGAATAAACATGGAAAAATTAAACAAGAAAAGAAGAAACATGCTTTTCTGTAATTTATTTGAAATTTAATGTATATACAGTTGTTCCATATAAGCCTTGTAGAAAACATAGCAATTAAAAATCAGTTTTGCTGGGTGCTCCCAAGCACTGCGCTATTTAGACTTTCATTTATGCTGGAAGAGTTCAAAACAACTTATACAGTTTACAGCAGTTCATTTTTTCTAAATTTTTTCTAAATTCTAAATTCTCCCACCCTTTTTCACACTGTGCATGAAGTCCTGCTCCTTAAACCACAGCCTGACTTCATTTGAATATGTTAATTCATCAAATAAAGTGATGAACAAAGAAGTTAATAAAGTGGCCATGTGGGTAATGGCTTGATACCAGTATCTGGCCCTGATTTTCTGTTGGTGAAATCATTGAATAGGCAAAATATTTTCCCTGAAAAAATCACACACACACACCCACACACACCCACACACACCCACATATATATATATATACAGGGTAATCATGTTATCCAGTTGTTTATCCACACCTCATGATGATACATATGTACTTGATGATGCTGACGGGTCCCTTCTGACTCAGTATGTTCTATGATTAATGTCCTGATCCCTTAGGATTTCAGATTTAGCCCATCCAGCAGAGGCAACCACCGGCTCAGGTGTGGGCTACCCACTGGGACTGCCTAAGTGGCCACGTTGAGAAGCAGGGCTGCTGCATCTGTTCTGGTGTTTTAGCTGAGGAACTGGTCACTGTGAGGCAAGAAGCTCAGAAAGGCCAGTGGATGTGGTTGCCTCCCTGGTTCTCCCTTGCAAGCCAACCATCACCCTTGCTTCTCCTCTCAGACCCCAGGTACAGAGGTGTCCAAACACAAGCCTCTGCAGCCCTGGGTTTGATTTTAGTTTTAGGCCCTTTCAATAAAGCAATGGTTTTGCTTGAAAAGCATAAATCTGTTAATAACAAAAAAAATCCAATAAAAATCAGAAGCAGTGTGCAAAGGGAAATAAATAAATACCCCAACCACCACAAATTGGCCAGACTTTACTGTCATTATTTGTCATTGGTTTTATAAGACTCTCTTGAAAATTCAGTCTTGTTCTTTTTTTTTTTATTATTATATGGGTACTTTCTGTATGTAAAAACTATGCATTCCTTTGGAATTCTGAGGCATACATTTTTAATCTTCTAATTGATTTGGACTACAGCTTTTTTTAAAATAAAATTCTTACCATCAGCAGTTTCTGTGATCACATTAACAATGCTGGTTGCATCCACTGGTAGTTTTACAAAATGTTCACCTGTGAGTGCAGTTAAAATATTTTCCTGTAGAAACAAGTCTGTGTGCGTTCAGAGCACCACAGCACGTTCAGTGGCACTTGTAAAGCAGGTTGCTGTCCCGATTGATTTGTGATACACTCAGGGTGCTTCTTCATCACTACTGACTCAGGAACACTTGGGCAGTGGCACACCTGCTGCCCTCTGATCACTGACAGCCAATGAAGGCAGCAGTGCTGCTCCATCCTTCCCTGTGCAGAGAATTCACTTGCAATCTCTTGAGACAGTGCCTCTGCTGGCACTGATGGAGCAGTGCTCCTGATCTGCTGTCTGACCGCAGGCACCTGATGAAACTGAATCCCAGTGTGAGAGTACAGGATGTTTCTGGTGGCTGAGACTGAGCAATGGGATGTTTCATATGTTCCTTGGGCTGACTGATGGTGTCTGCTGTATGTCTCCTCCTCCTCCTCCTTGTACTTGCGAAGTGGGACTGCCAGAGTTTGCCTCATGGGGCTGACTGAGCCGTAAGACAGATTGTGCTGTAAGAAATAAGAAATAGGCCTAAAGAAATGAATTGAGGTTTCACCAGAGCACTCGTTAAGTGGGTCATGAATCAAACACAACAGGGGCTACTGGCCATTCTTTCTGTGTGTGTGTGTGTGTGTGCGGTTAGAGGCTGTCATTTAATTCTTTAGGTAAACTGCATATCAAAGGCTGGACAGGTAGGAAGGGTGAGGGGACAGAAATGACCTTGTCCAAATTCTTTATTTAACACCTCAATCTTGAAATATCACTTACCAAAGAGAGATGACTGTGGTCAGGGTCTGCATCCACAGCAAGTGTGTGCTGAAAGCCATATGTACTGAGAAAATCTTCATTTCAGCATAGACTAGACTGAAAACAAAACAGTCAAGCAAAGCTTTGGAACTACTTGCTCTTGCAGAGATAAAAATTGTCACTGGCAGTGTAGTGTTGTAGTCTCACGAGACCAGACCCGGCATCCTCTCATTGACAATCTGTTATCCATTTGGTTAACACTTTCATCATAGGTCTAACTTTATGTGTCCAACAGACAAACCAAACTATTTACTAACTTAAGACCAGAATGGTCAAGCTCTGTAATGTGCCTGAATAATAGATCAAAAATTTAGAGAATTGATGTGATTTCATTTTGGTGTTTTGGGTTTTTTAAGTGACTCAAAACAAAGTGTGTCTACTCTGTTTTTCTGTAACTCCTGCTTTACACACAGAAAAGAGTGATAGGTTTTTGGAGGGGTATATAAAACGTAACAAAACATAGTGAGGTATGCTAAATGTACAACCAGATTGCAACAGTATAAAATCTTATGATTTTGCTTCAGAAGTTTTGGTCTGCATAAATAAATACCAAGGGGAAGCTACAAATGCTCACAAGACAGGAATAATCAACTCTACAATTGTCTGATCCCTAGTCAAGTATTTTACCTGTCAGACTATTGACTTCATCTGGAGTCACAGAGGACCACAATAACTTAAGGCCGAAAGATGAAGCTGAGCTTTCTTTGCAATGTTCTTTCCATTTTCTCAGGAAACATTCTTTTAAGTGTGAATTTCTCAGTCTCTCTGCTTAAACCCATAGAAGTCTTTTAATTTTGAAAAATGTATATGCTGAACCAAAGAAAACTGTTCAAAAGTATACATTGTTTGAGGGAGGAACTATTAAGTGCTTAATTTTATAATCTAAAAGTGAGCTCAGCCTTTCTTGAATACAGCTGTGTTTGAAGTAAGCATGGATTTAAAGCAAAAGAAAAGTTCATTCTTCTATTTTTCTCTTTCTTTGAAGTTGAGGGGAAAAGTCACTTCTTGAAGTGTGGTCACATAACATCAACTAGCAAAAAGTATTTGCTGGATGAAACTAAATATGTAACTTAATCTTAAATCTCAGACTTTTCTGTTCTTATCTCATACCAAAACCTTTTTCTCAGAATCAGTTTAGAAAGAGGTTCTTAATTGTATCTGACCTGTCTTCTTTCATTCTGCACACAGAAAAGAGTTTAAAAAAGAATCCCGGCCAAATAGCAAAGTTAATACCTTCGAGGATCTCTCACAAGTTTGGAAAATGTAATAACTGCTCTGCTACAGAACATGGTGGATGCAAGACATTTCAGAAGCCAGTGCTTAATGAGGTAACCAGCAGAAAACATGAGATAAAAGCCAGTATCACTGGGGATATCAATGGAGACTATGCATTTCCGTGGCAAAATGAAGTAAATGTGGCAATGTTTCTATCTTATTTTAAAATCAGGATTCTGTGTTTATTGGTTAAACACTGTACCAGAGATGTGTATTTGACCATTACTGAACTACCATATGTGATTTCTTCCTTGGTTAGATTTGATCTTGCTGGTCTGTCCTTTCTTTCATCTCTATAAGAAACTATTGATGTCTTGCTTCTCAATGCCTGCTTCCCTAAATCCTTGGCTTTTCTTTTAGGTTCCCATAGTTACAGATATTAAGTGGGAAATGATACGAAGAAAACAGCTGTAAAAATGTCTGAAGTGTCTTTTTTCCAATGCAGTGTAGGTATTTGACATGAGTGTCCTTCCCCTCTTCCTAGCCCAAGCAGTGCTGTGGTAGGACTCATTATTTAACTCCATCTACCATCATTGCTGCAATTTTTCTTTTGACTCCTAATTGGCAAGTGGCTGTAGTTCACTGCATGCAGTTTCTGGAGTCTGGAAGGAAAGTGTTTCCTAGAAGCAAGGTCTCCCACTGATCTTTGCACTGATCTCTGCGTTATCCTTTGTTTTTCTCATTTGCAATTTGCTGTTTCCATGATATAGTTTCATGTTTACCTGAATATATCTGGGACCAGGGCAGAAAGTAAGGTAGAAAGAAAATACTTTTCTGAGTCATCTGTGCTATTTCTGACTTATGCTTTTTACAGCTCTCTGGAGCTGATTTTTTTTTTTTTAATTTTTTTTTTTTTTTTTTTTTGTCCATAAGAAACAGTGATGATTTCTTGAATTTCTTTTCAGTTATTTACTATGCCTTTCCCTTGTGGTCAACTATATATCATATCACTTAAAAAGAAAATCAATGATGTTGCAAGCATTGGAATTTGGTTTTGTATAACTGTAACTCTCTCTGGAATGCAGAATGAAATCTGGAAGATCCTTTTCTTTCCTGCTGTTGCTAAATCCATGCGTATTTGAAGATGATAGTGGTGAAGACACTGTACTTTTTAGACGTGATAGCTGGTGCAAAGATCTCATCTCCATTCCTTGAGGAGTAACACAATTACAGAAAATGGGATGGTGAATCAAAGCAGTGGGAGAAGGATTTGGTTGGCTATAAAGCACTGAGGCAGATTGTCCAGTGATCTGCGCAGTGTTCCTTGAAGTGCATTTAAAACAAAGTTTAATGCTGGTACAGGATAGTTTACACGTATCTCTATGTGCAAAAATTGGAAAAAATTGGTTCATATATCTCAAAACACAGGGGTATTTTCGACTACAATAGTAAAAATATTAGAATAACATGTTTGCTGATTTTGTTGTCTATTTCGGTATGTTATAGCTACAGTTATCTTAACTCAGTGTAACTCACCAAAGTCATGTGTTCTATGCTGATTAGTTTAGTGTGATTTACTCCCAACTACCTATCATGCAACAGTTCCAGCACCATTATCCAAGCATGTGCACAACTGATGTGTGTGTGACTGGAGGAGAATTGCTTACCTTTTTCTAATCCCTGTATCAAGTCACAGATTTTTTTGAGAGGTAGGAGAGGGAGAGGGAACAACCATCCAAAATCTTGTTATAGGAAAATCAGCTGCAGTCTTATGGCCTCTGTAATCTGGCAGTTCCCACCAGACACTGCAAGGTTCAATGATCTTGCTGTTTTGGCATGGCTGCCCTCAACTGATGAACACAGTGAGCTGGCTGCTTGTTGCATTCAGCTTTCAGAAAAGAAATAGCACTTGAAACTGTTGGTTTGTGATGAATTGGCGTGGACTAATGTCACACTCTGAATTAGAGTCACTGTGGTGGATTAGCATTTTCCAGGATGATGACAGCTAGATGTCAATGCCTTTCTCACTTCCTTTCCTGATGGTGGTGTAATAGTACAATGGCCAGAAAAAATATTGGCTCCTCCCACGTCTATGCTTCCAGCAGCATTACAGAGCAGACAAAGGGTGCCTGGGCAGTTCCAGGGGAGAGCGTGCGACCTCCCCACAGAAATGATTTTGAATTATTATGAGAGCCTGTTGCATCCCTTAAGAAGCACTATAAATATTTTATAAAGTATAGCATAGCAGTTGTTTTGGCAGCCAGCTTGGTGGTTGGAAGATGCTTGCTGGTATTCACTGAAATGGCAACTAGGAAAGGAGATCTTGTTCAGAGGTTTCAGACTCAGAGCATCCTCTGACTCTGCCTTAGAATGAATATGGCCCAAGGTTTGGTGACTAAGATAGGAAAGACTATTAAAATAAACAGGAAGCAACTCTGAGTTATTACTAGGATATAATTCAGTAAACAGGCTGAATTTTCAGTCTTATCATTTGGTTCATTCATTGTGTGGCTATTACTACATTACTATACTGGGAAAAAATGCATACACTTCTTCAAGGTACTAATTATTCTGTGTTGGAAGGTCAACCCAAAACTTAATCTGTAGTAGAGTGCTAAGAGCTGAAAGGTGCATTTTTATGCTGGACACTCAGATTTCAAGTGTGCAACATGATGGATGTGAGAAATGAATGGGGGCGGTTTTATTACAAGCAGGAGTTTAATCATGTTAAGATGTTTGGAAGCTGTATTATTTGGGGGAGCTGGAGAGTTATTTAATAATGACCATTGCTGTTTCTGCTTACTGCTGTTTGCAAGCCTACATGCAGCTATAGGTGGCTGGGTTTGTTATAATTACCTGTTATCTCTATTGTATAAGGGCTAACTTGAGAAGATTTTAAGACAATGGGCCCAGCCAGGGCTTGTTATCAAGGGACCACATGGCCAAACGACTTAATAAGCTGGTTAAGATAGATAATAAGCTGACAGAGGAAGAACAGAAACTGTCCCTAAGAGACCCAGTCAAGCTCAAGAAAAGAGACTGTGTCACCTTACAAGGAAGAAAAGGAGCAGTCATGTAAATCAAGAAACCTTAAAAGGATTGGTCCCTCCGACTCTCAGGATGGAAGGGTTGGGTTCCGAAACCTATTGCACCCAGCACGCTGTAATTAAAGTTCTTTGTTTCACTTTATTTGGCCGTCTTTTAAATTTTATTCAGAGATATTTCTCACATGGAAAACAGGATGTCGGCAAGTGGCTACCTCTAATGTCTATGGCTGCATGAAGGCAAAAGGTAGGGAAGTGAACCTGAAAATACCTTAGTGTTTCATGGAAAGAATGTGATTTTGATTAGATATCCTTTTAGAGACATGAACTTTTGCCTGCCTACTTTTTTCTTAACATGCATCTCTTCTAAAACACACTTTTTTATGCTCTTTTGCTATTAACTTGTGAACAGTATAAATATGCAGTTACGTACATTCAAGCCTGTAGCTTCATTAGAATAATACCTTGTTTTGATACACAAAAAATCTACACTGTGCAGTTACAAATGGAAAGCCAACATGATGATAAGCCTGCTGAGGAAGTGTATTTGAGCTTATGTAACAAAAATGATGTGCAAGTTAAAAACAGACATTTTTCTCCTGAAGTTCTGGTCTCCTAGATGAATGTGAAGTATCAATCTAATCTGGAAAGATGTATCATATTATTTATATCCTTTTGATAAACCACCAAAATAACCTTTTAAAGTCAGATGGCTTGTACTTTTAACAGCCTTCTGAGACTTTCCCTAAAAATAGTTTACAAAGCAACAGAGTCAAATTGTTGGGGAATTGCACTCAAATGCATTAGAGAGTCTATTCCTGTGGCACTTAAGCCAGTCAAAGTAATAAATATAAAATGGTAATTTTTCTCCAAGAGCTGTGCTTGCTACTCCCACATGATTTCATTCCCACCCCAGAGTAATATAATACTGCCTGCTCAAACAATCTCCTGGATTCATGGAATAAGGCAGCATGTGGCTGCTACTTTGTTAAGTGTGCTCAGAAAAGTTGACAATTACAATTAATCCCTGTTTGCCTGAGAGCATCCCATCATGATTTCCATACCCCAAGTGTCAGTGATTTTTTTATATTTTTTAAATTGTAAGGAAATTTAGACAAAGAACTGGATTAAAAGAATATGTTGGTGTATCAAACAAGTGAAAACATAGCAAAGTAGAATATTTTGGTCCTTAGCTGTATTTTTTGACTGGCTGCTAAATACATGACAGTAATAGAGTAAATATTGTAGACAGACATTCAGTAAAGTGTAGTTCATTTAACTATTTTTTGTTTGATGAATTAATCATCCACCTCTTCCCAATAACTGTCAATCATGAAAATTTCTGTTAATTTTGGGATCTCTTCTGTGCTATCCATATTCTGTGGGCTTCACTCAACTTGCAAGAAGTTTGTCTGCCCTACTCAGGTTTTCTTGGTCAAGGAGATTTTGACTTTGACCTGGGGGTGGCCACAGGTGCACTGAAGCCATATGCTAACCAAATCATCTGTGTGAGCAGTTAGTACATCATCAGAGCTGATACGCCTGGTGGCTGCCGGCTCCGTCGGGCGACAGGCAGGAAGACCCACAAACACAGGAGCTGATGTGTGGTGCTGGCTGGTTTAAAAAGAACTGTCCCCCACTCCTCTGCCCCTTTGCATGACACCCTGGTTCCTCCCCACCTTCCTCGCCTCCCCCCACCCCAGAAAAGAGGGGGGTGGCTTTTCACTGTAGGTGCACAGTACGCAGTAATTGATATTGGGAAAAACATTCCAGCATCTCTTCTCAAACCTATAACAAGCTGTCATCTTACTGGTTGATTATTGACCTATTTCAACATATCTGGTGATATTTGCTAGTGCATGTGAAGTGCACATGTTTGCACGCTAATTTTTCTTCCAGGGATAATAATCAGCCAATTCTTTGAAGTCAGAGGTGACTGTAAGTAGTTATCATCATTTTGTTACGGTACTTAAGACAGGTCTTGGCAGATCAGCTGTCATGGCATATCCTTTTCCATTCTTTTTAATTCATTCAACCAGACACCTTTTTTGAAGCTTTTGCTGAAATGTATCCTAGGATCCCCATAGCCAGCACCTCATGGGAAATGCAATCCAGTTGGGAACACAGTATAAGGGAAGGAAATAGAGTACATAAATTGTTCCACAGGAGTATTTTAAGAATACATAGTTCAGGGTTGAAAATTAAACATTCTGACCCTAGAAGAAACAAAGGGGAAACACAGAAAAGAGACTGGGAACACTAACTCTAGGTTTTGATTGCCTGTAGTATTGAATTGAACATCTTAGTCTGGTATCTTTTCAAGTGGATTTTCCTTGGTTTTTCGCATGTTCTGTGTATGCTACGTCTGAAAACTTGCTTTTAAGGGGTTCTGACTTTTTTCTGTTTCTCAAATCTAGTAAAAAAATCCAAACTACCATGAGGCTGTCAAGTGTAACCAGGTATTCTTCCTTGCTTATTGTCTCTATTGTGACTAAGAGCATATCTGACTTGCACAGTGGAGCATCCCCCAGAAACCTGCCGATCAGCTAGATTAGCCCATGAAACAATGGATTGTGCTGTGAAAAAATGAACTGAATAGCTGAAGAGCAAGACACCTGATTTACCCCATCTACCCAAGGAGACGTATTCCTTATCTCCCTGCTTGGAACTGTGCACAGTTTCAAGATTCACACAGTTGTTTAATTTGATCACTCAAATCAGAGTCCTGGTTCATATTTGGTTAATTGTAACTCACAGTGTGATTACTATCAACAGCTGCCTACATCATGTCTCCAAGAAGCTGACAGGAACAGGAAGAGCTAAACTGTGAGCATGTTAGCTCATGTGTCACTCCATTTCTCAGCTCAGCACATTACCACAGGTTGTGATTGGTGATGGCTTATATCAATTCAACAGGTGAAAAATTAAACTGGGCCTGAGTTGAATATGTGTCCTATTTGGCCACCTCAGTTCAAGGATGTTAATCTAGGATTTTGATAGGCAAAGACTTGAAGAGTATAAGCACTTCACCCAACCCATTTTTTGAATATTATTCATCACCCTTTATTTTGCTGCATGGGCCGAAAACATGTCACCTCCTTCCAAAAACATCTTTCATAAATTCAGAAGTTAGACACTGTGGTGGTTTCAGTGCATTGGGTTAAGTCAGTTAGAGTAACTAGAAGTAGTAAATTTAAAAAGTAACACATTGCACTATGATTCTTCATGGAGTATGTCATAGTTGTGCTGCTTTCTGGAAAGAAGAGTTTCCAAAGTGTTAGTGGAGGTAGTCCACTGCTACTTAGAAGAGCAGCAAATCAATGCTCTGTCACTGGATTCTTGGCATCCCTGAAAATACTTGTCAAGTCTTCAGGCGTTTTCTCCATTGCTAAAACATATTTGCTTCTTCACTCTGCAGAAAACTTTCTCTTAGCCTGCCCAAAATAGGGGCTGCACCAAAGAGCTGTGCTTTTATTTTCTTATTTTCATACAGGTGTCATCTTCAAGGGTCTCTGAATCACCTCAGGAAAATACCCTGGCTTACATGTCTTGTTAAAGACCTTCTCTTCTTCCTTAAGATGATGTTCCAGATTGTTTTCTGTTTCTGTCACACCTTATTTTCCTACCCTAATCATTATAGTCTAAGTGCCTGCAGATTTTATATGCCACAACTTGTAATTTTATTTTATATTTTTATTGTTTTCGCCCTGGGCATCAAGAGCTGTTTTTTCCCTTTTGCCTATCAATTATGTGTGCCTGGGGGTTGCTGAGGTGATAATAGGCCATTCTGAGGAGCTCTGCAAGCTTTTCACTTGCTCAGTCACTTGGAGCTGCTGTTTTTTATCTGGCTAAACAAAAACGGAATAGTCTAAAAACTTTCTTCTCAGTTTGTTTTGGCTATGATTTTCCATTGTGCTCTGAACTACTGTTTGCTGTGCATTTTTATATCTATGATTTTAGGGAATGCTGCATGTAATAATTCATCTATAGCATCTTTTAAATGCATATAGAAAAACAAGCCATTTGTTTGCAAGTTTCATTACTGTTTTTTCTTTATGAAACCACAGAAAGGTTGATTAGAAATTAAAAACAAATGCCTGTTAAACCCTAAAGCATTGTTGTTGTCCAAGAAATGTGGTGGCCTTAATTCACTGATGGTTAATTTTTAATTGTGTGTGTTAACCTTAAACCCCTGTGATATTCGCCTTGAGTGACTAAGCTTTTTGCATGTCATACTATATGCTGACTTTCTCTGTTTCCTCCAGGTGTCTACTGGCAAAACTATGCTCCTAAAGTACTCCTAGAACAAAGGCAAGGCTTTATTATAATCTCCCTCGAGTAAGGGGGGATCAGGGGCTTGTTTCCGTTGGTTTCTACACAGACAGGAAAGAAACCTTATTATCTAGTAATTCTCCAGATGGGTGTGCCTGCTTGCATGTTTCTGAGAAGAGCAAATTTGACAGGACTGCCTCCTGCCACCTGCCAAAGCCCAGGGACAGTCAGTGCAGCCTTTCTTGCAGGGGAGGTGAGAACTTTGCATCTGCCTGGTCCCATGTGTTCATGAGAAGTGTAAGGGCGTGTGGCAATCCAACTGTGTATTAACAAAACAACACATTTGTCTTGCCTTACAAAACTGATTTACTTTTAGAGGGTTCTTGGAAAACCCCTAGGCAACTTCTCAGAAAAGAAAAGGGACATGAAAGAAAGACTTGCGAAGGTATCTCTACTTGGGATCCATAAAGTCCATAACTTTCAAGGAGGAGTCACACTGGTTGTCACTTTTTGTCTTGTGAAGAATTCTGTAAAGTTGAATGGAAATTTTTCCTTCTTTAAAATAAAGTTCTGAGGACAATTACAAATTATTTTATTTGGATATATATATTTTTAAGTGATCCTTTCTCCAATTAACCTGACAACAGAAAGAAAGCTCATTCAAAATATGATGCCACTTCTCAGCCATGCAAACAATAATCCTCCAGGAGTAATATGTCCTAATCTTTCCGTTGACCACTGGAGGACCTGGATGTGCTTCTACTTACCTGACTTTCTGTCATCAGCATGCTAACTGGAAGGTGGGTTATATCACAGTTTTTTTCTGTGGAGGGGAAATACCCCCAGTCCTACTGGCTCTAAAGTCCTGTAAAGCCTCAGTAAAACTTAAGTTGTGTGTAACACTCCAGGTCAGTTAAGCTCAAGACCCAGTTTCTTTAGTAACCTGGCAGTTTTGAGAAACCTGCATGCTTCCTGTGGCATGTAACAGTGTTTCAGTAAAAATGCTGTGTTCCTAGCAGGGCGTTGCCTGTGGGGAAAGTGTGAAAAAGTTGTCATGTCTGATCTGACACTTGTAGCTTGGTTCACTGACTTTTCTTAATAGGCTTAGAATTTCAAGTGATTGAGAGCAAAACATAGGTTAAATTAAAAACAAACAAACAAACAACCCCCAAACCTCCTCATGCATCAACATTTTTATTGACCTGCTTTGTAGTATTTGACTTTAAATTCTGTTGTTTGCTCCCAGAGACAGCTATACCATCTGTGGAGATGCAAAAGATGTCAGCAGTCTTGCCCTCAGGATGCACTTTATGCATCCTAACAAGTCCATAAAGAGTGTAATAAAAACTTTGAGGTACTCATTGTGTTTTACCTGATGAGAAGTGACATAAAAATGCCTTCTATAAAAACTTTGTCTTCACCCTTGTCACCAGATCTTTCTTCAAAAAATGGATATAAAGTGAGGTCCCGTAAGCATAAGCATTCCAGGTTAAAAGTAAAATATGCAGTTTTCAAATGTTCCTGAACTTGCTAATATCAGTGGATAATAACATGTAGGATGGCACTTTTACTCAGAGAGGACAATGTCAAAGTTAAGTTACAATACCACCCTGTGGCTACATTTTCCAGCTCAGCTGGATCTGAACTTGGTTGCCAAGTCCTTTCTCCAGTTAATGTCATTGATTTGCTTCACAGTAATTTACTGGTATTGTCTTGCTTAACTGTAACCTTTGCTCTCTGCAAACAGTGTCTCTAGGGAAATGAAGCCATAGGAACACCTGCAAACCTGCTCTCTGATATTGAATTTGTCTTCTGTCATCTTTCTGCTTTCTTTTTCCTAGAGTTTAAATCTAGCCATGGTTAAACGTTACAAGTTTCATCTTAGACCCCTGCACTTGGTTGGGAATGGTTATCCAACTGCCTTTCTAGCACAGTATGTCATGCCAGGTTGCACTTCAAACTAGACTTTCAAAGATATGTGAATGAGCTACTTAATAAAGACATTTCCTTAATAATTGGGTTGTTCGTAGAACCCACCAGCAGGTTAGTAGCTTATTCAGTTGTTCCATTTTTAACAGTACATTCACAATAACAAGGAAAGGAACAATTTCAGAGAAGCATACAAATATTGAGATGACTTTTTCAGTGTTGTTTGGAACTGCACTGTTGATCTGCTGTTATGCAGTGGGACAGAAGAAGCCTCTGCACAGGTTATTGCAAGGTTGTGACCTGTTGGTTGGGGTTTTTTTTCATCCTCCTTGGGGGCTCTGAGATTTGTCTCTGACTGAATTGTCAGCTGATACCTTGTGCTGAGCACTGAATTAATGCTCTGTAAAACCTCTGTAAAGAAGCTCATACCGTGCACACTGGTCTAAGTACAGGCTGCTTGTTTTACAGAGGGCAACTATTTAAGGTGGGCCATAAAATTGTCATAAATTATAAATCTCTGGAGTTAGTACTGTATAACACTTAGTCTCTAGAGAGTCAGCAAAATCTGTAATGAGCATAGCCATACTCTATAAGTGACTGCATAAAAAGTTATATGTGGGACTACCAGTCACTTATAGCATGGTTCAAATAACATTTTACTTTTTAAAGACCACCCAGCTTCACCTGAGTTCTTACACAAACAGAATCAATAACCTCATTGGAATTTAGATTAGAATGTAACCGAACATGAGCCTGCAGGTACCTAAATTTGTCAACTCCATCCCAGTCAGATACACATAGGCTGCATCTTTTAGAGTCAAATATGACTGTCTCAATCTCTGTCAATTCCAATAATGTTGTTTTAGTGACTCACTTGTCATGTTCTCTGTCATCATGCTCTATGGCGTGAGCAGCCAGAGGGGGAAAGAAATTGCTACATTTCATTGAAGCTTACTGTTCATCCCTTGTTTAGTCTAAAACAGGCCGTTTACAGTACAAAAAACATGATGCATCACTCAAAGTATTTCCCAGCAGCTTTTTATTCAGACTGAGTTGTGGGACACCTATAATGATGAGTGGGCTTTAAGTGTGAATCCTCAAAAATCCTGGCCAAATAAACTGACAGCAACGATTGTGCACAAAATGTAATATGGATTATAAAATGTCTCAGCTTTAGAAAAGCTCTTTCAGTCAGGTTACTGCTGTGTCCTCAGTTTTCAATGTTTTTTTCCATCTTCCAGCCCTGTTGTCAACGTATCAAATCAAGCATCTGTATCTTGGCAGGACCACAACTTTATATTTTTTTTTTTTTCCTTCACTGGATCATTCTCATGGTTCTCTTTAAATATATTATCAACATATTGTGAATGAGTTGACACCATCAAACAACCCTGATGTTTCTTGTGCTGATGACCCCATTATAAGGTCTGGGAGTACAGACTGCCCTGGTACTTGAGAAAACAGGCTTTTTTTAAAGCCCCTGAGAGAGTATTATGGACCAGAGCTTAATGTTGAACAGATCATCAAAAGCCTAGAAGCAAACCACACAGAAAACACACCACAAATGAGGTGGAGGTATTTAGTGAATTCTTCAAAAAGCCAAGGAGGAAGTGGTGGTGGAGGGGAAGGCAGATAGGTGGTAAGTCCATAGAGCATCCCCATGTTCCTGGGTATTTGCGTTGCATATCTCCACTCTGACACACCACATGCTGGCTGCTAACAGAGACTGGGGTTCAACGGGGCAGTGGTTTGTTCTCTTGTGGCAAATCCCATGTCATTGTGCTGTAGCTGACATGAAAATACAGAACAACCCTTCTAAAGACTGGTTTCCACTGGGCTGAGTACCAGCTTCCTGATGTGTACCTGCCATTTGCAAAGTGTCATAAGATGCCATTTTCAGGCAATTTCTTCTCTACTCCTCTCCCTCATTGTAATCAACTGAAAAAGAAAAAAAAAAGAAATAAATAATAAAAAAAAAAATACTATGGAAGAAAGACTTTGTGATGGGAAGAGATTGTTTTAGTGTTTCAGACAGAGTCTGTAAAGAAAAATCTTTCTGAATATCCCTCAGTTTGCATGAACTAGGAATATCATGAGAGGCTGGGACTGATTTTGAGAGAGGGGGGAAATCTCTGCTGCAGATGCTGCAGTTGCAAATGCTTCTGTGATCAAAATGCACAGCCTGAGCTTGAATAGTCTGCTAAAATAAAAAAAAAAACAGAAAAAACTTATCCCATCTCTTCATTAGGACACTCTTTAAATTACAAAGTCTTTTAATGTCTGAGAGAACTTGCTGCAGATGTTGCTGCCATTATATAATAGAAAAACAAAAAATCCCAGCCAAAAATCTTTGAATCCAAAGCAGGGAATCATTCACAATATATCACATATTTTTACCAAGCAATTTTTTTAACCAAATAAATAGCAGATAACAGAATACATAGCCATTGCTTATAAATATTAGCATTGAGTCAGAACTGTCATGGTCCATGAAGAATTTGCAACATCTCCTAATACTAGTTAACAATCCTCTAACTAAAGCCTCTTTCCTGCTTGTAGAAAAACTTGTGTTTTATTAAAAATGTAATTTTTATAGTCTTTAATATTAAAACTATGTTTCTAAGAAATGTCAAAGAGTATTCTTACCAGCAAGGAAGGAATTCATGCTTTGAACATTGTAATGGTAAAATACCACTATAATGTTGTGATATGGAAAGCTTTATTTTAATTTTCTGTGTAAGGGGTCTCAGTTGAGTCAGAATGGGATGAGCAGAACCAGATGAATTACACTTTTTATTGATGATGTCTTTTGCAATAAATGCCTATGTATTTTAAAAATAGTTTCCTTTTGTACAAAGTTGCACTTCACTCTTTTTTCCATATTGTGTTGCCCTGTTCTTCTGATAAATGGACCCTCTCTCCTCGTGTTCTTTTTTTAGTTCACATTTTCAAGTCTACATATCAGATAGATGAGTTTGTGATTATAACACAGCATTACATTAGAATGCTTACTTCTTTTAAGGAGGTTGCATTTCATGACTGATTTGCCCCAGCCTCATAACCAATACAAGGCCACAAGCACATGTCTTGGTCTGTGTAATAAGCTGATGTGAAAATTCTCCCTTACATTTGGTTTACCATCATGTGCAACTGAGCCCTGATCCAGCATTACACACTTTTATAAAGAGGGATACTGACTTCAGTTTTATGTCAGATAATACCTCTCTGCCTCATTGGCCTTGCTGTCTTCAGAGTGACTACGCAGGTTTAAAAGTGGAAGACCATTTAGTGCATCTTTATAAAAAGTGTAAAATGTCAATTTTCAGCAACAACTTCTTCTGGACCAGTTTTTGTATGAGGGTTGTTCTTGTCCTTGATATTTTGTACCTTTACATTCTTGTTTGTGAAGTTATTTTCCTAAAGGTAATTTTTCATCTTCTTTAAGAACTAGTCTCTCAAGGACAAGAAATGGATAATATATTATGTTTTCTTTAGGATAATGAAAAAAGGATTGTGGGAGTTATTGTTATTTTTTTGTTTGTTTGTTTGTTTGGTTAGGTTTGGTTTGTTTTTAAGCAAGATATCCCACTTGTATTTGCAATCCTTTCTATGCTTTTATAGGCACTAAGTCTGAACTGAGAAAAGAAAATTAAAAACATTAATTTTTTGAATCTGTGGTGAAGAAGGAATGAAAAACAATCCATAATGCTTTTTGCACAAATAAGGTCATCTTTACCCTCTCATTTGGCTTTCTTCTCTGCTATGTGGCTATTTTCTTCCTGTATTCAACTTTGCTCTTTCATCCATTACTACTCCTAGTTCAAAACCATTTCTTTAAAATATAAAAATAATACCAGTAAGGATGAAAAGCCTGCTATAATAACTCCATTTTCCTGGAGGTGATTACAGCCAGCAACAAGGAAAGAAAAAGGAAAGGAGATGAAAAGGCATATGGTCTGTTGCCACAATGTAAGGAAAGATTGTGAAAGAGATAAATAAAAATGTTCCTCTAAACAAGATTCTACATTAATATGATTCCTGGAATCTGCATATCCTTACAGCTTTTTCCTCATCCTCTTGGAAATATTTGAAACAATGCTAAACTCCCTTTGGCAGAAAATAGAAGTCTCAGGTTCACTTTCAACATACAGCATGATGTCAAATGGATACCACTAATTACTGACAGAGAAAACATATCCAAACCACTATGCTAGTAGTTCTCCCTCTCCTCAGAGATTAATAATATAAATTAATCACATCTGTTTAGAGAATGCAATTTGAGCTTCCTAGGTCCTATTACATTTTTCTTTGAGTTTTCTTCTTCATTTGTTTTCCCTTGATACCCAGACTTTCTACATTCTCTTTTTTTGCGAGTACCCTCATTCTCTTTCCTGAACTTCATAGTTTTTCTGCACAAATCTGGAATCTAGAACTGGCTTCCAAACCCCTTTCTAAAGCTTAGAAGTAGCAATGCTTGAATTTAAACTTTGCTGTACTTTGCATGAGTCAAAATCAAGAATCCCCTTTAGCTTTTCTGCCTCTTCATTGCTTCTTTGCTATCGCTTCTTTAACTACATATTACATTATGTAATTAATTAATTGGTGTTCTGTAGCCCGACCAAACAGGGAAATATCAGCATTTTTGGTCATAAATGGCTCCATTGCAGGAGGTCTGCAGGTACATTTGCTTAGATACTAGAGAATGAAACTCTAAAAAGTGGTATTATATGTATACTGTATATTATGTGTACATATGTATTCAAAAAAAGTCACATTTTTTTAATCTCCTTCTGAGATATTCTTCTCAGCTTTGCCTTTAATTAGCACCTGAAATGCAATTACTGAATTAATAAATCTCAAAATATATTTAGTTTTCCACTTAGCAGCATTCACCTCTATTAAGACATATGAAAAGAATAACCTTGAAAACTACTGTTTTATACCAGCAAATGTATCACAGGGATTTTTCTTGTAATTTATATGGTATCTAAATTATTAACGATGAGGCTCGCAGAAATTCTTTTAATAAGTTGCTATGATATTAACCTTTTGTGTAATACAAAAATTGCATTTAATGATATAATTATGTTTAAATCAAACCATTTTTAACTTCTTTGGCTCTAATTTGATGTTGCTGCACTCCTGCTTTGAAATGTGGAAATGGCGAAATGTATTTGTGACCACAGTCCTGACTCTACAAATGAAACAGATAAACCCACCTTTTAAGATCTGAACTTGTTTTCCTTCTGCAAACCAGAGTTCCTACAGCAGCTATCTGAGTGCATAGAAATTTCATATCCAACTGCCTTCTATGTTAGGTCTCTGTATGCATGTGGCCCTAGGATATTTTACTTATATATTTACATGAAAGAATGATAATTAGCACTGTGCTCTGCCTATCACAATATCCCTGGATTCTTGACTTCATGCTAACTTGAAAAACAACTGAACAAACTCCTGGGAGAGAAGATTACAGAGGGCTGTGGAAGGTGAAGATGCCACACTGGCTTGAAAGTCCTGACCCCCAGATCACTGATGGGTGAGAGTCTATTCTGGACTTGAGATACTGAAGTGCCTATGCTGTTTCCTGGCCTTAAGCAGCTGACCACCACTGGAAAGAGGTTAGTGGCCTAAATGAGCCAGTGGTATGACCTAGTGTGCTCATTCTGCTTCAT
The DNA here is from genome assembly GCA_035583135.1 of Lophotriccus pileatus. Taxonomy (NCBI): domain Eukaryota; kingdom Metazoa; phylum Chordata; class Aves; order Passeriformes; family Tyrannidae; genus Lophotriccus; species Lophotriccus pileatus. The sequence continues at coordinate 31,134,835 of JAWWES010000115.1, forward strand.
AAAGTGTCTAGTACACAAACCACGTCCTTCAAATACCAGCTACTTCTGTATGGCACTTTGCCAAGTATGTAGGCATTAAATGTATCATTCAGCTTGCTAAATCAGGTCACAGGAGGTTGCATCATGGGAAGTGTAATAATGAGAAGAGACCTCTAGTTGCTTGTAGGTCCAATTTGTCCTTCACTGAGATGTAGGCTAAAGGCAATCTTTTCATGAAAGTTGATCTTAAAACAAAGTATTTGTGGTCTTTCTCCCATGCTGCTTGGCATCTGGCATAATTCTGCTTGAGGCACAGGTTTAGAAAGTAAAACAAATATTTGAGGTTTTCTGTCATGTTTTTTTTATGAGTTTGGGTGTATTTTAGTTTCCTTTGTTTTCTTAGGCAATTGCCAATTATATCCATATTCTTTA
>JAWWES010000115.1:31135345-31150942 GCA_035583135.1 Lophotriccus pileatus
AAAGTTGATCTTAAAACAAAGTATTTGTGGTCTTTCTCCCATGCTGCTTGGCATCTGGCATAATTCTGCTTGAGGCATAGGTTTAGAAAGTAAAACAAATATTTGAGGTTTTTTTTATGAGTTTGGGTGTATTTTAGTTTCCTTTGTTTTCTTAGGCAATTGCCAATTATATCCATATTCTTTAGAGATATGTGTGAACCAGCATATTAAAAGCTGTGTAACATTTAGTATCTCTTCTGTGTGAGAGACTAAAAACAAGTAAGGATGGATGATTTCCAGGTTGCCTGGAGCATCCAAACTCCTTAGAGACCCACGTATTGTCCTACTTCTTTATATGCAGTTTCTATTGACTTCTGCCTCCAAAACAAAGGGAATATATGCCCAGAAACCAAAACAGAATGGACAGAAGGAATTTTTAGTAAAATATTATACTCTCATGTATATCAATTTGTACTGAAATGGTTTGATTGTAATTGCTAATGTCAAGAGGATTACTGCTTCTTAGTACGAGTTATCATGGCTGTAATTATTTCCTAGGTCACTCAACCACACTATTCATTTAGCAGCATTTCTTTGGACAAAACTGATATAAAGATGCCAAAGCATAAACACATATTGGTTGCGGAACTTGCAGTAAGGATTTTGGTTTTTTTGGAAGACCTTTGTCCATTTGTGATGACCCAAACTTAAAGGGAATTTTTCACAGTTTTGCCAAGATTTTACTAGTATGCCTGGAATTTTCCTGGCTATTTTCCTGACTATTTCTTCTACACAATTTTTTAGAAATAATAATAATAATAATAATAATAATAATAATAATAATAATAAAGGAAGCAAGGTTCAAAAAATGAACATTGTTTAGTTTTAGAATATGAAGTTTAAAGCAAAATTTTTCTATTCTGAGGTGATGGAAAACAGTTTTGTAGTTGTTTGAGAAAATGAACTACCTCTCCACTTAATGTTAGAAAATCATCTTGCTCATGTCAGATGTTATTCTTATGGAAATCTACCCACATCTGACAATCCAAAAGAGAGGAGAATTATTATTTCCTTGGTGGAATACTCTGAAGGGAAGGCAGGAAAAATTCCAGACATATTGGATTTCTGCCTTGACCACAGTTTTTTCCATGCATCTGCTCCTTCTGCATGGCAGAAGTATCTAAGACCCTGGAACTGTATGTCAGGTGAGTGGTTTTCCAATCTTCCCATTGTCCAGTCATCCAGTGAAGAAGCAAGCCATTTCTGGTAAGGAGAGAGGAAATGCAAGATTTCTTTGGTTGGAAATATTCTGTCCAAAACAGAGGAAGGTCAGACACATAGGGTGAGTTCAACATTTCTGAGGGCAGCAGCAGAAGGTGGTCATCCAGGAGAGACTTATGGCTTAAGACTGTCACTTTCAATTTAAAATTCAAATGTGCTGAAATTCTTTCATAATTAATAATACAAAAATACTTGCATACTTCTAAGCAAGGGGTGAGGGAAGAAGAATTCACAGACTGCAACGTACTATTGATTCCTCACTGTTCTCCCCAAGTTAGATATTCTGAGTGGGTGTTATATTATGGACTATTCTCAAAGCTAACTGTAGGTAAGGAACATGCTAAGTGAATGATTATTTCCCCAGATTTGCCTTTGTTTTCATGCTTCTAGTCCCTTCTTTGAAATAATGTAAAAGGAAACATAAAAAAAAATCCTTCTGTCTCCTAAGAAACAGGTGTTATATATGAAGACTTAGAATGCCACAGGTACAGTTAACCTGCTAGTACACACAGCTGTTTATAGATACTTGAGGAAAAAACATATAGCCTGGTAGGTAAGTTAAAATAGCTTACAGAATAAACATTGAATTGCTTGCACTGAAGTTTAACAGTGTTATGTGTGTATAACACTGAGTACTAGGATAAGGGGCTGATTATTCTCAAGCCCAGATAATAGTGTAAGACACAGGAGTTAATAAACGCATAAGGAACTTTAAAAGGACCACTCTCTACTGAAGAAACCAATGCATTCCTTATTGTCCCAGTTTAGCTATTAACATGTGCTTTTTTTTCAGTGAGAATAAACTCAGAGCAACTGCAAGAATGTTTTCCTTAGCTGGAAATCAGTCAGAAAAGTGGGTACCTTCTGAGGAACAAGAAGTTAAGATACAAAGGTCTGAATAAAATCTCTCTGGAAAGTTAAGTAAAGAAGTTGTCTGGAGTCATTTGTCCATTCATCTATGGCTGTCATGATAACCCAGATAAGTGATGTTTTCCATTTTAGCCATTTCTTTAGATTTGTTATCTAGTTCTCCTCCTTGTGTCAGGGCATGTGGTAAAATGTCATGAAGGTCATGGAAACCATGCTTATGTGCAATACAGTAGAAAACCAGACATCCTTTAGGGCCCTTCCAGTGTTCCTGATTGTTGGCAGGGTACCTGCCAATTTTACTTGGGCTATAACAGATTATAGAGAAGAAAGCAACAGAACTGTCACAGGGGACTGAAGATGCTGCAATAAGTTCTGCAACCCATAAGAGATGAAATGAAAAATATTATTATACCTTGTATTAAGTTACTGTTGCTCTTAGACGTGTAGAAATGAACGGGCACTATATAAAAAGATTAAGTTACGTCATGCATAAAAGAAGATTAAAGTGCTTTGCAAGGCTTTATACTACAAGATTTTTGCAGTCATCTGTGTTGGGGAAGGCATGCTCTTGATATAATATATAATTTTGTGGAGTTGCCAGCATAGTGCAAGGTTAATTCATTGTTCCAGTAACATAAAACAGTTGACAGCAGCCAGATGTATAATTCCATGCTTATTAATAGAAAATTGATATCTTCACTGCACAATCGTTGATACTTAAAAGATAACAGAGATCTCGATTTGTCTGCTTGAAAAGAACAATAGGTATTCTGCCGTTTGAGTCTTGGAGTTGATTATACACTATGATTTCCAATCCAATTGTTCAGTGCTGCTATTGATTGCAAAATGGAGGTTATTTTTTGTAGGAGTAAATATCTTTGGCTGAAAAAGCAAAAAAAAGAAAAGAGGTTGCTTGTGACAGTTACTGCATACCAGCTTGCATATCATCACTATGCATACAATGTAACCAAAAATCCATATTAATGCATTACTGGAACATTGAAAAATGTGCCAAGTTTTCAGATTTGGCAGTGACTCTGACTAGCTGGATTTTCAGCTTTATGAACACTTTCTGTTTCTCAGAAATTACTGAGTAGCAGCTGACCAGAAGCAGCATTCTGGAGATCTCTTAAGGCAGGTGGCTGAAGTACTGAGGTATCCAAAAATCTCTTTTATACAATAGTTTCTGTAGGTAATTTAAAGCAACACAACTAATGGAGGTACCACCCTTTATAGCATGTAGAAAGGGCCATCATGCTCCTCATAAAGTAGGGAAGTAAAAGAGAGTACCTTCACCTGGTAGATTGTTGTCCAGACTATTTTCGTTTCAGTGAAGGGAATTTCCCAACATTCCCAGAGAAGTTGCTGCTGTATGTCTCACAGTACAGTAACCTAGACAAGTCTTCTCCAGTCTTTATTAAACATGGAGATCCTCTTCTCAAAGAGCATTTCTTTCTAACACAAATGCTCCCTTTTTAATTTTTCAATTATTTGGAAGATCATTATTAATTCTTTCATTCCATCTCTTTTCTTAGAGAAATCAAGCCCGATTATTTTACTGTTCCGAGCACAGTTTCAAATCTTTTGTTGCTCTTTCTTAGGCTCAGTGTTTGCAAACAATATTTTCCAGACTCGATAGACTAAACTCAGCTGAACCTAGTGATCATTGAGAGGATGATGGGCTGTATGTGTGACGTCTTATTTACACGACTCTATCATAATGCTGATCGGTGGACATTTTTTCCAAAGCCTTCCATATTTCTGCTCTCCTATTGCCTGGCCACTTGGTCCATACTGGGTGTGCGCCTTGCTTTTTCCCTTCTGAGTGTTGTATTTTGTACTCTTACTGATTTGAATTTCATCTTGTTCATTTCACAGCTTTTCTCCGATGTGTCAAAATCATTCTACTCCTGCCCTAAAAGTACTCCAGAGTACTTGTACCCTCTCTAAGCAGCTGACAAACAGGAAATTACAACTGTGTTTTTTCTATTCTGTTATCACTCAGAGAAGCACAATTACAGTTTCCATAATTTCTCTATAGTTAGACCTCAATTCTAACACACAGGGGAGGGAAGAGAGGGAAAAAGTACAATAGCACCTGGGAATGCATTCCAAAGTCACAATGTAAGCACACAAGTTCACAGTTCTTTAGTACTTAGTAGAACTTTCTGATCTACAAAATCAGCTCAACAAAATTGGTCTGAAAAGCCTGCAGTTGTCATTAAATATTGTGTTTCTTCTACTTTGAGTTATAATTTGAGCATTACTAGGGGCATAAAGTGGAAAAGGGGAGAAAAAAGGTTGTTGTGTAAAATAAAATATCTCTGATCTTTTACTTCCAACTAGAGCTGAAAAAAATAAGTAAATTTGATTAAGCTTTCTGTAAATCACATAAAGAAATACTATCCTTAAACAATTAAAATTACTTCCACTAAATGACAGTTCTCATCTAAAGACGTAACCTCATAAATTAGTATTATAGTAGTCGCCACTGACTTCATGGATGAGGAAATCAGGAAATAAAGGAAATGTACCATGCACAATGTATTACTATGTAGAACTACCTAATTTCCAGCAACATTATTTACTCCGACAAAACATGTCAGTAAAATATCTTACACTGATTAGAATAGCAGAAGTCACTTTAGATTAGCTTAGATATATTTAGCCAAAACTGCTTTTTTGTTTGTTTGTTTTACTGTACACAGATGATGAAGACCAGAAGTTTAAAGAACATCCTTATTCATGATTCTTTCACAGAGATGCCTTAAATCTGTAAGTCGAAAACTCTGAGTACCTACTAAGTCCACTGTCTGTTGTATTTTTATAAGCCTTCAAAACTCCCAAAAAAGATGACTGAGGCTGTGGAAAATTGCCAGTAGATGTGGAAGTAGAGTTGCTATGTAAAACTGGAGACTAATTTGGTTACCTATGGTCATAGAGCAGGTGGGTTTCAGGAAGATACATAGATGACTCATGCATAATCACTAGCCCTGAAATAACTACGGGGCTTGTATCTTCTAGATGATTGTCTTGTACTTCAGGGGAGTCTCAAAATTTTGGGTAATATTTGTCTAGCAAGAAAAGATAACTAGTAGAGAATTCTGCCTGAAAGAACTACCAGAGCCTTGGCAGAATGGAAATATCACTTCTAGAATGATGCTTTTTATGCAATGTTTTTCAGAGATATGGAAATATAGAAGTTTTATAATGCCATTAACTTCCATCTCTTTAATTTATTGTCCTTGAATAATTTGTAGCCAATTATTTTCCCCTATTGTTTTAATCTGATAAATGTATTAAAAATGTTTAAACAAAACTTGAGTAAGAGCCCCAGGTTGCATAGAAGAAGTACTAGTGGGATTTCAAAATGTCAGTTGAGAAGGCTCAAAATTCATGCATTATTATGGTCCAATAAGGGCAAAAGACAAACATAGACCCTACTTTTTGAAGGTACACAATGTCACCAATTCTTTCTTTAAAACTTCTGGAAAAAAGGGCAGGTCTTTATGAGATAATAACATAAAGACTGGTGTTGGAATTTCTGCCTGTCTTGGCATCCAGCTTGAAATTTCCTCATTCTTTTAAGTAGTGTGCTCATTTTGAAACCAGTTGTTTTGGAGACAGATAATTTTGTTCCAACATTGGGTGGTATGGGATCACAAAGAGCCCTGACTTCTGTTGTTTCAGCCTTACTGTAGTAGGGTTGTGTCAGTGGGTGGAAAATATGCAGGCTTCCTTGGGAATAGGTTGTGATGATACTATTCAGAGCCATTGGAGAGAAGTGAGACTGTGGTCACTTATAAGAAAGTGGCTCATGCAAAGAAGTGTATCTGACTGCTTGAATTGTTGCAAATTGCTCTTCAGTGAGTGGAGAGCCAGAAACATCCCAGTTCTCAAAGAACAAGGGTCCACTCATGGACGAAAGGCAAGGGGTTTGTTTGTGTGTTGTGAATTGACAACTTGTCCCTACCACTAATCGCAATGCTGCCCATGAGGTACAAACTACAGACAGATGTAATTCGACCTTGTCTAAGAGTCTGTTTAGTAGCTGCTGGAATTCTCTTTCAGCCTGAATCACCAATTTTTGAATTGCTTTAGATTTTTAATCTGTAAGAATACTTTTCATGCTCTAGTGTATTCACAGCCTTTAATCTCCCTGGCTTGGCTAACGTTCTTCCAATGGTAATCATTATCTGTGGCTGTCTTTATCTTCTTTCTGTATTCTAATCTCTTCAAGCTTTATTTTCCCTTTCTTTCTGTGACCCTTTTTCTTTTCTGAATTTATTGCATGCCTTCCCTTGGCAGCATCTGTAAATATGTGCATTACTATTAGTTTCATCTTAATGTGTATGGGATTTATGCCTATACAGGTTGCCCTCCACTTAATTTAATCACAGGTTAATTAGATCCTCCACTTAATGTGATCAAAACATTCCTTGAGCCAAATCACTTACATTAAGAAGCCTAGTGGTACTTTCTACCCTTTAGTTTGATCAATATCGATCTTTTTATGCAGGTACTTTGGAGTAATTCAATTACTGGCTATGGATATTTTCCATTTAGTTAATAATAAAGAACAGTATCTTTAATAAGAGGAGAAATTAAATATAGAAAATATCTGCAGACATGTGAAAGACACTGCATAAATTCTGGTTCCTTTGAGGGGGAACCATTTTATTTCTGTTTTTGCTTCTATCGTGAAGCAGTTCTTTTGGTGGCAACGTGGTCAATTCTCCTGCGTACATTGTGATGGAGAGGGTTGTACTGGTGGCAGTGTTAATGAATACACAGAAATAATAGTAAGGAATTTCAGTATATTATTGCTACATTTGAAAGTTCGGTTGATTGGACATAAATTTTGCCTTTATTTTGGCTAGCAGAGAGTGTATTGAAGCAAAGTTTTGTACTTCTATGTCTCAATTTTGAGATATGGTATCTTCAATTCCTTAGTTTTACAACCATAATTTCTAATATTTACTATTTCCAGTGTAGCAGAAGTCCATTTGGAGTCCTGGTATATTGTATTTTGGTGATGACTAATAAAATATTAATTCTAAATTCCAAGGAGCAAGATGTCAATGTGATAATTTATAAACCTGTTTTGTGTATATGGGTATGAGAACATTAGTGTTGAATGAAGTTACAGATAGCACATCTCTTTTCGGAAGCATGATGCTTGCTGTGTTTTAATAAAAAAAAATCTATGCTTAATATAGTTTATCTAGAGCGGTCATTTACAGACCTAAAAATAATCATGGAAACTGAAGGAAGACTTAATGTTCAAGCGTGCCTTTTTCAGGAGTTCTGACTGATAGGTGGCAACCTCTATGTGTCACATTGTAGATGACTTATTTAAGTGAGCATTTGTTCACATTACTGCTGCCACTGTTTTCAGGAAGAGTGTGTGCATTAATTCACATGATTTTATGCCGTCCAATCTGTCTCAGAAAAATGTGTTCAGATATGCATTATGAGATAGTTGTGAAATATGTCTACTTGATCTAGACTTTCAACTGCATGTTATTAGCAGAATTAACACAGTCACTGAAGTGCAAATTCCAGTTCTTTAGAAGAACAGCATGTTGTTCTTGCATTGTCCTTATCAGCTACTGACTACTAGGTCTACTTCAGCAGTTCCTCAAAGACTGTAATCCCTAAAACAATTCTGCTACCTACTATTCTAGTGGAAGTAACACAAGATGCACAGAAATTGCATGTGTAAGGTTCTTCAGGTTCTGGTAAGACTAAATTCAAAATCTGGTTGGGGCAGCAGGAGAGAAAAGAGTTCATTTCACCTAACTTTATCCACCTGAAAATTAGATGTCTAGTCACCTATTCTCATCTAAAGCATGTGTGCTTGTAAGTACACTTGGTTTTAATTTACTTATGTGGGATTCTTTCTCTCTATAGAGGTTAAAGGAAGCTTGTATTTCTAGCTTTAACAAGCCAATAAATTGTGAGATAGCTGAAGCTGGTGAGGGGATGCTTCTTATTATTGTTAATATCAAAAACCATTATGGCCTATATTAAAAAAAAAAAGATTTTAAAGATCTGCTGAAGATCCCTTTAATGGTGATGCTAATGCTTGCTTATGGATTGACCTTTCTTACAAATATGTCAAAACATGTAAATCTCTTGAGTCTTGTATTAGTGATCAGAAATCATAACATAGAGAACTAATGGATTCTAAATCTTGAAGTCAAGTTTTCATGAATGGTTTTTAAAATTTAGGACAAAACTGGATTAAATTAAACCTACCATCTCTGTTTATGAACTGCAAGGAATGTCTCACTTGGTATTCTGGTGAGTTCAAGTATTTCTCAATATGAGATCCAAAGTTTTATAAGTAAAAATAAAATTATTTCCAAATTAAGAGACTACTCTTAGAGTTCCAGTTATAGGTTACTAAAGCTTTTAATCCATAAATATGCTGGATTTTTTTTTTTTTTCCATTTCTGGGCAAGCTTGTTCCAGGTCTGAAAATTCTTGCCAAAGATTTTTGTTAGCACAAATTGTGATCTGCATGGAGAATGATATCCATTTCCCCTGTTCTGAGGGAGTCTCTGAATTAAGGTTGTGATTGGTCCACACTCCCTTTAAAGTCAGTAGATATATGTGATCATGATGGAAGGCTGATTCTCCATCTAGCTGGTGAACAGTGGAAATATCCAGGTATCTCTCTCTCTGGATCTGGGTTATAACTATGTACTCAACACAGAAGTCTCATTGAGATGCCCAGAAGTACATGGTACTCAGGCTAGTTGTACACATGCAATTTTATGTATGCATTGGCTTCTTGACTGTGGTTAGATTTTTTGCATGTATAAATTTAAGATTTTTTTGCCATATCGAATGAACTAAAAAACTTCTTCATAAAGACTTCTTTTTCTGTAGAAAGTGCCCCCACTTTCAAACACCTCTTGACCTCCTATGAGAGTACTTACAAGGAGGAAAGCAAAAAAATGGGTTTGTGCTTTTCTTTGGGATCAAATTTAGGTAGTAAGTGCATATTGAAGTGCTTGTGTTGTGATGACTTCTTACATAGCAAATATAAGAAATACACCACTGAGAGTGAAGCTAAAGATTCAGATTATGAGAGATTTTGGCAGTGGCCTGTAATACCAACTCTTTTGTGTTGCTGTTGGTCCATGACTAAGCAATGGTCCTGGATTTCAAAAGATTTTGCCATTACTTCCATTTCCTTTGAAGACAAACTAGTGTTTTTTCTGCCAGAAATATGTTTTTGCATATATATGGAGAAAATATGTGTGATTCCTATGTTATCAGCTCTGACACAAGTGATTTGTGATTTTCTGGTTTCTATAGCTATATTAAAAACATTTGTAAATCTTTCATTTTTAGGTAAACATGTTCCATTTTATAACAAACCAGATGAGCAGACTGTTACCCCTTTTTAACATTTCCAAAGATTATGAAAAATGGTACTGGTAAACTATACCAAAACAAGAATTAAATGATGGTATTTCAGGCAGCATCCTTCAAACTGTTATGCATTTGTAGTTATAAAGTTAAACTGCAAAAGCCTTACGCCATCAAAAATTCTTGGAAATTTGTGTGTAAGAAAACAAGCTAGGAAGAAAATACTGCTGGGTGGATAAGGAATAGGTTTGGTATTTAGGAGACCTGGTTTATATACCCAGTTCTACTACTATCCTGGTTTTGTCAGGGCATTTCTCTCATTTTTCATGTGCCATCCAATATAACACCATTTTACTGAAGTGCTCACACAACTGTTGATAAAAGTGATGTGTAGCAGCTATGTATTTAATCCTCATCGCCAACTCGCTGCCTAAGTGCACTTGCACTGTTTTAAGAATACAGCCCTCTGCTTGAGTCAGTGGAAAAATTTGTACTCAACAGAGAGAAGGATTAGGTTAGTGTGGGAATTGGATTGTGTTGGTGTTATACTTGGCTTCTGACAAGAATAATATTGAAATCTCTGAAAAGGGGGGAGGCCTGGGTGGGGCAGATGTTAGCAGGGACACAGCTGAAACCTTTTTTTTTTAAAAAAAAAAAGTTTTTCTTCTTACTACTTTTTACCTTGACTGAAATGATTTCTCCCTCTCACCTTAGCTTGCTGAGTTTAGCAACAAAAGGTGAGGTATCTCAGAAAACTGATATCTGATGGAAGAACTGGACAATCAGTGGCTTTCTGTTATGGCAAAAATGATCAGATAGAGGTTTTTAAGCTGCAGTCAACTTCTGCCATAGTTCAGAATGCTGTGCTTCATTAAATCTTTGGGTAGTGGGTTTGTACTAATGTTTAATATGTGACTGCTGAAATGTCTGATCTCTGTGGGAGAAATGCTGGTGCTTTTGCTCCATAGTACTCTCCAGCATGACAGCAGGAGTCCCAGACTGTGATGGAGGCTTTGAGCAAAGACTGGCAAATTTGATGAGAATTTACCACACTTGTGACTCCGAGCCTGAGAAAAGATTGATAATAAGCTAAGTGCAGAAAAGAAGGTCAAGGCAGGAGGATGAGAGCATTATGGAAAGAGAGATGAGCAAAGATCTTCTAGAACAATGGAATAAAAGATGTTGTCTCTATTCCCCTTTCAAAATAGCAGACTAAATGATAATGGAAGCCACTCTGGAGAAATCAGAATGTGGGCTGTTCTGTGGGCTGAGGATTGGGGGCTGGAGAGAAAGGCAAAGAAAGTCAGAAAAAGAAAAATGCAGTAAAGATGGAAAATCCAGGAAGGGTTCAAGTGCAGTGCAGTAGGTTACATTAGAAAGAATGTTGTTGCATAGCATTGCCTGACAACATGTTACAGATGAAACAAATGTAAGACAAACAAGCCATGGCAGTGTTTTTAAATTGTAGATAGTGTTTTTGGTTTACATAGCCAGGGGAAGAGATGGAGGTACCTTCACGGGTAATAGCTGTTGAAGTCAGACTGATACTTTTTCTGCAGTCAAGTCTGTGTAAGCTTAGCAAGGCTTCTTGGTCAGTAAACCCTCCCAACAAAGTCACTTAATCTGAATTCATTTACCTTTCTTTTGGCTTCATAGGCAAATTTTCACATCAATCACAGCTATTTGTTTTTAATGGGGGCTGTCTCACTCCCAGCCCATCTTCTCCAGCTATTACCATACATCATGCGGAGCAGATATGGTGACATAGCAATCTTTTTCATTGTACAAGTAATTAAGGGTGCAGATAGCAATTTGAAGTTTGTAAAAATTCTGACAAGTCAATTGCCCCCTGCCCATTTTATACCCATAATCTGCCAAGGTAGACCTGTCACTGCAGACAACATTATCACTAAACCAGCAAGGGCCCTCATAGAGTGATATCTGGCAGTATGCTACTAAAAGATCGTAACAACAGCAAAAGGATATCTCAAAATAACAACTATAAAAAACCTGCCAGTTGCAATAAAAAATGTTGCCGCTAGGAAATTAAAAATTGTACACCACAGTGATCAAAGCCTATGGCTCACTACACCACTGCATGGCATAAACATAAAATTAGGACTTCTCTACAGTTGAGGCAGAGTCTGAGGTGCAACAAACACATTTTTTTTTCTCAAATATGAATGCCTCTAGTAAAACAAATGCAAATATGCAATAGTCTTGACAACTTATTTTTTTGTCATGTTGTGTTTTATATTTTCAAGTTTGGCTTGGAAAGCTTCCCCTCTAATGAGATGTGCAGGAAGACTCACAAATTTCAAAATACAAAGTACTATTGGTACTACGTACATTCTTGGTGCTTTGAGTAAAAAGAAAACAGAGCAGATGCTGTTTGATGTAATCAAAACAAATTACAATCTTAAAATATCATAAACATGCACTGTACTTTGGTATTATTCTGTTATCTTATTGTTGGAAAAGCATATTAAGTGAAATTTTGAATAGTTAACATTTAAAGTGAATAATACAACCTTTCTCTGGAACTCAGCCTGTATGTTTATATTTTTAGCTAATGATTTCTAACTCATTTTTAACTAATGATCCCTTAAAACTCTTGGCAAACTAAGATTTTCCATCCTGTTTTGTACAGTGTGGGAATCAGAATTCCCATCATTGTTTTGGTTTTTTTTTGAACCATATGCCCTTGCCTGTCACCAGAGCACTCTCTCTGCTTGGAGGCTCCCCTGGCTTTCCAAATGCCTGTTGTCATTGCTGACAAGCAGTCAATGTGTTTCTTAGATTGAAGGCATTGGCTGGAACGGTGATCTGCTGTTCCATTGTTTAATCTCTACCCTTTGAAAATTACATACAGGAACACTGAGATTATGGGTTTTGTGGGTTTGGTTTTTTTTCCTCCTGTTTAAATCTCATTTTCTGACCAAAACAGGCAATGAGAAATAACTCCTCCTTGTATGCTAGAACAGTAGTGATGTTACTTTTGCTTCTGGCAGACAAACTATTATTCATAGACAAGAGATGGGCTCTCTGCCCTCTCCACCACCCTGTGCCTTCCCTTGTCTTGGATGGTTCATAGTGGGGTTGGCTCTTTCTCCAGATGGATGCCAAAGTGGGCTTTTTGGTGGTTCCATAGCAGTTTTGAGGAGGTTGTGTAAAGCTTCTGTTCCCTTTCCTTAGTAAAGGCTCTTTCCTTAGGGCAGAGCTCTGACTCGGAGCAAGGGTGGAACTGAAACCAACCACTGATTTGGATGGCAAGCTATAGGCTGCCCTAGGTGCTGGAAACACAAGGCTAAATTCAGAGGTCCTAGGCCTTGGGTACAGTTGATTAAAAGGACAGGAGGGAACTTCCTGTTGAGTGATGAAGTAATACATATGTTCTGAAAATGCCAGCGTTTCTGTGCCCTGGTGTTTGAGAAATATTTCAGTCTCTTCAGATTTTGGACAGTGCATGATATATTCAACATATGCAATGTGAATTTTTAGTGACATTTAGCCCAGATGGAGTTTGCATGATACTCTTTTATCACTGTACATGCTGGAATACAAACCCTTACTCTGGTGGGCAGACACTTCTAAATCTAGACCCACTGGGCTGGGTCTTGTTCAAAGGCATCGTTGTGAGAGATTCTCTGCTATAACAGCAGTTCTGTGTTCCCTGGGTATCTCCATTCAGACTTGGTAATTAAAACAAAGTGCAGGCATTTCTTTTCCTTTCAAAGGGATACAGCATTCATTCTGCTAGCAGTGCAAGAGACTAAAGCAGTAGGAAACTGAACCACCCTTGCCTGGACTTAGTATGCATCTGATTCAATGAGTCCTTAGCTTTACTTTACTGTGGAATTATGTTTCAATATATAATATCTCTCCTACAAGTCCCTTAAAGACGAGGATTTTCCTATGGATAAGGCCATAGATCATACCTCAGTTGTGCTGGGTAGTTATTGTTAGTTCAAGTTTTATTATGAATCAACCCCCCAGTATTATCCTGTGGACATTATTCTACTTACGTAGGAGTGTCTCTTTTCCATTTAACTTATCAATTTAGTTTGCCTTAAGCCAATTTAAAGAAAAGTATTCTCTTTCTCAGTTAGGTATTCACTTGTGGAACTACATCAGTACTATTTCACACTACTGGAACAATTTCCTATGAATAAAGGCCTTCTGGCTGAGGAGATCTAAACTGAATTCCCACCTCAACTCTGTGGACTGACTTATCAAAAAACAGGAGAAAATTGCTGTGGCTTGGCGTCACAGGCAGCAGCAGCAGCAAACTGCAACAGCCAGGCCCCCGGTGAATAGCAAGCAGAGAACACTGGGACTGCTTCAAGTCCTTTCACTTTCGTCACTCATGTAGAGAAAAATCAGGTTCTTAGAGTCCCAATTTAGGTAGATTAGTTACATGCCTTAATATAGGAGTGAAGAATCAATATCTTAATCCTCGTGCTTTACTTCTTCTTTATTTCTGCTTCTTCTATCTGCTATTACATATAGTCTGTAGACTGTTGGTGCACCCTTTACTCTGCGTACAATACCTAGCCCAGAGAAGCTGTTTTTCATCTCATATGTCAAGAAACCATGGTAATTTTGAATGAGGAATCAATACCATTTAGTAGTCAAATATTCTTATTTTCTACACTTTTATTTTTTTCTGCTCTGCTTTTGTTCATGCAGATAGATGATTTTCACTCTCCCTGCTTTTCACCTCCAAGCTCAAGGTGATGTGAGCTTTTAATCAGCAGGCTCCCAGACTCTAGCTCTTGAGTTCTGTGATCATCAATCGAGTGCCAGCAACTGTCTTAAAATGGAGAGGTTAAAATTTAAAATGTCTTCCATTGTTTCCTGGTCTTTTTTTGGGAACAGGTATCAAGATTTACCCTGTTTCTAAAGGGATATTTTGAAGCTTTTGTAGATGTAAACATGGTAAGTCTGATGTCAAAATTGTTATATATATATATATATATATATATATATATATATATTCATTGTTATGAATATAAATGTTAATTTTATTCAGAACATTTAATTTCTTTTTTGTATAGCATTTTATGATTGTCACACTGCCACATACAACAGCTGACCTCTCTGCTATCACTGCAGAAGAAATTACGAGCAGGGAGTGTCTTGCTTGGTAGTTGGTGAATAATAACTTCAGTGATTTGCCTAAGGACAGTGGAACCCAAGATACTGATACAGTTTGTGCCTTTGTCAAGCTGTGGCAACTGAAGCCATTTACCTGCCTACTGCTCCTCATTACAGGTGTGTTGAGGTGGGCAGAACAACAAACAAAGAGTCAACATTGGTGCTTTTCTCTCTCCTTTCCTCTCCCATTTACCTCCTGAGTAGCCTTAGGCAGGATGATTCATGTCGATGATCTATGCCTTGGCTGACCAGTGTGTACAACGACAAAGTGGAATTCACTAATTATGCAGGTACCTTACACTCTTTCAACTAATATTTTTGAACTTCTGGGACCTTTGCATGGTATTGTGTATATGCCAAATTACATAATTTGTCATTAAGGTATGGTAGCTTTCACATTCTAATGTTCTTCATTTCTGGGATTTATAATATTTTTAAGTTATATATTTAAAGTATATTCTTAAAGTTATACAGTCTTGAGGTAAACATCACTAGAAATTAATTGGATGTCCAATTAACTGTGTGATCAGCTGTTATGTACAAGAAAAAAAAAAAAAAGAAAAAAAAAG
Organism: Lophotriccus pileatus; assembly: GCA_035583135.1. Lineage (NCBI taxonomy): Eukaryota > Metazoa > Chordata > Aves > Passeriformes > Tyrannidae > Lophotriccus > Lophotriccus pileatus. The sequence continues at coordinate 31,150,585 of JAWWES010000115.1, forward strand.
GCAGTTACTTTTTCCAGCAAGGGATGCCGAAAATCTGGAAATATTGATACTTGTTAAGTCTTTTGAGAGAGCGATGGCTGCTGTATGGAGGCCAAAAGTAGCATGTGCCTAGGAAGAGAGAGAAAAAAAATCAAGCTGCCTCTAGCATCTAGATTAATAATTTTCAAGGAAATAATAGGGAAAATAACTGCTAGAAAGAATGGCAGTGCATTTATGTGAATGTAAGGTTGGCTTAGGTTTGGTTTATCTCAATGTGTATCAAGAAATGAATACCATGAGTTTAAGTTCTTACGGTGATTGTAGTTTGTGATTTATTCTGCCAAAACAATGAATACAACCATGGAGACCAGTTGTAGTG
>JAWWES010000115.1:31151042-31200846 GCA_035583135.1 Lophotriccus pileatus
GTAGTGGATTTCAGGTTTAGTTTAAGGATATTCAACTATATCCGAGCAAAAACTAGGTTATTCTGTGTCTAGAGAAGAATGATGTATTCATGTCTCCAACCACTGGCATCGCAGTTTGTCATGATCCATCCCTTGTCAATGCTAGTCAGGTTTCTCTGAAACTGTCTTTCACTTTGAAATGAGTATTTGAATTTCTTATTCTCCTGGTATGTAAAATGGAAAGATTTGCCTTTCTATCTCTTTATGGCCAGGTTGAGTATGTTGGTGGTCTGACCAAAATTTATTTGGGGTTTGTTTGTGGGGTTATTTCTTTTCATTATCCCCTTTTAGAGAGAGATATTTTCTCATTTAGCATTTTATTTATTCTGGTCTTCACCAGAATATTCAGGCAGTCTTGGAGATCTGTAATTTTAGAATGACAGAGAATCTCTGTATACACTGATGCAGTCACAGGTCTATTAGTTCAACTGTGTGTGGAAAGAGTATTTATTTTATTTATTTTTATCAAAACATAAGTGGACCCAGTTATAGCCTTCCTTTCTGGTAGAAAATGCTGTAATGGAGTGATAAGGCTAAAAGAATCAGGAACCTCATCCCTCGCTTATGTTTTCAGAGCGGGAGCCCCACGAACCTTGACTGAAAGACAGGTAATAAGGTGAAATTCTCAGAGTAGGAGATCTGGGAGATATGGCTTTCCTAAGGGAATTATACAAGCTAGCTTGAAGTTTAGAAGGGTTCCAGTGGCAGTGGCATAGACTTTTCACAGGAGCTTCTAAAAACTGAGTTGTGGACACATTTCCATGAATTGTATTTCTAAAGGAAATAATTTTTGCTATAAGAATTTCGATAGCTTTTAATTGTGTGTATCCACTTCCAAATTTCTACTGCAACTAAAATCCAGGAAGATTTCATGACTTAGTTTACTAATTTATAGCTTCCATCTAGCAACTTCAGTGTAGATGGTATGCAGAAAGAGTTCTTCTTTGTCCTGAGTACTGAGTGATCTGAATTGCCATAAAAAATGCAATTCTGACACCAAATTTTGAATCTCTTGGTCATAAACTTGTGCATTCTCATGTAGTGAAATATCAAGGGGCAGGACTACAGCATGTGTGTGATTGGCAAGAGAAGTGCTGCAGTACTCATTTTCACAGCTGGAGCCTTGGACTGACATTAAAGCAAGTGACTTGGCATGTAGGTAACCATTCTGTACTGTTAAATAGCACTTCCACACATTGCATGTGCACACTTTTTTTACAGAGTCTCATAACATAATTATTGGCTGATGCTACTAGGTAAATGTCTGTTGAGCTTGGAATTGATTTCTGGAAGCCATGGTAAAAGAATTCCTTCAGTGACACCAAGTTTCACTTAGTTCTGTGACACCTAAATAGCTCGCCAAAATTTAAACAGATGTGATATTTACCTTATGAGTTTTTCAGCCTAGCTCAATAGAAGTAGCTAGCTGAGCCATAAGTCTCTAATACACTCTGGTCTTTCTGAAATGATGCCACTGAATTACAGGGGGTCTTTTTCACCAGGACTGTTGTCAGAAGTGAAGTGATAAACACATCTATTATTAAACACACCATACAAGCACATTCTATTCCAAAATACAAAAATAATAATAAAAAAGCCCAATAAACTTCAAAGACAACACCTGAACAGATGTGTGTTCTGTAACAATCAGTTAACATCCTATAATATCAGCTGCAGATTTTCTACAAGGTATTCTGAACACTTGATGAGCATCCTGGATCTCAGTATTGATTGACAGAGGGTTGGAATGTATTTGTGTTTAGTCTGTGAAACTTTGGAATTTTTTTAGCTTCCTGTGTGTTCTTTCCACTTGAACCAATACTTTCTAAATTGCTTAAAAAAACCTTCCATACAAAATTGCTTGGTAACGAATTCTGGATGAACCCACCTCTTCCACATACAGTAACAATTAGATTTTAGGAATAATAATGAATCCTCAGCTAATGACAATTTTTGTAGTATAAAATTTCTCTTTTAAGTGAAATGAATGGTGTTCCAGCTTCTGTCCATTTGTACTAGGTCCACACAGAGATCTGCAGTTGTTGGGAGAAGTGACATAATGAAGTGAAGTGGGCATTTAGAATACCTTCTCTGAAACAGCTTATTCTTAAGGCTCCAAGTGCTGGCAATTCTTTGAAAATAGTTACATTTTCTGGTCTAGGTTTCTCTTTTCACTGTTATGTGAGGCCTCAGGTGATTTGGTTGAGAGTTTGTTATATCACATGCTTGTTTTTTTGAGCCTTTTTTTTAAAAAAAATCTCCCACCTCCTCCTGATTTGGCAACTGACACTGTTTGGATATGTAGCACGTTAAACGTATATGAATGCAAATAATTATCTGTATGTCATGAAGACGCAGATTAATTCTGTTCTTTCTGTGTTTGGCCATGAAAGTTCAAGTGTTTCAAAATCAGCAAGCTTCTTTTAACTAGTCTTACTTAAGAAGGAAAAAAAAAAAAAAAAAAGGGAAGTTCCAGAGATGCTAAAAAAGGATGATATGTGAAATAGTCAAAGAAGTTTAGCTTGTCCATCCATTGAATCCAAAATTAGTATTGCCAAACTTTGTGTGAACAATACCAAAATTCATAAAGGAAATTGGAGGTAAGGCAAACACTGGTAAACTTCAGTGGCAGCAGAAGGGACCAAGATTACTCCATTATCTCTATGGAGCTGCTGGAGAGCAGTGCCAAGGAAAATTTTCCTCTCTGAAAATTGTCAGTTTCAGAGAGGAAAAGGAACTGTATAACATGTTGCTAGTGCTGTCTGCAGGAGAAGTACCTGTACAGCTGCTACACATGAGATCTTCTAGACTTGGTATGTAGGAAACTGTCTGTGGAGTCATCTGAGAAGTAGAAAAAAACCCAGTGAAATAACAAAGTGGCTACAGAAATACAGTTATAGCTTCCCTATTCAAACTAAGCCATCTGCTTCTATAAACAAAATACCCTATACTATGTTATTTATCCCTGTTCTCTAAAATTCTTTCTTATTATGAAATTATGCATCCAGCTCTATAGTATTTTGTCTGTTTCTCCTGAAACTTGTATTTTAAGGTTTTAAAGTTCTCTAAGGTCCTACTGCCTTCATATTTTGCCTCCAAAGCATGCAAGGGGGAAAAATATATTTAGAACATTTTATTTTGTTTGCCATCTCATAGATCTGTGGATCTGTAGGAGCTTTAAGCATTCGGAAGTCCTTGATAGATTAAGCAATAATAAGGCAAGAATGAGAACTATGTGTTTTATTTTTAAGAGCTGACACATAAAAATCTTTGAGGAGACAATACATACGATTGGTAATCTTTTGTAAAAGGTCATTTATAAATAATAATAAATACTTTTATAAAGAGGAAAAATATTTTGAGTTGGTAAAAATGCTAGAGCTGGATATTCTGCAGTCAGGACTTCACTTATTTAATGAAGACAAACAAGTGCAGTCAGAGCTTTGTCTCATTGCCACTAAATAATAGAGGAAATATTTTTTCTCTCTAAACCAGGTGTGTGGGAATTGAAGAAGTGGCATGAGAATACAAAGTGTCTAGCTTCATTGCAGGAATGAGGCCAACTCATTGAAAAGGAGCAGGGAATTGCAAAGCTGTTTACAAAGAGGCAAACTTGCTCAGAGAAGGCATCTCTGCCCAAGCCTGGTAAGTAGGGCAATGCCCATCTGGGAGCACTAACAACCACTACTGCAGTATCTAACCCCTCAACTCAGAAATCCCCCCAGTTCCGAACAGAGCGTGGGCTTTCATTTAGCAACCTCTGTCTCTATGTATACATGCATGTATATATAGTACACAATGCACAGTTCTGGAAATAGACATACGTATTGAAAGGATTTGGGAAAACTCTTCTCTGTTCACAGGATCTGAACACTGCTTTCTGCCCTGTATGTCAAGTAGGACCTTGGCGATCCTTGCCTTGCCTTACTCCTCTCCTTGACAATGCCAAGTTTTCCCAGGCAGACACCTCTTCCCTTTCTGACTTTTTGTCCTTAGTGTATTTCTGGATGCCAAATGCAATTCAGCTTCTGGATGTTTGAAAGTCTTGGAGGTGAACCTATTGTGACTAATTAGAATGACTGTGCACTTAAACTCAAGTACATGAGATGTTGCACTGCTTGCTTATGGAAAACTAGTGTGGGGCATACCAGAGTAGAGGTGGTAGATTTACAGCATACACAGACTTACTGTATACATACATATATACATATACATACATAGCTTATCACAGAAAATATTGAGGGTCAGACATCTCATAACTTTGTAGTTCTTGTATGAGGCACTTGATGACATAACCTTTTTGCTACCCTGAGCAAGCGATGTGCTTGCACATGTGCAACATATTTATTTATAAGGCATCTTCAAAGATGGTGCAGGATGCCCAATATTAAGGAAGGAAGAAAAAAAGCTTTACTAGAGCAGCCTGAGCTCTTTCCTCTTTTATGGCAAAACTCACATATGGGTGATGTGATCTATCAGCACCTGCTCAGGCACATACTCTGAGATTCACTTGCAGACAATTTCTCTGGACTTCCATTTAACATCAGAATTTTCCTCATGTTCTGGGAAACCCCATATTCTCCCTCACTGCTGTTAGTCCTGTTGGTGGGTAGCCTCCCTGTGCATTTCTGCTTTCAGAATCAACAGAAAGAAGTAAGAAAAGGGAATATTTTGGGCCCCTCAAGTTATGTATCTATCTCATTTATGCATATATGCAAGATGTGGGATGACAAGAAAGAGAAAGGTGAATCAAATAAATACTCTTGCTTCTCTGTATTTCAGTGAAGAAGATTTTCAGCAGCTAATGCCAGCTGTACAGGTCAGAGTCACATTGTCATGGGCCTGTAATTAATTACCTACTTCCATGTTTTTGTAATTTGTGGTGTACTGACAAACATAGGCTGAAAGAGCACAGTGCTTTATAAATAATCCTAATTTTAAGTTTTAAATTTTTTTTTAATTTTTTAAAATAATTGAATTGACTTTTTCAGAAAAGTGAGGCAATAAAACCACAGAGTTCAGAAAGACTGAGAGAAAGCAAATGAATACAAGAGTAAATACACCATTCAAATATCCTAGTGACTGTTTCTATAAGAGGAACTTCCATAAAATATTACAAAGCTACAGAATTTCCCATGAAAAAGGGATGATTAGAGCACACTGAATCGTAGGTGAACTAATGAAGCTACTTGCAGACAGAGGGCAAAAAAAACCCTAAAAGCATGAACCTGTTTACAGCAGGTTTCATCATACTGTGGAGGTGTCTGGCTCCATCAGGACTATAAACTTTGGCTCCATTCTTTCTATTCTCTCCAAGTAATTAAGTCAGAAGATGACCTAGGTCTGAGTTATTCCCTCTCAGCAGTTTTTCTGCTCTGAGCTCAGTGGAAACTGGCTTCTAACTGTGCATTTCGCCAGTGATGGAGAAAACACTTATTCTTATCTAACTGTTTCTGTAGCCAGGTGATAGGAAAGCAAACGATATTGTGGAAGCTGTTAATCCCAGCTATTGCTCTAAGTTATTGAATGAAGGGCTTCAAGGATGGTGGTTGTTGTTCTTGTTTTCAATCTTAAGAGTGAAAAAGAGGAGGAATTCAGATTATGGATAAAGGCAGAGGCTCCTAACTCATCTGCAGGAGACATTCTAAGCTGATAAAAATTTTGTTTTTGAGACGTGAAAGAGAATGAAAGGCTTTGCCAATAGCAGCATAATGTTCTTGCTTAAACCAAGCTGATATAAATCCATTACTTAATGTAGAAGAATTGGAATAAAGTGTGACTGGAGTTCTTTTTGTATAAAAAACTGCCTCAAATTAAAGAACAGTGGGTACAGATACACTTGGATCTGCTCCATCAAATAATTTATTTTCCCTGTACCAACTAAATTGAGGAGGATGTTAATTCTGTTGAGTAAAATTGAAATACGCTTTGTGCCTGTGATGACTAAATGATTTTTTTCTGGGATAAATTCTGTTTAGTCTGGCAGAACTAAGACTTATTCTGCTTTGTTGATAATGTCTGGTACCCCAATAGTTGATCTATTCAGAATCTCTTTACCTACACAGATCAATCAGGTTGTATATTGAGCAGAAGAACTGCAATTCTCAAGTGATTTAACAAGGAGGATAATACGAATGTGTGCATGCACATGAGATAGTTCGATTCCATAAGTATATTATGGATATAATATCAAGTGAAGATACATGTTGTGGGATAGAACATGTTAGTGAAAGATATCTATAAATGGACAACTCAGGTAAATGTTTTCATCAGAGAGCTCCTTCAATGGGATTTGAAATATCTAGGTGGAATTTTTTGAGTGGATTCAGGAAGACCTTTCTAAGTTTATGTGCTCAAACTATGGAATGGCAAGCGTGAGGAAGTTAATTAAAAAACCAAAAGCCACCATAATGTTAAAATTGATTGAAACATGGTGAAACTGTCTTTGTCTATGTGGACTTTGAGATAAAATATTCTTCCCCGCCTTTTTTTTTGCATGATAATATTTGGTTTTGTGAGATTTTTCTCCCATTTTCTTGCAATGTGATGAGCATAATGAAAACAGACCAACCCCCCATTTCACTTGCTTAGAGACATGGGAGAAACCAGACAGACAACAAGATCAAAGGGCATAATGGATCTAATAAAAGAATATACTTTTTTGCATAAAGCATAGCCATTCCCTCATAGAAATCAGAGCCTTGGGAGTTCAGCCAAACAAATCTTGTAGATGCATTTGATAATGTTAGCTTGCATAACTGAAAAAATTATTCATGATCCTAAGACAGCAACTCAAGCTTGCAGCTTTATTGAATAAAGGAAATGCTCATTGATGGAGCAGGAATTTTCTTATGCATATACATATATATAAATATATACTACTACCCAAATGGTAGTTAGTATATTATGGGCTATTTGTCTTTGAAAACTCTGCTACTGTGAAATCCAAAGGACAAACAGAGTAATGACTTGAACACATGTTGTAGCTGTAGTGTAGCTGTCAAATACCTATCTGCTTTTCTCAATCACCTCTTGAAAGAATCTGCTAAAAGAAATGACTCCCTGCTCCACGTCTGACTTTGATACCTTCTGAACTTGACACAGTTCCACAGAAGCATCCAGATCAAAGCTTCTTCTTTCCTTTTCTCCCCACATCTCTTCTGGCTTCCCCCACTCATATTAGTAATAATGCTAATATGTCCATGAGAAGTGCCAGATCAGAGAGCTGATGAGAAGGAGGAATTAAAGCTTAACACTTCCCTCACTGTCCCTCCCCCACCTGCTGCCCCAATACACACATTCTATCACAAACCACTGCCTCCTATATTATAGCTCTGTTAATTCTCTGACTGTTGGTGAAAAGGCTTTTGCTCCTCTGTCTTCCTTACTTGTAGTGGCTCTGGCCCTCACCTAACTGGTGTGACAGTTCTGGTAGCTAAACTGGCAGAGAATGCCATTAGGATAATTTAACTATGTCATGAAACTGTACTCTGCAGGGCTATTTCATGTTTCTTCCTCACATTCCCTCATCTAATTGTCAAATTGATATGTGTAAAGTGATGTAAGGTACACACCAGTACATTAGTTTAGGGCCTTGTACTTGCTAAGAGGTACTTGATAATTGTGGGAATTATGTAGTGTGGGGGGGGAGAAGATCATAAAAAATAATAGGTGGAATGAAGAAGGAATATTTAAAAACATTTTTATCCATTCATCTAGTCTAACAGTCTGTGCCTTACACCAACTTAGAAACCCTTGCCTCCAATTCCCAATATACAACATCACTGTCTTACTTAAATACCTCCAATTTTGTTCTGTATGTGCCTTATCAGTTTCAAGAAATGAAGAAATGAGGCATTATAACTCCCCTACAGGTATCATTCTTCTTCTTATGTACCAGAAAAGCCATTTCAACCTGTTTAGCTACATCTTATTGTGAATTCATTATGAAGGGCATTTCTGATATACTTTATAATTTATGTTATATTTTCCTTCATTTTAGCTCAGACTTTCCTGTCATCATCTGTAAGTTTGCTTAGCACTGTCCCCTTGGTGCTTTGTTCTTTTCCATGATATGCGTTGTCTCATTATTATTGAATTTAAACCTGAGTAATTTTTACTTTTCCTCAAGTCGCTTCTCAGTTAAGTTCCAAAAAGGTCAGAACATCTTCTACAGTTTAGATTCTGAATCACATTCAAGCAACTTAAATGAAAAAAAAATCAATTTAAAAGCTTCCTGTGACAGTGTTTGTACTCACTCGTAAAATATTTCAGTCACTAGTGAGATGCAATTAATAAAGAGGCTTTATTGTAGAGATAGTGGCACTTTAATTTACTGTTACTATTTTTTTTTTTTTGCAATGGGATATTCATGACTGACAGTCTCAATGTCTTATTACAAATGTCATTAAGATTGGATGATCTGTGTACACTATTGGTATATTCAGATTACATACTCTTTCAAATGATGACACTCCCTTGGGAAGCACTGCAAACATTTGAGACGTAATTTGGCATGAGGAGGAGTCTACTGAGAATAGCATTAAGCTATATCTTAAAGCTCCTTATTTCTCATTACCTGTAAGACTTGATTTGTACACACTCCCAGAGCCCTCTGCTAGCTTTATGTCTATGAGGAGGCAAGCTCAACAAAGATTATGGGGAAAAAAATCTAATCTCCTATACGCTTGCCAGAGTTAAAACTTGTGTTGCCATCTGCACTGTTTGTAAACCAGCAAACACAGGGACTTTACAACAATGTGTGCTGATTTTGATAGTGCAAATTCTTCCTCTTGCAGCCTGTATTTCTGCTCTTTATTCATTCTAATGATGCATAGCTTGTCTGACATTTCTTGTATGTAGGTGGAATTTGGAAGATGTTACATAGCACTAATCAATTCTGAATCTGTCTGAACGTTGTGAAAATCAGAGCTTTGAGCTAAGGATCAGGCATATAAATACAGACCAACAAAGCCTCTATAGGCTTTATCTGCTAATGTTGCATAAGGAAGACAAATTACAGGGATCTACTTCAAAAGTCCTGAAAATTGGGAAAACATGAAGAAGAAGAAATGCTTAGAATATTTACTTTTAACTGAAAGGAGCCATTCTCTGTACAGAAGAAACAACTCTATCTGCAACAGTTAATACTTATCCTGTTACCTATTCTGCCAGCCGGTAATTCCCAGCAGTCCAGAATCAATGCGCTGCATCTATTCAATAATATCACACCAGCAGCTCCAAAGGGTGGAGAGCAGGATGTATTACCAAAGAAATGATGTGTGAATAAAAAAATAGATGAACACAAAAAACCTGGAAAGTTCTGAAAGTCTTGCAGTGGCAGCTGCCCTGCTTTAGTAATGAAAAACAACCAGAAACTTTCATAACAGTAGATGAAAATGGGTGATAAAGGGTTTGGTTTGGCCAAGCATGTTATTGGATCCTGTCTGCATTATCTTTCTTTGCCTTGGACATTTCACAGTCTGAACTAATAATTTTGCTTTATAATTCCATGGTTTTTTAGCAGTAATGGTATTGCTGTAGCTGTGATAAAAGAAAGGGCTAGTGTGTCCAAATCTTAGTGACTTTCCTTTTCCTTTTAAGTCGGCCTTGCAAAATAAGAATAGAGTAGAATAGAATAGAATAGAATAGACCAGAATATTTCAGTTGGAAGGGACGTACAGTGATGATCTAGTCCAACTGCCTGACTAATTTAAGGCTGAGAAAGGATCTGTACTCTAGAAAGCAGTTTACTTCTATTGCTGTCTGAAAATAGCACATTAGAGCTATTCCTACAAAATCTAGGTGGAGATGTATATTTGGAGACACTTTTCATATGGTTGCATTCAACAAAAGCAAATCTAAATTGGGGATTTTCTGATTCTTGAGCATTTACATCTAAATTTTTTCATCCTACTAACCATGTAGTGCATGCAGCTTCTAGAAATGATGAAAAAATACTTGGAGAAAAACTTCTGTCTGCTCATTATTCACTTAATTCATTACTGGAGGTAACACTGGCTAAGACCCCTGCTGACTGACACAGTCCTATGGGTGAGCCATGCAGAGACAGTGTCTGGTTTCATAGGAAGACGGGAAAGTTGGACTCACTATCTTCCTTCCACGCTTCAAAGTGTGCTTTAATGGACAAAGATCCTCCTTGGGCCTGCTTGACTCCCTCTATGTCTGGTCTCATCTACCTTGCCTTCCGGTTTTGTTTCCTTTCCTGGCAGATACTATAACTCTACCTGTATCCATCCTTTTATTCAGAAAACCTACCTACTCTTCTTTTGTTGTCTACATACATTCCTGAATTCTTCCTTTCCCTTTTCCGGGTTATTTTCTTTGGCATGGCCTCTGGAATTTGCTTTTTCTTTCTCAAGACCTTGCTCCTCATTCAGCTGCTTCTCAGTACCTAATAATTAGTTCATTCAGGCCTGGTCTTGCACTCCAGTGTCTTATTCAGAATGCCCCATCTCTGCAGCACTGACTCCCATTTCCCATTTATCTTGCACAGAGGTTCTCAGCTACCTCCCAAAACACACTTGATCTGAAATGCACAAAATTCGTGTACTTTCCTTTAAATCTTTCAGCCTAATTCAGCCAGCCCCCAGATCTCTTTTGCATGGCACAAGTAACACTTCCTCCAGTCTACATCTCCTCTCCATTTTATTTGTAGCATTAGGTGTTCTCCTACACAGTTCTTAGGAAGGTCCTGGACTCCAGCAGTGTTGGAAAAAGAAATGTTCTTGGTTCACGTGTTTGCAATTGCAGGAAAACTCCACTTGACCTAACACAGAACGTACTATGTAACGAATAGGAAATTTATGAAGTTTTTTTCTTGTATGGGGAAAAAGAGTGTTTTTTTCAAAGTGGTAAACTCCTACCACATCAACTCTAACTTTTAAAATCCATATACAGCTAAATTTTGACTGACTTCCCACAAAAAAAGAGCTCAGCACTTGACAGAGGGAACCCAACTCCAACTGGCTTTTAATTGCAAAAGTGGTTTCAGCAGAAGTAAAGCAGTGTCTGAGTAGATTAATGTGGGGGTGATGTTTCTTTTAAACAGTTTGTTTTTCAGACAGTATAGATAAAATTTATCAAACCAATGGAGAGTGACAAGCAGGGTCCCATAAAAGGAGATGTTAAGAAATTTTAATTACTATATTTTTCATACAGACAGTATTTTGTAGCTAAGTAATTACTCAGTTGTAATCTTCCCACCCTTTGCTTCTTTGTTGGTCCATTCCAGACAGAAAGTCCTACGAGAACCTGAAAGTTGGTCTGTGAAGCACAGTCCAAAGGAAAATGTTTTTCAGTGGTGTAAGGGTATCTAGTAGAGGTTACAGCACAGAGCCCTCAGAATCTGTAATACTAGGGAGGTATTCTGGGCTGGGTAAGTTTCATGTGAGGGTTGTGCACACAAAACTTATTCAGTAGTGTTAGTCACCTTACCTTTGACAGAGTGATCTTAGGGAATTGCCCTTCCCTGAGGATTTTTTGTTTATTTCAGAGGTGGATGTAGTCTCTGAACACAGTAGCAGTCATGCTGAGCATGATTGTTCACAAGCAAGTGCACAAAATATACTCGTTCAATAATTTTTGTTTCTGTGTTTTGTTTTATTTTTAACGTTAGGGGTTCATCCTGACCTATGTAACCCTCTGCACTGTGTCATCCCGCATCCTAGTGTAACCCTGACTTGCAGAAGATGTATATCATTATCTTAGTGATAGGCAGCAAGCTTCATAAACTTAAGTGCAGACAAAGCCACAAAGCACAGGTGATGAGGAACATGAACCAGCTATTTGCAGCTTGAATGCACATATGTTAATGGGTTTTTTTCTTTTTTACTCCTAAGGTTTTGTCCATAGACTTTCTTACTTTGATAGTGCTCATACAGTAATTTGTAGGTTCTGTTGAGGAGATCAGAATCCTCTGTTTCTCAGCAAAATTTGATTTCCCATCTGTTTCTGACAGATTTCTCTATGCAGCAGCCTCTGAGGAATAGTCTTGTCATTCTTGATGCATGGGAAGTTATGACCATAACTCATGCCCTTTTAATGTTCCTGGGTGTTATCTGAATAAATCCCTGACATTAAAGTCTTAACCCTTTTTAGTCCAAAAATTGACATTTTCAGAGCTTAAGCTCCTCTCTCTGGCTAATTTTCCCCTTGTTCTGCCAGATGTATGCAATGTCACTCATTTCAAAACCATTTGCACTGTGCTTTAGAAGCTGTAACATCTTTAAATGGAAGTAATTACAGACTTATTCAGGGGCTGTCACCCTCCCTTTGCATCTTTCATCACTGTTACCACTGGCATAAAGAAGTCAAGTAGACAGTGTTCTTTTGTTAGATTTTGCTAGTTTCTTTCAGGATCAAAGATTCTTCCTTAATATTGTCCTGGAGGTCAAGGTGATAAAGTGCAGGTTTTCCAGCCAATACATTACATCTGAATATCACTCTGCTTCACACAACCTTCATGAATTATCACTGTTAAGAGAAACTCTCTTTAATCAGTTCTTATGACTGTGCTTGCTGCTTCAGTTCCCTATCTCTCTTTATTATTTTAAACTGAAGAAGAGCTATTGGATAAAGTTTGTTCTTTTTATTTTCTCCAATTGCTTGCTTACCATTTATATCCCAAATTTATATCCCAATCTTGTGTCCCCTTATTTCTTTCCCCACAAATACAGATAGCAGTTGCTGTAAGAATTAACCTGCTAAATAAATCCTGTTCATTCAAAATGATTAATTTAAATGAATTAAGAGAGCCAGCCAAGTCAAATGAACAAGCTGCTATGCTATTGATTCTTGTCAGAGTTGTTTATGAATATGATGCGGCATGATAAGAATTAACTAAACTAACTAAATTAAAGATTTTAAGCGGTAAAGAGATGTGCTGCCTGAGTCCACATGAGCAGCATTAAGTTCTATATGTATTGTTATCAGAGCTTACTTTTGGGGTGCTCTCTTTCTTACTGTCTGATGTTCTTCATCATCATCATCATTATTATTATTATTCTAAAGCTGCAGATGTCTTGTGGCCTTCTGTGTATATTAAGTTCTGTAACAAAAAGTCCATTGCTGTGGAGCAGCACCAGTTCTTATTTCTATAAGACAAGAAAACTGAGCCAAACTTATAGATGCCATATAATTATCCTTGTGAGAGCTTAACTTGCAGTAAAGCTTTTCGTTTACACTTTTTCCTTAAGAATATGGCATGGTAGTCCACTTTTGTGCCTGCTGACTTAATGCCATCTTGTAATGTAAAAATGTCATTCAGAAGTTGAGGTATCAGCCCACAATTAGGGAAATCTGTATTCAGTTCCCTGTCATGATAACGGTCCAAAATGGTTTTTAAAGTTTGTGAAGCAGATGGGGTATTTGGTCTCCTTGTAGTCAGTGAGACCTGGCCTCCTAGAGTTTTCTTAAAAAGAAACAGCCAGTAAAAGAACTCTTTAGTCTTTAAAAAACACATTGAATAATCTGTTAAATAGCATCATTTCCAGAGGTCTGTGGAAATAAAGACATTAAAGATTTTAAGGCACTTAATAGTTAAAGTAGCTGGTAAAACATCACTTCTAAAAGAGAGGACTTATTTTCTCAGAATGGGAAGACATGAGTTTATTTTTCCAAGAAAAAAATTTACCTGCATAGTAGTATTGGTTTGTTCTTTGGAGATCATGATATGGAATATAATAAGCAGTGTACATAATTTAACTTTACCATCTTCTTACTATTTAAGTCAATATAATATTTCCCTCCCTTTTTATCACTCTATTTTTCACATTGTGGTGATACAATATGAAATGCTTTCTTGAAATCCATATAAAATTCTGAATACTTACATATTTTTATTATACAGTCATTCCAGGTTATGTATTCCATGCAACCTAAACTCTTTTATAGGCAACATTTGATGCTTGGATGATGTAAGAAGCTCTGCCCTGTCTGCCTGCTTCACAGTGCAGTCAGATTTTTTGGCCATATTGCTGCTGAATTTATGTTTTTCTATACTATTCTGTCAGTTTAGTTCTCAATTGTTGTTTCTAACTCCTGTTGTATACTTTGTGTCAAAAATTTTGATAAATTTCAAACATAAATAGAAAGGAAACCTCAAAAATTAATATTTAAAAGAAGGCTTACAATTCTTGCTGTTCCATAGTCCTCTGAGGTTTAATTTGTTTGGGTTTTTTAAATTTTATTTTATTTTAGAGAACATTTTAATGAAACTGCTTTTTTCTTTCTTTGCACTTGTACCGAGTAGGCAATATTTTATAGATGTCATGTCCATGTTCTTTGCCCATCCAAAACACTCTTGTGCTTCATTTTACTTCAGGAAGAAAGCATCTCTGAACAATAAAACTGGAGGAGAGATTGTAGTGACCACACTGCATGTAATAGCAACCTTAGAGAACACATGACATCCATGCTGGATTGGTGCTCTACTAGCGCAGAATGGGGCCAGCCCTAGCACCTTTTCACAGCTTTTACTGCCTGGACTGTCCCAGGTACCTGTCACTTCTGTGATAGTTATTTTTCACACTTAATTATGAGCTTTTGGAAGAGCTTAAGGCTGTTCAGAAACATGTTTTTGCTTAAAACAAGAGCTGCACATCTATTTGAAAGAAGGGCTTTGAATAATTTCAACAGCTGCAAGAATGAAAAAGAAACACATGGGCTACAGTTTAAGAGTTATTGGAAACACTGGGGCTGCAGTGAAAGTCCCTGGTAGAGTATGTATTTTATAACTAAGGGTGTGATCTGTAGTAGTTAAAATGGGAAAAAAGGAACTGCATCAGTTTGGTTACCCATTTTTGGGATATATATGAAAGCCTGTACCCAAACAGGTACATGTTTGTTAATGCAAATGTTTCCAAATATCATCCTCAGATACACTGATGCTCTCATATGGGCTGTGTCTACTGCGATATTTGCTGTTGGTCTCAGTGGTGTTCTGAATGAGCGCCAGCATCTTGTCTGCACCACTATTCCTAACCAGAATCATCTTTACTGCATCTCCAACACAGCACTAGGATATCTCCTGAGCTTTGTTGCACTGCATAAAGCAGTGCAATCATTCTTCAGACACACTGTTGTAGTCCATAAAGTTGTCCTTTCCTGGAGCTGCCAGAGAGGTCAGGAGTGTGAGAGGGGACACAGAGGGGAGGAAGTCAAGACATGGAATTTTTGGGTTTGCTGCTTACTGATTTTCCCTGTTGGAGACCTGCACGGTGGGTAGAAACAATGCCAGGAAAGGGGAAACTGGAGGTGAGGACACCCCAAACCGACCTCAGCTTTGTAGGTCTGTGGAACTTCCTGGTCTGAGATGAACTGTCATTTAGGATCAAGCTGAGGGGCTTGCAGGAGACTGGAGTCTAGCTGGAAAACAGACTCTAAACTGAACACCTTCTAGGACTGTAAGCACCATGCTGTAACCAGAAATCTCTCTCAGGACTGCTTAGACAAGGTTTAACAAGGTATTATTTATAGTCTTATGTTGTTACAGTTTTATGGAAAACCATCATAGCATTGACTGGAGAATGACCATAAGTCATATTCAGTAATTTTGATCAACAAAGTGTTACTACACAGCTACAGTACTCTATTATATAACAGAGGTTCATTAAAATTCTGTCAGAATCATATCACTCATTTTCAGAAGCCTTTTGAAATTCCAAGAGAACCTTTTGCTTTCCTCCCTATTATTCCTTATAGGCCTTTTTATAAGAACAGTTTCTGTTTAGCTAGATGTTGGTGGTTCTCTAGTCTCTGGCTCTTTATGAGGCCAGGAATACCAGCAAGACTCTCCATGTACTGTGGACCAGATCCAAAGCACACTATGTAGTCACTGAAAGTCTTTTAAATGATTTAAATAAATGTTGGCTCAGGCCCTGTAATAGTGGCCAACTTTTTCTCTGCCATAATGGTCATAACAGTGTTTTTAAAAAGTCTGTCTTTTTCTTTCTTGGTAAATGGAGCATATGCCAGCATCATAATTGGTTCAGAAAACACTGTGTATGTGTTCAAAGGACACTGAATAGCTCTGTGCATGGAGTGCTATCAGACGTAGGAGGATGTTTCTGCTGAGCCATTTAGGCACATGTTTACTGTTGGTATTGCTGCCTCTGTTCTCCTCTTCCTGCTGTGGTGATAACTGCACAGATATTTTTTTTCAGTGCTGCTGCTTTTTTAAAGTGGTTTCTGCTTTGGAGCTCCAAAAGAGCATGTCTAAGTATATATAAAGCGGATGTCACATCTGTGAATAATATATAAAAAATTGGCTACCATATTTGTTACTTTTCTGGTCTTTCTACTGAACATGGTTGTTTCGTCACTTTTAATAATCAGATTTAATTTTCCAAAAGGGAAATGCAGTAAAACTGTAATGTAAAATCTCTGATTAGGTGTGTGAAGATGATGGCTTGAGTTTTAATTTGCTCTTATGATCTTTACCCCAAAAATGAATTAATCTTTTTTTTTCTGTGACTGCTTCTAGAGTCTGTGAAAAACATTCTAATGTTGGTCCACCTGGTGGGCACATCCCTACTATCTATGCAACTGTGGCTCTTAAGTATGGCATTTCTTTTGCAGTGTCCTTCATATTCACTGCTAAAGCCATGGAAGTAATAATGTAACTGTGTATTAAGCAGCTTCAATATTTAGATCTCACAAGTCTCAGAAGTCTGCATTTCCCATAGATGCAAAGTTCAATGAATCCCTCTTAACTACAGAAAGGGGAGGACTGAGATGGCCAGGTATATATATAAATAAATTAGTAGGACCTTAAGGCATGCAATAGAAGACTATCTGACCTGGCAAGTATGGAAAGCTTCCTAATTATTCCTTGGGTCCAAAATTTGGACAACTTGATATCTCAAAATAACACATTTGCCTTTAAGTAGACTTGGGATTAAAATATGGATTTATGCCAGCGTGATGACAAAATCTGATGGGTAAGGAAGTGTGCAACTTACATCTACCTGGATTTACCTTCTGATATTGTAACCCACATGCTTATGGTTAATTAAATTACTGTGTACCTTACTATATTACCAGGGAGCACTGCAAAGCCTACAACGCTGGTCCCTGCCCCAGAGAACTTTACAACCTAAGTGTAATCACTAAGTATTTAAGCAAAAAGAGATAGAAGAAAGGGGAGCAAAAGAAACAGGCAGTATTTTGTCCATATGTTCTGTGGAGTGACAGTGTCTACAGACTCACAGTCACCAAAATTTTCCTACAAAACATCACAGGAATTTCACAGAGGACAGAGGTGCTTTTGCCCAGGGGGTCTGTGTATCCCATACGATGGAAAAAGCTAGCTGTAAACTAGGCAACCTGAATTCCCAGAATATTATGCCATGTGGGTGATGTGCTCTGTCTCAGCTAATTCACCTTGACAGATCCTCAATGGGCACTTCACCCCAAATATTAGAGACAATCTGTGGGAAAGCTAAGGAGTAATTTTTTGAAATTGTAGTGAATGGGCACTGGAGATGGATACTAGGCATACATTAGCAGTGTGTATTTTAGTGCTCAGTAAGAAAAAAAAAATAGGCAAAATACAATATGGAGCCAGTGTACTTCTGATAACAAGTAGCCCCTTAGCACGCTGTCCCCCATGCAGCTGGCGATAGGTAAGAGCTCTTGCAAACATTTTTTGCCTCCAACAAGAACCTGCCAGCCAGTGTTGATGGTCTCTCTAGGTAAAGTGGATGCTCAGGTGCATGAAACTTGGATGGAGGATTATTGTCTTTTTATTATGAGAAAGAAGAACAGTGAGGCAGTAAAAATAAGTTAATTAAAATTTATAAATCAAATCAGGAAGCACACAAAAGTGTGAAAATAGGAATACAAAATATAAAGAATATAAGATGTTAGTTTGGAATTTTTTTTTTACAGGATAGATCAATCCCTAAACATATACTCTTACCATTGTGTGTCAAGGTCATGGTCCACTTTGATGCTAAGGGACCTCTGACTATGTGTGGTTTTGAGGTCACTGTACTGGGAAATATTAAGGCTAATTGTGAGTTCAGTTTAGGGGTGGTTTAACGATAATGGGAATATGAAGAATGTTTGTTCACAGGCAGTGGCACCCAGTGCATCCTGTCTTCCTGAACATTAGAAGTAGACAGAATTAACAGTAATGAAATTCTTTTCCTAACAATTGGCATATACCACTGAGATTGTTGCAAATTTGTCACCTCTCATTTATAATATCAATCAGTGAAACACATGTCATAGGACACGTCTTATCCTTGCCATATTATAAACAAAATGAATCAGAGGAATTTAAATATCTTATTTCCAGAGAAAGATTGAACTTAAAAAAAAAAAAAAAATACATGGTGCAAACAACCCCCACCCATTTTTTCTGAGCCAGCTGGCAAGAAGAACTGATATGAATAAAAAAATTACCTTCTGATTACAGTCTCAAGAAAGGTATTTTGTTGGTCTGTTCCTTATATTTGGCTTACTATTTTAAAGAATTGCTGAATCACAGAACATGCTGACTTGGAAGGGACCCACAAGGATCACCAAGTCCAACTCCTGGCCCTGCACAGGACTATTCCCAAGAGTTACAGCATGTGTCTGAGAGTATTGTCCAAATATTTCTTGAACTCTGTCAGGCTTGGTGCTGTGACCCCTTCCCTGGGGAGCCTGTTCCAGTGGCCAACCACTCACTGGGTAGGAACCTTTTTCTAACATCCAACCTAATACTCCCTTGACACAATCTCAGGCCATTCCCTTGGGTCCTGCCACTGGTCACCACAGTGAGATCACACAGAAGAGATCAGCGTCTACCCCTCCTCTCCTCCTCACAAGAAAGATGTTAAACGGCAGTGAGGTCTCCCCTCAGTCTTCTCTTCTCCAGGCTGAACAGACCAAGTGACCTCAGCCACCCCTCACATGGCTTCCCCTCAAGGCCCTTCACCATTTCATTGACCTTCTTTGATGCTCTCTAATAGCTTAATATCTTGCTTATATTGTGGTGACCAAAACTGCACACAATATTCAAGATGCAGCCTCATAAATCTGCTGTCTGGGGGAAAAGTTCTGTGTAGCACTCTTATCAAGTAAAGATTTAGATTGGCATTAGGTTGAAACTGTAATATTTACTCCCTGCTGTTACCAAAGGCTTGTAGGACGAGGTTTAATGAGAATGTATAAGTATTTTCAGTGCTCCTAGACATGGTTTCACATTCAAGTTTATTGCTCAGAATTATCATCCTCGCTATGCACCAAGTGTTACTCGTGAGTGCTCAGCTTCAGTATTTTACTATAAAAGAAGGAGAAATATCTGAAAAGGAACAGATTTTGTCTCAGCATACGCTGATAGAGGCAATGTGATACTCTCTTTAATCTTTTAAAGGTCATATTCTCTCTCCATTCCTTCATTTCTCTTTATTCACAGCTTTTATGCAAATATTAATACATGAGCATTTCAAGCTTGTTGCCTCTGCCTGATCAGAGGTGTAGGCATCGCATAGAATTACAGTTATCATTTGAGGAACCATGTGAGGGTCCTGCAATAACCCTAGTAAGTGCCATGGGCTTCAGTAGCAATAAGAAAATATTTTACTTCAGCGTAAGGTAATTGCTGCAGAAGGAATCCAGCTTCCAACTTCCCTCATTTCTATCCCCATACCTATCATGTGTGCTTTGTTTTCAAGTTTTAAGAGTCTGAAACTTCCAGAAACCTCCTCCAGTAGTGGCCTAGGAAAGCCCTGGGTGTACTGGTTTCATTGATCTGATACAATAAGTACTGTCTACTCACACTCTACAGCTGATGAACAGGGAAAAGGAAAACTGCTTGGAAGATGCTCTAAATTAAGTTGGTGTCTTATGTTCATAGAAAAACAGTGTCACACTAGTGTGCCTTTAGTCAACACACAGCATGAGTCAATGCTGGCTATCAGCGTCAGTGTTCTCTAAATTTGGCCCATTAAACATGTAATAAAGGACCACTCTAAAGCATGAACAAATGTTTAGATGAAAGTTTTTCACTGACAGCTTTTACAAAAATAGATTTTTCTCCCCTTAAATTGAGCCAGAATAGCAGTGGTTGACACATTTTTCTCTCAACTGAGAGAGATTTTTAATGCATCTTGGATCAGTGGGATGCAAAAGTTTGATAGTTTCTTTCCACTGAGTGCACAGAGGAGCAAGAAAACCACTTTTTATCTGCTCCGTTTATTTGTTCAAGCTTTGGAGCTGAGAGTTTGACTACAGTCTTTTCTCATACAAGATTCGAATTTCCACCCTGTTAAGTGCTGAGACTTACTTGATATGATAAACATAGTATTGCAATCCCAATACACTGAAAGTTATTAACTAATGATAATGAACTGGTCTGGGGAGGGGGAGGAGCTAAAAAAACAAGCTCCCAAATCCATAACATATTCTTAAAGACTGAGAGGCTAGTGAGTTCTTGGAGCATAATGATGGTTCTTATTGTGAGAACTGAGAATATTCAAATATTCAAGCCCACTAGGTTTTCATCTGGCTTAGCTTTTTCCCATCAAGATGTACCATATACTTCAGGCAAGACTTATTTAAAAAATCATGGTGTGACAAAAGTTTTTCTGCACAATGGCAAGGGAAGTCTTGTAAACTCTTCTTGATTTTAAAATTTCTACACTCTTTATTAATAGTCTCTCAAATGTTATCCATACACTCTCTGAGTGTCTGCATGCTTCCACCCTTCTTTTTTATAATTATGCCCTGATGCAGTATTCATAAAATTTCCTTTCATTTGAAGCACCCTATATGAAGAATGGTTTCAAAACTTTTAATTTATGTAACTTGTGTTTGGCCAATTTTTCCCTTTTGGATTTGAAATCTCTTCTTTTTCCAGTACCACTATCCATACTCAGTATATTTCTGTCAGCCTCTTGTTCAACTGGTGTTACAAAACGAACAAAAAACTATTCAAGTGCTTATTTTTCAGGAGAGGGGGCAGAAGAGATAGTGACTAATTTTAGATTTAAATTCAATTCAGTTTTAAGTGCATTGAAATTTTAAAAGTTTGGGGTTCTTTTCAAGTGATGGCAGTTGTTGCATAGAGCTGTTCCTCTACTGAGATAAAATTTCTTTAAAGCATTTAGAAGTTGAAGTCCTTGCTGGCTTCAGAAAGAGCAGGTCTGGACCTTGATATTCAAAGGATTATAGGATTATATGGTTTTGCTGTATTTGTTTTTTACTGACTACGTGATAGTGATACTGGCATTTCCCTCCAAAAGACTCTCAATCTATAATCGTGTATCTTAAAAACTGTGGTCATCATTTTCCCGTCGCAAGTTCAAACTGTCTTATCTATGAGCTGCTGGCACCTTATTACCAACTCCTATCCTTATGTTAGACCGACAAAATCACATCAGCCTACAAAATTGCATTCTTAAAATGCAAATGTTAACAGAAGTTGAATAGAAAACCTTGAGGCAGTGTCACTGAGTTTTAGTAGGTATCTAAGTAATTTTGTAAAGGTTATACAGAAAAACTCTTTCTAAGGGTGTAAAACTCATTGTGATGTGACAGTGCTGAGACCAAAACCAGAAAAACAATGCATAAAACAACTCCAAATTTTGTTGCAGAAAATAAAATATTTCAATTTGTGCTTACTGGCATGATTTTAATACATTTAAATGTATTAAATTCAACTACTTTTAAACCACAGTGGCATTTTAGTAAAAATGTTAGTAATTTGAATATGGAAAAATAAATACAATTTTAAAATACAAATAAAAAGTAAATATTTAGAAAGTAATTTGAGTTAAAAATAATTAATTGCATCTTTATAATGCAGATTGTACTCTACAGATTCTGATTTGTCATCCTAAATTAATGCTAGTAGTTTAAAAATAGTGTATTATTAAACATTGTTGAACTTTCAAATTGAAATAATATATTTCTTTAAAACTGAGAGAAATTTTAGCAGAAAAAAATCTGAAATAAAATATTCATTTTGGAAAAATACCAATTGGCCTTATTCAGTGAAAAACTAGTTTTGACATCACTGAGGAAATCTGTTCAATGCTGCTCTGCCTAGATATTAGTGTTACTTTTTTTCTGAAATAGAAAAATTTATATCAAATCCGTGGGGTACCAGTACATTAAAAAAAAATACTCTAAGAACTTTTAAATGGTGCTGAACTCACTCCAACTCATTCTTAGAAATCTATTACTTAAATTTTGCATATGAGCATGAACCTATGTGCCACCACACATCCACAGGCAAGCAATTAATCTGCTGTCGTCAGACCAGCAGCATGAAAACAGGAAGGCCATGTTACTGAATGCAGAATTAGTGCCCATCCAGGTCCTGCAAGGGGAAGATTCAGCTGAGGTGATCATCCTGTTCTTTAATAATGATGCAAAAGAAGGAGATAATATAAAGAGGGAACCAAGAAAGGTATTCTTTCATGTGAACTCTGAGACTTTAAGCTTCATCACTAGAAATAAAATTTCATGGTTTGTTTTTGGTTCATTTTAACTATCAGGTCACACATTCCTCTAGTAGACTTTTAGCACAAGTGTGTAATTGTAATTGATCTGTTTTTTGGCTGGATTGCCATAGGGGAGTATTAACTAAGAGTGAAATTAACTGTCTTGTATTCCAGATGTCATGGCATCCCTATGAAAATACAACAGCAAAGTTGCTTTTCTCTAAATTTCAATTCAGTAGCCCTTAAAGATAAAATATGGAACCATCAGTTGTGGGCATCTGCTTCACTATCATCTAGTAA
Organism: Lophotriccus pileatus; assembly: GCA_035583135.1. Taxonomy (NCBI): domain Eukaryota; kingdom Metazoa; phylum Chordata; class Aves; order Passeriformes; family Tyrannidae; genus Lophotriccus; species Lophotriccus pileatus. The sequence continues at coordinate 31,173,839 of JAWWES010000115.1, forward strand.
AATTTATAATACTGAGACGTCCTTGATCTGTCACAATATAACACCGGTGTAATTCATTGCAGGTGGAGCTTCTCAGATGCCACTGCACAAGCTGTGTGGCTGAAGGAGGGTAAGAGAAATATATATACTTCCTCTCGTTTTCTAATCAAGCTATTGAATTTGTTATCTCAGGGGAAGCAACAGCAAGCTTCCTAAATGACAAAAGGCAACCAGTGTTTTTATCTGCATAGCTTTTGTAATACATCTCAGACAAAAAAATTTTGAACTGCCAGGGTTACTACTTTTAGATTATTACAGGAATTTTCTATGTTGAAGATTAGGTTCTATTTGCTATCCTATGTAAAGACATGAGCAGGGATGTAGATGAAGATGCAGTCTGCATTTATTGTTGGATGGCTCATATCTTATTTAAGTTAAATTTTAAACCTTTTAATACAATTGGGCTGAGAAAGCAGTAAGGTGCTCGAGGTGTTAGACTAATGGGTTGAGGCAGGCAGAGAGACAAAAGGATGAAGGGGTGACAGAACCAACACAGAGTCATGAGCAAGCTCCCTGGTACATGGAAAACTCATTCTGGAAGAGAGAAATTATTTGGCCAAGGGTGACATAGTTTTGTGAAAAGACTGAGAGTTCCTTGTGTGATTCTGTATCACAAAGCCAACCTCAGGCTTTAAAATTTAACAGTTTACATAAGTCATGTTGTAGTGGGTTTCTGTGGCTGGGTTTTGGTAGCGGGGGGGCTACAGGGGTGTCTTCTGATAGAAGGTGATGGAAGCTTCCCCTGTCTGATGGAGCCAATGCCAGCCGGCTCCAGGATGGGCTTCCTGCCGCTGGCCAAGGCTGAGCCAATCAGAAGTGACAGCAATGCCTCTGTGATAACATATTTAAGAACCAAATGTTGTTGTGCAGATAGGAATTCCAGCGAGGAAAGAGGGGAGTGGGAATATGAAAACAGTGTAGACACCAAGGTCAGTGCAGAAGGAGGGGCAGGAGGTGCTCCAGGCACGGGATCTGAGGCCCTGCAGCCCATGGTGCAGACCATGGTGGAGCAGCTGTGTCCCTGCAGCCCATGGGGGACCATCGGGATGCAGAGACCCACCTCTAGCCCCTCTGATCCTGTTAGTAATAAATTTAAGTAATATCCTCACTTAGACTCTGTTTTGCCTGTGAAAGTGATCAGTAAGTGACCTCTCCCAGCTCTTAACTCATGAATCCTTCACTGTTTTTTTTCTCTCCTTTGTCCTGTTGCAGAGGGGAGTGAGAGTGTGACTGTATCAAGCACCTGGCGTCCAGTCAGGGTCAACCCACTACATATGCGCACACAGGTTTTTGGGGGGGATTTTTGCTTCACCAGTATAGGCCAGACTGGGTGAATTTGCCCTGCTTCCTTAGTTCTTAAGTGTCTATTGATAGATGTAAGTAGTATCTTTTATTGTCCATGAACAAGAGAGTGGAAAGATGGGGGAAATATAGGAACATAAATGAAATAGGACTTTTATGGAAGCATCAACTCAAACCATTTAGAAAGATTTGTGTTATTGCATTTAATGTCTTCCAGATGTTCTTGCAAAGGGGGAATTTGGATTAACCTGGGAAGGTCAATGGAAAAACATGGTTTCCTGATTTTAAAAATTAGGAAGAAATTACCATTATTGTGCTAGTCTGACAGCTTTGCAATTACCAGGGTAGTAATTTATTTTGCTTAGAGTGTAGGTAGAAAAAATTTTGGAGGAGGCACCACCATGGCAGCTATTAAAATTCTAGGAACTTCCCTGATATTCAGAATCCCTGAAAAGCCAATGGGGAAGAGGACCTCTGTGTTAGCATTGGATTAAGATTGTTTGCATTTAGTCTGGGTTTGCTGTGACTAAGTGTTGACACTGACTGAAAGAAAGAAAGAACAAAGAAAATAAGAAAATGCTATCACCAGAAATAGCTTAAATTAGCATCCTGTTTGGCAACATCAGCAAGTCTGAAGTTTCTTATCACTCTTAATCGACTGCTTTGCAAGAGGTTTATCTTATGTGGAAAAGTAGGTCATATTTGAAGACTGAGATGTAATTGCTCTGGATTTAATATGATGAATGTGGTGGGAAACTTGAATAGCTCATAGATGAAGTCATATGAACTAAGATGATGACAAACATGATTTTGTAGCCTGAGAAACTAAAGACAAATTATCTGTGTCAATTGCTTACTTGAGTAATGAAGATTGAATATATGGGTTTTTTCCTACCTTGTGTTGATTATCATGTCTGTAGTTACTTTTTGCTGATGATTCTCCTGCTCCTGGCAAGATCAAAAGCTACTGACAAGACAGTGGGGCAGGTACCTGTCCATGTAGATTCTTTTTTGCTCTATCTTCACTGAACCAAATTGAATTGTCAGAACACATAGGCCAAGCAGAGCTAGTAAACAACAAACTTTCATTGAATGTCGTCTTTAGGACCTTTCTTTGTCTTCCAAACCCTCCTCCCAGCCATTCCTTGAAAGAAAATTAAGATAAAGACCATACCATAATACAGAGTTGAGCTTCCAGAAAAAAATAGGTTATTATCAAGTCCTCAGTGATGTCTTGCTTTCCTGCATAGAGGAGATGGTTGGGAAGGTTTAGATAATTTTTCATTAATATCTGCCTCAGTGCACAGAAAGGGCCAGGCTAGAGATGTGAATGCTACTGGTGTGCTGATCAAGCATTCCCCCATGTTCCTTTCCCTACAAAAAAGAAGGTTGAAGACCCAAAGCTCTTTCCATCTATAATAACCAAATTAGCTAAACTAGAATTTCCCAGATCTCAGTTTGCATGTTTGCTATTTTGCTGTCTTGACATATTTCACTAAAGGAGTTTACTTGCAGAACTATGCAGTGATTAAAATAGATGTTTACTTCCTTCTCTTCCATTCGTTGGTCCATACCTTCCACAATGGGAATAAGGAATAGTAGTCATTATTAAAAAAAAAAAAAAAAAAAAAAAAAAAAAAAAAAAAAAAGGCAAAAAGTTTTCCCATGGTAGTTTAAGGAAATTTTTATTTTCTCATTTATTTTTTTGTGATTTTACTTCACAGATTTCTGTATTGAAAATAAGTACACCCTAAGCTTTACTCATTTACTTTCGACTGCCTGTGGCTCTTATTTCACAGATGATATCACGTCTTCTTGGCAATGCGCTGATTTTTGCAGCTGTTTCCGGTTGGGAATGGGACCAGAACCGTCTTTCTGAGTTTCATTTAGAAGTAAATAGTGATGAATTTTCTAGCTATTTGGTGAAAAGCACACTATATATGTGTGACAAATCACAGGCCTGTAAGTGTTTTCAGAAATTACCGTGGAAATAATTAAGAAGCAATTGTAGTCTAACTGAAGATCACTCATGAATGAGAAAAAAAATAAGAGCTAAATAAGACAAAAATGTATGTTGTTCAATAGAGGCAATAGAAACTTCTCTAATCTGTTTGGACCTCGGGGCTGTTAGATTGGAGGAGCCCAGGGGAAGAGAGGGTAGAGAGTGTCAGTAGGATTTGGCAGGATTTCTGGAAAGCAAGATGAAGAGCCATCAGCCATCATCATATTCATCTGTATAAGCCTGAACTGCAATTGCCACACTGTTGCTGGAGTCTGACTTGTATTCCAGTGTAGTCTGCTGCAAATGTCTTGTTACAACATGTTTAATTTTTTTGTTTTAATTTGCTTTTGTGTATGAAGGTGAACTTAAACAATCTTTTCCTAAACATTATTACTGAATCATGGATAGCTAGGGTTGCAAGGGACCTCTAGAGATCACATGCTCCAACCCCTCTGCTAAGGCAGGGTCACCTAGAGCCAGTTACACAGGAGTACATCCAGGTGGTTTTTGAATGAGAGAGGAGACTCCACTAGCTCCCTGGGCAACCTATTCCAGTGCTCTGTCACCTTCCATGCAAAAAAATTCTTCCTGATGTTGAGGTGGAACTTTTTGCGCTTTAGTTTATGTACATTACTCCTTGTCCTGTCTCTGAGCACCACTGAAAAGAGTCTGGCACCATCCTGTCTTTGAGATATTTGTATGTATTGATGAGATCCCCTCTCAGTCTTCTCTTCTCTAAACGAAACAGGCCCTGCTGCCATGGTCTCCCCACATAAGAGAGGTGTTCCAGACTCCTAAGCATCTTTGTGGTCTTCTGTTGGACCATCTTAAGTAGCTCCTTGTCTTTCTTGAACTGTGGAGGCCAGAATTGAACACTATACTCCAGATGTGGCCTCACAAGGATTGAGTAGAAGGGGAGGATCACCTCCATCAACCTACTGGCCACACTTCCTGATGTACCCAGGATTCCATTGGCCTTCCTGTCCCCAAGGGCACACTGCTAGCTCACAGTCAGTTTGTCATCTGCCAATACTCCCAGGTCCTTGTCTGTAGAGCTGCTCTCTAGCTGGTCAGCCTCCAACCTGAACTGGTACTTCACTTATGCCCCCCCCTAGGTACAACACCCTTACACTTGCCCTAGTTGAACCTCATTAGATTTCTCTCTGCCCAACTCTCCAGCCTATGAAGGTCCCGCCGAATGGCAACACAGCCTTTAGGCGTATCAGCAACTCATCTCCCCTCCCTGTCTCCCACTAAGTTTTGTATCTTCAGCAAACTTGCTTGGAATGCATTCTATCCCTTCATCCAGGTCATTGATAAACAAGTTGAATAAGACTGGAACCAGTATTGTTCCCTGGGGAACACAACTGACTACAGGCTTCAAACCGTGTTCTACTCCACTGGTCATGATGCTCTGAGCTCTGCTATTCAGCCAGTTCTTGGTCCATCTCACTGTCCATTCATTTAACCCACATGTCCTGAGCTTACCTATGAGGATGTTATGGAGACAGTGCCAAAAACCTTGCTGAAGTCAAGGTAAATGACACCCACTGCTCTTCCCTCATTGACCCATCCTGCCATGCTATTATAGAAGGCTATCAGATTGGCCAGGCATAATTTCCTCTTGATGAATCCATGCCTAGATTCTGCTAAATGCTTGGTGATTACCTCCAGAATTATCTATTCCATCAGCTTTCCAGGCATGGAGGTTGAGGCTGACTGACCAGTAATTTCCAGGGTCCTGTTTCTATTACCAGGTCCAGAATAAATTAAATCATTACAATGGGTTTAAATGAGAGTCTTTCTATCACATGCTTCCAGCTATGGTGGGAATAGATACTAGGGATCATCTAACTCCCATCTGTGCAATGGAACAAATGCTCATTAGCACACCAGAGAATGTTTTATTCCCTCTGAAACATAACTGCTGTGTAATCCATAGCCTGACTCAGAGGGAAGAGAAAGACATCATAGAAGTAACACAAAACAATTGTAGATACTTTTTCCCCCTCCTGAATCAGTCTCTATGCCAGGGCACAGTGATTCTTCCAGTCCATCACATCTGCTCCTCCAAGGATCTGTATTACCCTCATAATAGAGCTTTCTTTGCCAGAAATGTAATTAAAATTCTCGAACACCATTATCAGCTCTTTGCAGCCTTGTAAACTTGGTCTTTGTGTGGGACCCTCTTCTACCAAATCATACTGATGAAAATATTCCTCCATGGAATTCGATTATGTGCTGTGTGTGGCAACAACCAGTGTACGATGACTTCAGCAGATGTCACAGTGGCAGACTGGTTAGGGAAGAGGTAAAAAGGGACAAGGAAACTGGAGACAACTGAGGAAAAGGAAAGTGAAAAAATAAAACCAAATTAAAACACAAAGCCTTCTGTGTTGTGCAGAAACCACATCAGATGCATGCAAAATGGAGTGAGTTGAGGGTGGTAGGAAGCCTTGGGCTCAACACTACTCTTCAACTCTGAAGTGTTCCAGCAGGTGCCTTCCTGTTGTTTGCAATGGAAGATGGTTTGTGATATGCACTTAAGTATATGTAATACTATGCACTTTTGTGTGGTTTTAAGCTCCACAGTTGGTCATCAAGGGAAAAATAATGACATTTTCTGTTATCTGCTTGTGTTGCCGGCATAGCAGAACACTACAATAACATAACACAAAAGCTTTGTCTTTAGTTGATGTTTTCCCCTGTTAATTTACTTTCTATTGTTTTCCTAGTAATATCTTGGATAGCAATAAGAGGACAATAGCATTCCTTTTTCTCACCACAAATGTTCACTGAACCACTTTTAATTAAGAGAATGTATATTGACATGCATAACATAATCAGGTCAGGGACTAGAGCTGAAATTGATTGAGTGCAGCTCTTCTACACTTATTTCAATTTATGAATGTTCAGATGCAGATGGGTAGTGAAAAGGTTTAATTTCAGTTTGTGTTGTTAGCACAATCCCTATAATGGAAGTATTAACTGAACATGCTCTGCGTCAGTGTGGAGCAATCAAGCATGTCCAGTTTTCATAAGTGGGGATTGGAGGTCAATTCTAAGCAGGTTCCAAGCATTCTAATTATAGAAACATATTTACATTTGATCACCTGTAGTATTAAATATTACATTTCTGGAAATACAGCAGTAGAAAAAAAGGGGGGGAAAGTATTTTGGAATAGCAACTCCCATGTAAAAGTAGATTATATTTTTAATTTTATGAGTTATGAGGATGTAGATGTGACCTGATTTCCTGCTACAGTTCTCTGCAATACTTTGTTTTGGTTAGGTCATCACACACAACCTTGTAAAGAGAGTGAGAATCAGCCTCTTCTCCCAGGGAACTAGGGACATGACGAGAAGACATATCCTCAGCTGTATCAGGGGAAGGTTTAAGTTAAGAAACTTGGGGTTTCTATTGTAATATTAATTTATCATGAAAATCTAAATACACCAAATTTTTTTTACCTGAAAGCCCCATGGTAATAATGAGTTACACTGCTTTTTCAATGTGTGTGACATGCAGCATTCTACTCCTGCTGAGTAATATTCTTTATAACTTAAGCCACAGCAATATAGAGGGTTTGAAAATCTGTGATTTGCTAGTGTTTTATCCTTCTAATGATCTTTATTACTTTTCATCTTATGAACAAATGGGTTTTTTTTCTGAATCATGGGTATATGACACATTTTCTATCACCTTTCTTTTCCTTGTGTTCACAATGATTTGCAAGTGTTTAAAGCTTGAATAGAAACATGCAAGTAACTTTGCATTTTGTCCACAACAGCAGTGTGATTTATTTATTTATTCACTTCCTTACAGGATGAACAGACCATTAAGAAACACATCTCATTTCCAATTTAGATACCTCATAAGTTCTGCATGGTTGATAAACTAATGGAAAGGTCTACAGATTTCAATATGGGAATTTCTGTCACATAAAGCATTCTTCTTTCCCTTGGGATTTTATTGACCTAGAAAGAAAAATATAACCCCCTGTTTCTGTAAATCTACCTTAGGAACCAAGGGCCATAACTTAAATGATGTGTAGAATGGTGCAGTAGTGTACTGTACGGTACAATACGTGGAACAATAATTGATTTCTTAGTCCAACTGCCTACTAAAAATAAAAACTCCACCAAACACAATTGGTTGTGATTTAATAAAAAAGAAAACTTCCTTTTTTTTTTTTCATAAGGATAAAATGTTGAGAAATTTCCTTTAGTGTCAAAGTCCCTGATTTCGCCTGAATTATTACATTTTTGTTTTCCTCCAAGGCAGACAGCAAAGAATTTTAAACAATTACTTGTCATTAACCTTTTAAGCTAAGAAATTGCTCAGAATTGGTGCAAGTCTTCTTTGAGCCTGTGTTTGCTGAGAGGGGCCATGGAAATCCAAGGGAGATGGCCTCTCCCTCATTATGCCTTGCTGAGGCTCATTTTATTCCTTCACTTAAAAAGAGAAACACTCTAAACTCACTGATTTTAGCTAAGCAATGAGCATACTAATCAAGCTAAGTGAGAGGGTCATTCTTCCTCACACTGACACATGCATATCATATAAAACAATAACATATGCCATAGCTTGTCAAACAAGATACACTCTTGGAACGTGGAACATGACAGCTCAAACAGCTTCATTCAGCTGTGAAAGTTGAATCCAAGGTTTCTACTAACTGTGGGATTGCTGTTGCCAGTAAGTTTATCTGTGACCATTGAATCATCCATTTTTTTATTCAGCTCTTGAAAAATCAACAGAAAATATTTTGCCCAATTTCTAATTTTTGTGCTCTTAAATGTGAAAAGAATCATGCAGGGGTTCTTTTTCTTTTTAGAAGTTCCTGACTCTCTAATTCTGATTGATTCAGAAGACATTCAGGAATTAAGATTTTTTAACGTTCTCATAAATGCTTTTGGCATCTGCATAAATATATGTACACGTACCCTTTAAATGTCACCCCAAAGTATTTGCCTGAAAAGGAATTTTTGTGAGTGAAATGGAACCAAGATGTGAAATAATGTTTTCTCCATGCTAATATACATTAAAACAGAGACATGTGAGGTTTAAACAGACTCCAAATCAAATTCATATCTGGCATATTTTTCAGTATTGATCATAAATGTCAATATCTCTTGATGATGCGCCTCACTCCCACCTGTGCTCTGTTCTTGCCTTATGTGGATACATGATACAACAGATAGAATAATTCCCAATCCTCCTTTCACATGGCCAGCATGAGATCAGCCCAATCTCCCCATGGTTATAGAAATGGGAATTAGAATATCTCGACCAAGTGGTGGAATAAACTGGGAAGGGTCACCCAGGTCCTTCCATTTCCAGCTACCGTTCAGAGTAGTTGCCTGGCTAAGGTGGAAGAATCATGTTCAGACCTAGGAATATGATGCATCTTCTCTGCACAGTGAGAAGTCCTTACCCTTGAAATGCAGAGTGTCTTGAACACAGTTTAAATGTAAATGACAATTACCAAAACTCAGTGTATATGTCCTTTTCCAGGAAAGAGGCTAGGCAATTGTTAAGGGGCATGCTTGATTCCTCCTATACACAATATTTCTTGGACTGAGATTAATTTTTGGTGTTATATTATTTGAAAGAGAAAAAAAAAGTTTACCCTATAATTCAAAAATAAATAAATTGGAACAGAAGTGGCACATGGTGCTATGCTTCGGTTGTCTACTTGTTTGTGATTGACTGCAGCAGAGGATGAGATTTTGCTTTTGGGAAAGGTGGTCCTCAGTGCATCCAGTTAATACTTCTCTTCGATGCTCATTGATTAGTGATTGCTTACATTTTAGGTCTTTGTATTTGAAGGTGCTTTTAAACACCAAATCAGACTGGTTGTTCAGACTTCCTGGAAAAGGTATCTCTTTATGGTTCTTACAAGATGTACCAAAGTACTGCATACAACTCAGCTAGGGATACCTAGCTCCATTCAAAGGAGGTCAGGTCAACCTCTGGATATTTTGCTGAACACATAGGCTTCAGAAAAATATTATTTTCCTTGTTATTTGTAATTTAACATATTGTGGTTATCTCTAGGGTAGTGCTAAATTCAGCAGACTGATTATATGTTTTAAATTAAATTGCTTAATTTATTTTCCAAAGTGTTTCTACACTAAAATAAACGCCATACCCTGAATCATTCTCTGTAGAACAGTAGAAAGCAATGTCCCACCATGAAATTCTCTAAGGCAGCTGACCTTTGCAGGCTCAGCACAGTTGCGTTAGCTGGGCAACCAGCTCATTCATACCTTGTGTTTCTACTCTTAGAGCTTCTCTGTAGGTGGCCTCTGAGGAGGCTTTCAGTTCTTGTTTAGCTTTAAATATCTTTAAATGTATCTAAAGCTGCTACATTGGAAAAGACCAAGGTGTCCAGGACTTCTGAAACTTTTTTCTCCATTCACTTTGAGGTGGACAGCATGGTAGGGCTTGCCTTGTGGAACTTCTTTTGAGAGGATTCAGGTGTGTATCCACATCTTGACACAGGGAGGAGATTGGTGGGAAGAAATGCCCTGGGCATGTGCTGATTTATGCTAATACCCTAAAATCTATTGTAAAGCTTCTGGAATATTCAAAGGGCATACTTCTACGGAACAATAGATCCTTGATAACTGCATGGACTCATCTATATCCACTTTCACAATGACTATTAGAAAAATTAATGCAGTCAATATTAAAAGATAAACAGACATTTGTGTAACTCAGAAGTGAAAGAATACATGTAGTAAATAGCAATAACAGGATCATTAAACAGCTATTTGATCCCTGTTTATTCAAAACTCATTCTGTGAGCTGCAAGACCAACTAATTGTCCAAGAAAGTATTTAAAACCTGTTTCTCAGATGGGATATTTATATTGAATTTTATAATGTAAATACTGTTTATCCTTGCAAAATGTATCTATATCCTTCCTAACTATTTATAGGAAAAATTCGCTGCTGGATTAAGAGTCTAAAAACAGACATCTCCATTGCTTTTACTAGTGTCTAAAGCTGCCTTTTAACTTTTTGTGATAAGAGTGGTTTTCAGTGTTTTGCTGGACTGAATATCTCTAAAAGCTGGATTAAATAATTTTCTAATTAAAATGTTTGAATTAGTGCAGAAAGCAGATGGGACAGTGCAGTTTATCTTAGCAGCAGTAGTCCAAACAGGAAACCCTAGCAAAGACAAAGAATATGTGTCACAGACAACCAGCCTGCTGCTCCTGGGAGGAGTTACAATTTCACAAGCATACAGACCAATACTGAACTGATGCCAGAAAAAACAGTTCACTTTGGCTGGAAAAACACAAATGTTTCAATTTTACAAAGATTACAATTTTTTTTTTTCAATTTTCCTTTGTAAAAACTGAAGGAAATTTTTTTTTTTTTTTTTTTTTCTGTTTGGCTCATCCTAAATCCCAGGGATTGGAATTTTCAAAGAGCTATGATTTCTATGTGTGTGTCTTTGGAGTGGAAAGTCATGACAGAAAAAATCCTAGCCAGTCTACTTACAGGCTTTTATTTTCTTCTAAGGAATATGTTAAATAAATGTAATATGTCTTGTTAAAGAAGTCATCTATGATGGGAACAGTGGTAAATCACACAGAAGCAGCAAAGATGAAGGCTGCTCTTCCAAAATAAGATGGCAAAAGAGAGACATGTCACCAGTTTATTCAGAAACAGACTTGTTAAAGAGTAAAGTTAGCAATGCCTTGTGATTTTCAGGGAAAAAAAAAAAAGGCAGAAAAGAGAAACAAAATGTTGTAATCTGGAAGAAATGGAGAAGTTCTGCCAGATGGCTTGAGTGGATTTTTGTTTTGCTCATTAAACAGTAACAGTAAGCAGAAATAGCAAAAGAACACCAGGGTCTCACAAAGTAGATTTTTTTAGCCATATACAAACATGAAAACCTTTCACTACTCTGGGTTCTGGTGATTTCTAGAACATGGGGCTGTACATCAGGAGCTGGAGGAAAAATTTCTTTATGAAGGAAGTTCTTAAATGAAATCCCCAAGCCCTGAAGCATGGTTTCTGTAGGGATATATATGAACCAATACTGAAAAATCCAGCTTTCAGAATACAAATCACCAGGATTCCAGAGTAGGCAGACAAGAGATTTTTCTAGGTTTGGACTGTATTTGCTAGTTTACAGTAAACATAGCTGGCACCTGAGCCCTACAAAGCCAGAGGGGAGGGCTACTTAACTAGAACAGAAATTTAGACATACTTTTCCTCAAAATGGATTATCAGCTTGAAGTGTTAGTAGAACTGAAAACTCCATCTTTGCTGCTTTATATTGATCTCTTTAACAAGGGTATGCTAGAAACACTTCAAAGACTTTTGGAATCATATACACACATATAATTTCTCTCTGTAAATCATAGCCTGTTTGGGTTTGATGTAAATATTGAAAAACTCAAGCATTACTGTTTTCCTTTTTGTTCTTGCTCTTGAAGTCCAAATCATTGTACAACACTATATAGAACATATCTTGGAGGGGTAGAGGTGGGGTAATCTTTGTGTATGTACCCCCACTCCAAATATACCTACATCAAATGTTTATCATGTGCCTGCACCTCAAACTAAAACTCACTTTTGTTAGGCAGTTAAGAAATCCTTGTTAACAGGAAAGAACTGAGAGATGCAACTGCACAGGCAAACATGAACAGTCACTCTATAGAGGGAGAGACAATGCAGACAGAATATTTTTTCACTCTTCATGTGCTTAATGAATATGATGGAATATCTAATGTCTGTGAGAGCTGAAAAGGATCTTGTCTTTTGAACAGCCAATCATAAAAAGCTGGCAGTTTACTGAAGAGAAAATGCTTGTTTGAGGAAGATGAACTGTGACAGTTTTATCAAATTTTTAATTTGTATTTTAAGGAGATCTTAGTCCTCTTAATCTGAAGCTTAAAAAATGCTGTTCATATGGCTTAGCATATCTAAGATAATGTATCTTAACTTGTCTAAAATTATTTGGATTGGAAACTCAGATAGTAATTTCATGAGAATGTAATGGGAGATGTTTTCAGTAGCTCATTAGATTAGGAAAGTGATTCTCCCCTTGTACTCGGCACTGGTTAGGTCATACCTCTAGTACTGTGTCCAGTTCTGGGCTCCTCAGTCTGGGAAAGACACTGAGGTGCTGGAGTGTGTTCAGAGAAGGGCAAAAAAGCTGGGGAAGGCTCTGGGGAACAAGTTCTATGAGGAACAGCTGAGGTAGCTGGGGTTTTTTATCCTGGAGGAGACTCAGCGGGACCCTATCTCTCTCTACAATTACCTGAAAGGAGGCTGCAGCCAGGTGAGAATCACCAGGGAGAATCTTCTCCCAGGGAACTAGGGACAAGACGAGAAGACATATCCTCAGCTGTATCACGGGAAGGTTTAAGTTGGGCATTAGGAAGAATTTCTTCACAGGAGATTAGACGCTGGAATGAACTTCCCAGGGAGGTGGTGGAGTAACTCTCCCTGGAGGTGTTTAAGGAAAGATTGCACACGGCACTTAGTGCCATGGTCTAGTTGACATTGTCGTGGGTTTGTCTAAGGACAATTTTTACCACACCCCCCCAACATAACCAGTTTCGGGAAGCAGAACTGCAAAGTACATAATTTGTGACATTTTGTGCTTTAGTGATACCTGTTGCAATACATCAAAGCTAACCAAAAGTTGAACAAAATATAGACCTTTGATTATATTTGGCACCTCAAGGACAGTGAACATGCGCTCTTTGTACAGAATTGTTCAAAACTGGTGAGACATTCTCACCAGATAAAAGAGGCTTTGTGCACTGCATTTCTTTAAGGACTGTATTTGCCTTAATATGTACACAGAAATGGTAAACTCTAATAAAAGTTCAGGTATGCCTATTAGAAATATTATTCTACGGTTTGCTTTCCTACTCTCACCAGGAATCCCTGCTAGGATAAAATGTTACTCCGTCTCTGGGATTGCTTTGTATTAACACAGTTAATACCATAATAAAGATGAAAGTATCAGACAAAATGCATGACACTTATTAACAAGTTAACAAACTTTGAAGATTCTTGAAAAATTATTATTTTCACCATTTTGCTGTCTTCTAGGAGGAAATAAAGGGGTAAAAAAAGTTGGTCTCTAGGTCTTAAAACTAAGATTAGAAAATTTTTCCCAATTTGAATTTCTCATTACACCTGCAGGCCATACTTCTGACATAATTTCTGTGCCTTGCAACCATTTGCTATCAGCAACAATTTTATGAAAATTGCCTTCCTGTAATTTTTGTGATGAAGCTCAAGAAGGTCACAAAGCAAATGAGTTGTGCAAGTCATGTCTCATCCTGTTTCTGGTTACTAACTTTTTTTTCACAGAAGATCAAGCTGCCGGTCAAATTTGAAAGATTTTTCTGAAGTTTGAAATTCTCAAAATTCATCAGCTTCCCAAAGCCTTGTGCTATTTAACAACCTCATTAATTGCATCAAAAGCACCAAAATGGCCAGCCAGTCAACATGCAGCAGGATGAACAAGGTCAGAAGCTCAAGGCATCAGAAAAGTTAATACCAGTCGGTGTGTTCTGCTGTTCCACACCAAGTCAATGCTGCCTGTGGCCTTATTTGTTATCACTTACAAAAATCCTAACTGCATTGATTTTGGTAAGGTACTTAGATTCAATAGGGATCCTCGTAAGTGATATCCAAATCTGCCTAATGTGAGTAATATGTGATTAAATCTGATAATTTAATCTTAATTGTGCAGATGAAAAAGATGGCATTAAGACAAGGCAGAGTTTCTCACAAGAAGTTATTAAGAAAATTAAGGATTAGAGAATGAGAAACTGATTATAACAATTTAGCGTGGAGGCAGAAAATACAGATCAAGAGCAAATGATTACTCTTTTAAAACTGTACAAGATTAGAAGAGTGATCTCTGATCTCTCTTAGGACCGGTCTCAGCTAATGGGGTGTGCATCTGACATAGTACTCAAGAATTAGATCTTTTTCATCCACATTTTGTTATAGACGTCTGGTGCCTTAGTATTGACTTGGTCAGACAGCTGGTCCAAGGTAAAAGGTAGTTTGTCTTTCTGTGTAAATGGCCCTAAACCAGAAAAGTAAATGGATACGTGTATAACAGCAAACATGAAAACTTCAAGTTAGGATTGTTTCCATGCCAGCCAGCCAAAAATAAAACTCAATGTCTTCTTGTATTTGTAAAAAAAAAAAAAAAAAAAAAAAGCATTTTACAGAATCTTGCTCAAAATATTGGTTATAATGCAACTATCACACAGCCTGCTACTTTACTGACATCCACCTTTTTAACAAGCACTGAAAGGAACATTATATTTATATTTAAACAACTGATTACAGTAAGTATAACACAAAATAATATCTCAGATGTCCTTCCTTTCCCTGTTTCCAGTGTTGTGTTCAGACTAATTATTGTCAAAAAACAGCCAGAAATCCAGATATCTGATGTAATGACACTTTATGTTGGTTTGCATCACAATCTTCAGGTTTTATTAAAGTAGCGTGACATATTTCTGTCATGTAGTAATACTTTGCGCTGCTCATTTACACTCAAACTTCCCACTGCTATGCAAGAACAAAATTAAATCTTTATACATCATGTAATTGCACACTTGCAATCAGCAAAAGTAATTGCTAGATATAAGATAAAACTGACTCTTTCTAAAGTGTTTAGTCTTATGGTTTAGGTTTTTTCAATATAAATGTTTCTGCACGTGAAAATTTAAAGAACAGATAAATATCTAAAGGCAAGTTTTCATTGGGAGGGTGGACATTACAGCAGTGGGAAACTATAGTTACTTGAATAACTTTAATAGAATTACATAGCACCTCCGCTCCTCTAATGAGCAGAAGCCAGTCCTTGGTGTCCATGCAAATAAATAAACATTATTTGTAATACAAGTAACACTGAGGATGCAACACTAGTGAAGACAAAGTGAACACGGTTGTTTCTAATGAAGGGAAAGGTGGAGGGTTTTGAGTTGTGTTTGGTTTCTTTTCTGTGGTATCATATGAAAAGAAGTCTGAAGAACAGAAGGAGCGTATGCATGTTCCCAAATCCTAACATCTTGCAAGAGGGGCAATTAAGTGTCATAACTATTACAGGTCTACAAACAGTGTAAAAGATAAGAGCTTTGTGGAGGAGTGGAGTTAGAATAGTAGTGACTGTCATGAAATTACTCTTTCAAGGGACAAAGGTGATTAAAGCTCCAGAATATTTTTTCCTCTAGAAGTGTTATATAACATGTATGTGGGATAAGGAATCTTTTTAATTTGTTTCTGTAATTATAGTACACTTAAATATGAAATATGTTGCCTCAGTATGGATTTCTCTTTAATAGGCTCAACATTTGGCCTCAGTGCAAAGTTCTAAAAATGTGCTATGCTGTCAGCTTTCAATAATGCTTTAGTGTAAAAACAAAACTGTGAGGATGTATCACTGTGTGATTTCGAAGGAAAAGAATCAGTGGAGGTCCTTTGAGAGTTTGGATCTTTTTTTGTCTTTTAGTGAAAACCTGTACATTGTTTTACCCCCATAACTGACACCTTTATACATGATTCCATCTAAACTGGTGTTACATGTATCGTATTTGAAGTAGATCACAGGACTTCTGGTGCCAGGGACCTTGTCTTCTACTGTATTTCATAAAGCATCTTTTGCACTTACAGTATTCCCTAAATAATAAATAAAAAAGGTAAAAAACTTTGCAAACCCTTCAGAAAAACATAAGGCATGTGAGATTTCAGTCTTATGAATATGACAGGACTTCCTGCAGAGGCATGAGACTGCAATAAATTATTATTGTGAATTAATAGGGATTTTGTGTATCAAAACAGGTCTTCAGAAAAGCTTATGGACTGCTTTGTCTCTGGCTGTCGCTACTGCAGAAAGTGAACACTGCAATACTAATGAACTTACAACAGCTGTGTTAAGCAAGGCAGCAGACGATGTCTATCTTTTGAATGTGCTGAACGACAAGATACTCTTCTTGCTCTGGTTTTTAAGAGTTACTGAGTTCACAAAAATGTTGAGATGCTCGTCTCCTGTTATCTTGGGCTGAATTTTTGTGGGCTGCTCCAAGCTGTGAGGAGAGGCCATGGCAGTGTGGGGACTGTTTAAGTTGCCTTGAGCTCCATCTTAGCACCTTCCTTCCAAGTGAAGGAGGATGTTGTAGCTTACAGCAGGGAAGAGGAAGCACCTATTCATTAACTGTGAACAGCAAAACCTTGATGCCTTGACTAAGATCAAGAATTTCGTACTCCATGTTACACAGCAAAAAAGTGGCCACTTGGACCGTGTGACCCTGGGTTAGCAGAGTGAGAAGTGGAAAGAAAAGCAGCGGCACAGAGAAGGGAAGCAACAGCCAAAGATCTCACAGCAAGTCATTGATAGATGTATATGCATATTTTACACTAACAAAAACCATTTTCTTTCTTTTCTGTACCTGTGAATAATTGACCGGCTGAACAAGAAGGTGTGTTTAAACAATTCTCAGCTTTTTCTGATCTTCAGCACACAACTGGTTCAGTGAAATCCAGCTGTGTGAACCAAATATCGTATCCCACATTGCGTAGATTTTCTGTATTGATAGTGTATGATAGGCAGTTGCCTGTTTTTCTCTTTAAATTAACAGGATGAGAGAAAATAACTGTAGCAGTTGGTTATACAATAATAATCTATCAGGGGTGAAATGCGGAACTCCCAACAATAATCAATACCAAAACCTACTTTTTTTTTTTTTTAATTTCTACTAGGAAGTAGACCAACACTGTATTTATTATTAAGCAGTGAAAAAAGGAGGTATATTTTGAGTTAACTAGCTCTGCCATAGAGAAATCATCACTACTTCTGCTTGCTTTGCTAGAGGGGAAAAATATTAGAAGAGAGTCTGTTTTTTCCCTTCAAACAGATCTTATTCCCAGCCTGCATATGCCACTTGCCTAGAGATCTCCTGGGCCCTGGCAGGTGATCAACACAAGACTCACAACAGCAGAAGACTTGGAGTCAGCAGTATCCTTCAAAAAAATTGGTGGGGGAAAAATGAAAGTTAACAGGAGTGATATGTGCAAAGAGATTTCCATGTGGTTCTTACTTCTACACTCTCACATCTACTGCTGCTCTGCTGATGACAAAATTCACAAGTTATTAAAAATTTAATGTTATTCAGAACCATCTTTCCCTACACAATCCAAGCACTTTTCATTTCTCACACCTGTCCTCAGAAACACTTTCATTCCTCAAGAATAGCAGGGGAATAAAATATATCTACAGTGTGTATTATGTTTAATATATGGTGGCTGATCTTTACTTCTGTACATAAATGTCACAACAGATCAATTGCTGAGTATTTTTTGTCTCTCTGAGGTACTTAGAAATTTTTATTCCATTTCCAAAAAAAAATGTATATACTGTATGAACACAGAGGATAAGGGATTCTACTATTTGAAAAGGAGACCACGAATTAAGGATGTGAAAAATGCCCACAGACACGTACTGTGCCATCAGGACTACAGCAGCTGCAGCTGTTGTGCTGCCCTTTGCTCAAGGAAGAGGCTGGGAGCAGGGATGCTCATGTGCGTGTTTTGTGTTACACTTTGCAGCTTGGCTGTGCCTTTGGGTGAGAAATACCTTGCTGCACAGGAGCCCTGAGATCATGAACGACTTGGGCAAGGTAAAAAAAAAAAATGCTGTTATTGTGCTCATTCAAGGTAAGCAGCACAGTTATAAAAATCAGAGGCAGAGGAGCTATGTGTCACTTGCCTTCTCCAATATCCACCCAGGAGGGTCTGTCCCCGAGTTCAGCTAAGCCACTGCAGCTTTTCTTCATGTACACCTCATTAGGAATCCTCAGCTTTTGTCTATTTAACACCTTGGGTTGCATGCTGTGGAGGAAACCCCTTGGGGATGCTAGCTTATTCCATCTGACGTCCTTCAGGAGTTACCTACAGATCTAATCTTCCTCTACAATTTCTCTCTTGGCTGAACTAAACGTTATTTCATTTCCTGAGAGCTGCCAGTTCTCTCACTTAGACCAAGTGCCAGTACTTGCCCAGTTAATTAACAGCTCTTTGCTTTGAAAAGACAAAGGTGTCCCTTACACAAACACACACACAGAGTTTTGTGAGACAGAGATTACTCAGTGGCCACTTAGGCTGATCTATATGAGGCTGTCATTGCTCCTTGCGCGTCCTGGATGTGTGGTCCTGCTGACTTCCTTGTGAATGTGAAGTTCAGGGAATGGATCAATGGAGCTTGAAAAACGATCTCGCCTCTGATTTGCAGGGCTGTTTTTGGCTGGGTTGGCCTCCTTGTGCTACTACAGTAGAAAGGATAGCGGCATCCTGGAAAGTGGCAGAGGCGGGAGTGACAGCTTATCTGGCTGTGGAGTCATTTGAATTGTTAGTTTTCACTAGGATGTGTATTCTCCACTGATTCTTAGATGTTATGTCAGTGTGGACAAGAGAAAATATATTGCATATTTGCTGCTAGATGGGGTAGATGCATATAGCTTATTATTAGCTCTTAACTTCTGCCACATACAATGTAACCAGACTCTTTGAGGTGACAGTAGGATTGGCTTATTGATCCCCTCCCAGTACTTTTCTCCATAGTTCTAAGTGGGAGTTACAAAATTTGGAGTTGGCCCTTTTCTATCGCACAGTAGGCAATAGGATTTCAGAGATGATTGTGACAGTCTCCCATTAAACTTGGTTAACCCAGTGCTTATTAGCAGTTTTATCTAAGTGGGATTTTTTCTGAGGAAAATATAACCTCTACAAACTGCAGAGAATAGAATCATGCTTCCAGGTATTATAATTTTTCCTATCAGGAACATTCAAATGATATAGTTTTGGTCATTTTGCATGATAAATTTAAAATACTTTAGTTTCTTGAATCTAAAAAAAAAAATAGTAAAGTTACGGAAGATTTTGCCAAGCTCTTAAAATTGCAACGTAGGTACTTTATCACTTATGTCCTTCTCCCACAGTTTAGTTGTGCCATATGTTAACAGGTCACATGAACAAAAATAAATGATGGACTGGTAAAGGAAGGTAATAATGGGAATAATTTACCCCAAGATAATCACAGGTAACGAGGCAATTGAAATTTAATACCGAAAAGATTTGAAAACAAATTTATCAGTTAGATTCAACAAACCAGACTGCTTCTGTACAAGAATGCTAGCATGATTATTTCAGCTGTAAATCTCACAGAGTATTTTGCTGTGATACCTCAGAAACTTGCTGAAACTTTGAAACTATGGAGCAGGTGAAGCTGAAAGGAGGTCTCTGGTCAGAAACAAGGTCCAGGCTAAAACAAGTAACATTCAAGGTAACATTCAGTTGGGTGTTGAACACATTTAAGGATGGAAACTCCACAATTTTGCTGGGCAACCTGTGCCAGTCCATCAGTGTTTGACCACTCTCACAGTAAGTTCTTTTTGTTGAATTTCCTGTCTGTAGATTTGTGCAAATTGCCTCTTGTCCTCTTGCTAGGCACCACTGTCTCCCTCTCCTTTACTCTCTCCTGTCCCCTCATTAGGTATTTGTACACAAATCAGGTATCAAAATACTATAATTTCCTATGGAAAGAATATCTCAGGGTTTTTTTAGATTTCTGTTAAATATTAGTCCAAAGATACGAAGATATAATAGACAGAGGACAAAAGCAGAATTTTCTGGAGGTGAACTACTTTGCATAAAATAGCTCCTATTCTGATATTTTTCTTAGATATGGTAAGACATACGGGAAATTCAGTAACATTTCTGTTTCTTCTCTACTGAGACAGATAGGTCATTGCAAAAGCCATCACTGTTTTTACTAGACCCATCTGAATAGCAATGTAAAGGACACTTGTGGCGGCCTTTTAATTTATGACCCAGACTGGGCTGTAAGTTTATGTGGACAAAAATGCCTCTTTCCTTAACTCTAAAAATTAAATATCACAAACACAGGGCTGCAGAGATCACATGCTAGTTCTTCCTTGAATTCAGATGCAAGAAGTGGAGCAACCTCTTGTTTACTTGGCTTTGAAGTGCAGTTGTGTATGGCCTAGAGGGAAAGATTATTTAAATGTTAATAATTTTTCCTGAAAATTTAAAACAGCTAATATCCAGGATGTAATTTCCTCTTTTCTGCTTCAGTGAATTGCATCTGAGTCCTTGTTTGAGAGGATCTGACTCCTACAAAGTAGGAGACGTGGTTCTACCTAGAACAGGAATGGATGTAATGGAGGGGGAGTGTAAGCTCGAACTGGGTACAGAAGGCTGTGATGGAAAAGGAGCTCATGACTGATACTCTGATTTTGCTTCAGTGATTTTCCTCAGTGGTTGGTGCAAGACCCTCCTGATCATTTCCTGGGAGAAATACTGGGGCACTTTTATACTGTGTTCTTTTCCCCAAAATTAAGGCATTCTTTTCACTCTCTTCTGTTCTAGAAAAGCCAAATGAAAAAGAATGTTCTAGAAAAGCCAAAGATGAAAAGAATGCCCATGGAACAGTAGCAGATAGGAGTTTGTTCTGCAGCACCTGAGTTCAATTGCACTGAGGTCTCTCTTGATCCCTGTGTGAGTCTCTTGTTTTGGGCAGAGAAGTTAAAAGATTCCCCACAACAAAGTTCTCCTATCTCCAGGCCCCTTGTTCCCTGCAGATACCAACACTCTGACAGGAAAAGGCAGGGCAAATGGGCAGGCACAACAGGAATCTATGCCTATGGCACATCTACCTTCT
Source organism: Lophotriccus pileatus (assembly GCA_035583135.1). NCBI lineage: Eukaryota > Metazoa > Chordata > Aves > Passeriformes > Tyrannidae > Lophotriccus > Lophotriccus pileatus. The sequence goes on from JAWWES010000115.1 coordinate 31,194,922, forward strand.
TCGTTTGACGTGTCCTCCACTCCATGCACAGCAGATCTGTAGTAATTGTCTTGCCATCGGGCTTTATTTTGACTCTTTGGAGTATGATGAACTTACCCCTTTATGTATTGCATTTGCAGTTATGTTTTCAGTATGAACAATCCCTGTCTTATAAAGTGTTTTCCTGGTGCCACCGAGCACCCTGAGGAAGGAAGCTGAAATCTGAACAGGACATTCATCCCATATGACTCTCAGCAAGACTGTGATAATAAGTTTGAATTTCTATTAACCCTATTATGGTTATTAGATGGGTTTATAGGAGGTTACAGTCTTCCAAGCTGTCACTTCAGTCCTTAACTGGCAAGACTTTGGCTGTCTTTCACTTTACAAGAGCAGGAAGAAAGAGGAGAAGGGATGATGAAGAGATTCTCTCACAGAGGTGACCAGGGGACAGCTGAGGTGAAAGAGATTTCTCTTTCAAACAGTACAGTGCAGGTTACTATCATTTGCTCCCGTAAAATGCCTCTATTTTGCGAATGTATGCCAAGAAAATTGAATGATGGGCAGAAAAATTCAGTGGCTCAAGTGAAGTTGGCAACTTTCCATATGCTATGGTATTTGTAAGCATCCATAGTGATGAAAGAAATTTGAACAATATTGATGGATATCATGCTAATGCTACAAAGAGCTATAGGTAATGAAAGAATTACATACATGTAAATTATCTTAAAGCTGCTTTAAAGTTAACCAGAAGTCTACAGCTGAATGATATCATGTTGGATTGGTGCCAGTCCTGAGAGATTCTTACCCACTAACTTCCAGTGTGGAGAATTTCCCCAACCCAGTAAAAGGATCCTCTGTGCTTTGAAATTACCACATGGATAGATTATCACAACAAGTGATTTTCTCTTCATTTGTGATATATTCTATCACAGAAAAACAATTAAGCTGTGTTTCTAATAAAAAGTAGGAGTTGACTGCTGTAGATGGGTTTCTATTAGCAATTTTAATCATCATTTAAACCAGAGAAGGGGAAACTTAGTTTTAAATAATCAATTTTAATCTAGGTTTGCATTTTTACTTATTAGTCACTTTCCTAAAGAAGTATTGAACTCTCCTGATTAGTAACCACGGGAGAGTGTTGATTTTCACCTAAATACAACTTGTATGTTAAATAAAGTATTTATTTTAGTGAGGTGAATGTGTTATATGCATTTAGCCAGTGTATAGCCTGATATACCTTTAATCAGATTATGATTAGAAAGTAATTTAGAAAAATGGTGAAAGATACATTTACTATTTACCCTCTTATGATTATGCTCTTATTTGTGTTTCTTGACAAGATGCAATTGGATTGAATTTGCAAATCAATTAAAAGCACAAAACCTAACAATATAAAGTTGTTTGTTTTAGTTAAATTAAACAACCTTAAATAGCTAGTTACTTAGGGAAAGCATTCATTTATTGGAATGAGTTTTAAAACTAATTGATTCATTAAACAAAGGAAGTATTGTCTGTGGTTAACAAATTTTACTAATAGTTTCTGATCATCATGTCTGTCATGATTTTAGAACCACCAGATCTCATCCTATTACACCTCATTTATATTTATGGATTGGAAGAGGGATAATAAGCTATCCAGTTTTTCAGCAGCCAAAATTTTCTCCGCAATGAATAAATTAGTCACTGAATTTAAGTAACTAAACAAATAGAAATGCAGAAAATATTATCCCTGCAGTTGCAAACCAGTCTATAGCTTTTTAACTTGATCAGAACATTCGCAGATTCAGATCTAGAACTCCACAACTCCTGAATGAACTGGTTCAGGGGTTTGCCTTCATCAGTTCACATGTACTACAGTGATATTAATATTTATTTAATACAAGTAATTTCACAGATTATAATAAATGCAGGTATGGATGAGAGTAGCTAGTATTTAGGTTTTAATTTTATATATGTTTGCTAATAAATATATATGGAACTTAAGTTAGGCATCTGATTTGATCATAGGCTTCTATTCTGGAACCCCCTTTACAGAGTTTTTCAAAAGGACAGAAAAAGTTACCTACCTACCGGTAGATGTGGACACAGTGTAATACAAAGAACAAAATCCATCTTGTACCTAGGCTGAAGCTGGACTAGGAGACCAATCTTAGTGAAACAACATTAATAATCAACTCACACTTATAAGGTGTGAGAGAATTGCCACTGGACTAATACAGAAAAAAATATTATTAAATGATGCTAAATCCACTTGAGAGAGTGTCAGTATGGCATGGAGGTGCAGAACTAACTGCTGATTCATCCTGACAGTCAGGTCAGGCAGGCCAACTCATTAACTCAGAAGTATAAAGCACTGAGCTTTTCTTTGAGGCAAGAGAAAGAGAAGAAGGGACAGCAGAGGTCCTACCGGCAGAAGCAATAAGAACAGTCAGTTCAGGAGGAATTAAGGGCTAAAGCTTATGTTTATGAATACATTTCTGCCTGCAGCCTTTTCCTTTTCTGAAAATAGAAAGAAAGTCTACATCTGAACTCTGTGGCAGGACAGGTACGTAGAAGGGTCCAAGAAGTGATTACGGCTGGAGAGCTCAGCTGCCCTGGGGCTGAAGAGCACTTTGTTACACAGCAGCTTGGCACTTCTGCTGCCCTCTGCTGCTGCTGGCAGCCTCTGGTGAGGCTCAAGCACGCTTGTGAATCCTCCAAAAGTACAGGATAGCTGAGGGCTGCACATTCACAGCCCTCTAGGAATATAACCAGTGACATTGTCTTCCCATGGTTGAGTCTTCAATTGCCCATGGCAACGCATTGCTTCATGGATTACAGTCACTACTGCTGATGACTGTCCTCACAGCTTTTGCAGGCTGTGTTTTGGCTCTTCCAGAGGTGGTAGTTTTAAGGCATGTCAAATATATGTGTGAAATGGCAACAAAATCAAGGTGTTCTTTTTATCTCTCTCCCCCAAAAATGGCCATATGGTTTCTTTAATCCAGTAATTAGTAAGTTTTGAGAAAAAAGTCATGAAAAACAGTATGCAGTATTTCCAGACACATTAGTTTCAAAAACCAGCACTATCTTTTTCAGTAGATCGTTCCATAGCGTTGTGGTTTAAATCCATTTGGCAATTAAGCCCCACACAGCTGCTTGCTCGCTTATGCCTGGCAGGATGGGGGAGAGAATATGAAGACTAAAAGTAAGAAAACTTGTGGTTTGAGATAAAAGGAGTTCCATAGGTAAAGCAAAAATCAGACATGCAAACAAAGCAAACCAAGGAATTCAGTTAATGCTTCCCAAGGCAGGCAGGTGTTCAACCATCACCAAGAAAGCAGGGAGTACTACTTGGGAATACAAATACCATCACTTCAAAAGTTCCCTCGTCCTCCTTCTTCCCCCAGCTTTATATGCTGAGCATGATGTCATATGGTATGGAATATCCCTTGGATCCGTTGTGGTCAGATGACTCAGCTGTGTCCCCTGCCAACTCCTTGTGCATCCTCAACCCACTCTCTGGTGGGGTGGGGTGAGAGGCCAAAAAGGCCTTGACTCTGTGTAGGCCCTGCTCAGAAGTAATAAAAACATCCCTGTGTTACCAGCACGTTTCCGACACAAATCCCAAACACAGTCCCATATCTGCTACTGTGAAGAAAAGCACCTCTACCCAGCCCAAACCAGTATACACAGATAAAAGGTGGCTACAGATGAGGGCTTCTCCTTCAGGCTGGGAAAGCATAAGTCTGTCTGAGGAACAAAGATACCTGATGCAGAGTCTGTGGTGCTTTTCTCTATATTACTTTTGCAAGTAGCCCATTCTTTGGACAAATTTCTAATTCTTTGTTGCTTCCTGGAAACAAAAATGGGATGGAATGTATTTTGAGGTATGGGTTGAAAGGCAAGAGCATTTCAGACCACAGGAGGCTTCCCTACTGTAGACCTGTGTTCACATCTCAACAGGTAGCACAAGAATGATATGAGACTTGTGACTAGCTTGTTTTCAGAATTGAGCTCTGAGCTCAGTCCTACAGCTTTGGAACAGCATGGGAGGATTAACAAAGGCCAAGGTATTGATGGACTGCATCTGATGTACTGGAAAGACAGTTACTGGTAGTACCTCCTCATGATAGTGATCCTACGAGATACTGAAGAGTCCCCAAAAGCAACAGGAAACCTGATTTCCAAGGAAGAGAATTTTCCTTTTGATTAACTATGTCACAAAAATCTCATAACCAGTCAGTGTACTAAGGTATTGAAATGTTGGAGTGCTGAGGAACAGGGACAAGAGTTGAATTGTAAAACCATTATGGCATGTTATTCAATAAGTGATCTGGGGTAAAAAAACAGGAAAAAGAAAGAAAAAAAAAAAAAAGAAAAAAAGGAAAAGAAAAGAAAAGAAAAGTAAGCCTAAGGAAACCAAACCACAAGACAACTTAGGAGACTGGGCTGGAAGAAGGAGATTAGCTCCTCAGGTAAGTCTAGTCCAACAAAACCTAAGCTTGTCTTCTTGTAATGACTGATGTTTTACTGAGACTAGCTGAATTCATCTAGGGAACACACAAGCAAGTACACTTTTCTGGGCAAGACCTGTATTTTTATGTGATTTAAAAAAACAACATGATTTTTATTCAAGTTGACACACAACTGCATATTCCATACAGTATTATTTATTCTATTTTGCATGGAAAATTACTGCTTTGCAATTCTGAAATGCCTGTTAAATTATCAAGATAAATTTGTTAAATTTCTGAGGTTTTGTTTTTTTTTTTAAGACAGAGGAATTATTTTTAGGTATTGTTCTTCTTTTACATCACTTGTTGTTATTAAGGTGCTACAAAAGTCAAATTCAGTCTAACTCAGAGACCATTCATTACACATTCATGAGGTAAAATAAATACCTAAGAGCAAATGGTGATTTATGACAAAATATTAAGATAAGGGAGTTTTTAGCATAGGCCCCCTATAATGAACACTAGTGTCACAAAATATTCTCAAATGAAGTCATGTGTATTCTGCTTTATATTAAATATTTGTGTCTCAGAGGGCTGAAAAGAACTCAGTGGACCTTTTCAACAGGACACTGAATAAATAAAGCACTTGTTAGATCAAATATACATACTAAATTGCAGAGGAATAAATGATGCTGAATATACCATTCCCCTTGTGGATAGAAAATCAAATTATAAGTTTTACAGGGGCAGAGCCTGCTCAGGATGAGCCTGTTGGACCTTTCCTGACTGAAAGGAATAACATCTGTTGACACTACCAAAACTATAGGCAAAATCCAGAGAAAACTAGTAAAATAAGATAATGATAGTCAAAAGAAAATGTGAAAGTTGGGATAAATTTGAAAAGGTGCTGTGCCCTCATGCCCATCTCTTGGAATAACAACTGATCTCCACAGCAGTTCTTCTGATACCTGTATTGGCAAAGTCACCCCTTTTCTCCCCTACATATGCTCAAGTAGAAGTGAAGAAAAAGGAGGTCATCAGTTGGCTCCTGGCACCACTTCCCTTCATGATATCTTTTGTCTTGTGGGAGTTGTGCTGGCACAGCAGCTGAAAACACAACTGGTTTTACATCCCTCCCTGGAAGCAAATCTTTGTTGGCCTAGGTTATTTTTGTCATTCCAGCAGGCTGGACAAAAGTAAGACATTAATCCCACATGCCTTGAAAGCAGCTGGTGTCCTAAAATATAAACCTTTGTTATTCCCATCAACTCTCTTTCAAGAAAATGGATGCTATTCCTGAATTAGGACCAGCATCAAAAGCTCTAGTGATTTACAGTTCTATCAGGTCCTTCATCCAGAAGTACTATTCATAGAAGGGAGCCCCTGGTGGTCTAGTGGCTAAGATGCAGGGCTGGTACCCTTGAGACCGTGGGTTCGATTCCCGGTCAGGGACCTCCCCGGGCAAGATGGTGCTCGTTAGCCCTTAAGGCAATCCATCTAAGAGAAG
>JAWWES010000115.1:31200894-31233670 GCA_035583135.1 Lophotriccus pileatus
GGTGGCCTCAGTTCCGCGCACACTGTGTGTCACCTAAAAAATCCACTGCGCAGGCTCGAAGGCCTTGTCTGCATATGAGGGTAAGGACCTTCCCCGGCTCTTCGTTTGCGAAGACGGGCCATTATTATTATTATATTATTATACTATTCATAGACTGCTGCATTAGCTGATTTATCTTTTTCAAGCCAAACATTGGATTTTTAGAGCGTGGTTTTTATTGACTATCAGGTGGATTTTGGTCAGTATTAACACTGTGAGCGGGGCCTTTCATTGCCCATTCAGAACACCACAGAAAAATACAATCAAGTGACATAACTGATAGATCATTTGCCCACAACTTACACACAGCTCTGACTGCAATAGAGTATGTCAGCTGCTTAAGACCAACAGCATCTGTTGTTTCTGCCAAGGGGAAACCCATGCGGGATATATGTGAAACTGCAAAGTGAGTATCCATAGGGATTATGAACTTAAATGCACTGAACTGAACCAAGCTGAGATACCAGGGTTATCTCTGTCTTCTTTTGGACTATATCCTGTTCTCAGGCTTAGGAATGGCATGCAGTAGACCAGGACTCCCATAAACTATGAAATCAGGGGAATAATTGAATGAAATTACTGTTGAATTCATGCAGAGAATGGAGAATCAGTTTTGAAGTATTTTATAGCTGACCTCAAAAAAAGAGTGTGCAGGGAATTAATTTTGTTGGGATGAAGTGAGACTGGACTTAAAAGCTAGGAATGACTGAAGCTGAGATTCTAGGAGAGCGGTGTTCTGCTGCTGGTTATTACCCGTGCTGGCTTTCCAACACTCATCAGAGGACAGGAAAGTGCCTTCTTTAATGTGACTTTAGGTCTTCAATTGTATGAGGTGACACCATTGTCTGGGCTCCTCAGTAAAAGAGCAACAGGAATCTTCTGGAGGGGTCCAGCAGAGAGGTACAAGGTTGATCAAGGGACTGCAGCATGTCTCTGATAAGGAAAGGCTGAGGAAGCTGGGCCTGTTCAGCCTTGAGAAGAGATGACTCAGAGGGGACCTCACTGATGTCTATAAATATCTGAAGGGGGAGTGCCAAGAAGATAGAGCCAGGCTTTCTTGGTGGAACCAACCATTAGGACTAAAGGCAATGAAGAGAAACTGGTGCACAGGAAGTTCCACCTGAACATAAAGAAGAACTTCCTTACTGTGTGGGTGACTGAGCACTGGAACAGAATGTCCAGAGAGGCTGTGAAATCTCCTTCTCTGCAGATATTCAAGAACTGTCTGGATGCAATTCTGTGCAATGTGCTCTAGGATGATCCTGCTTAAGCAGGGAGGTTGGGCTACTGTGGTCCCTTCCAACCTGACCCATTCTGTGATTCTGTGATTGCTAAAGAAGCAGACATCTTTCTGCTAAGAAAATTAAAAATTAAAGGGGATGTTTATTCCTTCTGAGTAATAGTCCCCAAATGTACTATTGTAAAAAATAGTAGGAAAAGTTCAAATCTGCATATTCACTGAATACTTTCTTACACTCAGATTTTTCCTTCTCAGGTGTATAGTAGATGGAAAGGTTATGATGATCTCCAGCACAGTGCTTAGATGCAAAATATCAGTCATGCCAATCACAGTAATGGTTGGGGCAAATAGACAAGTTAGATCAACCTCTACTCGGTCTGCATCGTGGGACACAGAGAGTAAATCAGCACAGGTAAGTTATGTAGACACAGGCTTAAAACAGTGAAAATGCCACTGTCATCCTTTTTCCTGTTGAGACTTGACACTTTATGTGATTTTTAATGTCTGCTAGATCCCATGTTCCCATCTGTCATGACAGGGTGTCCTCTGCAGAGAGCAGTGCTGCCTACCTCGGCTTTGGAAAGAGTTAGGCTAACAGAAAGCTGAAGGCTTTCACTCTGCAAAGGAGATGGACGCTATCCAAGAAACCAGATTATGTAAAGGGCATTTTTTACAGGCATCTTTGCTGTTATCACTAATATCACTGGACTGGGCTGACAACAGCTCAAGGCAAATGTAGACGGAAGAACAACAATATGTCTGCCACAAGCACATTAGTTAATAAAGCTTTTGTTACACTTTGATTCATTGTCTAGTTGGGAATCAAGACTAGTTATTAAACATTTCAGAGAGAGAAAGGATTGCTATGACAACAAAGTATGAATAATTCATCTAAAGGGAAGAAGGGACATGCAATAATAGAACAATTGCTAGAATTCTTCTTAAAGGATTTGTGTGCATCAAAAGCAATAATAAAAAAGAAGAGTTTCAATCTATGCTATCTCACTAACTGCAGCTTAAAAAACATCTGTCATCTTTAGTGGCTTGCACAATACAAGTCAGAGTACAAAATTTGCAGCTTCTTACTTATAAATAGAGAGCAAGTCCACAAAAAGCAATCAGAAAACCTCTCATTGAAGTTTTAGGTGTCTGTGCTTGGTTAAAATGTTGGATTTTGTTTCTATCATGATTGTTGAAGTATGTAAGTCAGTGACATGACCCAAAATACAGGAAAATACTAAAAAGCAAGGGTTTTTTAGGTTAAGTTCTATTTCTATAGGAATTTTCTAATCTCTTCCAGAAGAATTGAAAGGAATTGAGGAAAAAGTAATTTTAGTGCAAGAATGAAAGTGATCTCATAATCTCCATTTCTTTATTTTATGTATCATTCCAATCTCTTACCAAGAAGGCTTTTGCCTTGTATTTTGTTCAATTCTCTTTAACACACAACATGTGCAGTTTTAGCAAAGCATGGCAATTCTGGCTAAAAATATTTATTTTTTAAAAGCTGGTTCATCTTTCCTTTCAAATAAAGATATCAGTCCATACAGTAATTAAATACTGACTCCCTGAAAAGCTGCCCTAGATTAATCTACAAAAGCAAACAGCATAGGCAGCAGAAATAAAAGTGTTTCTGGCCTGCTTTTCTCACACCATGACTGGTCATGATACTTGTTCAGGCTTTGGTCTCTCTTCCAGTACCATGGAGAAGTGTGTAGCCTGTTTAATCATGTACTCACACACAAGGCAACCTGGATGAGATCAAGACAGAGAAAAATCTATTTTGGCTCTAAAGAAAGGGAAGGGCAATTGCTATTTTAAAGGCAATAGTATATGAAGGGGATTGACAAAGAAAGAAAAAAAGGAAAATTAAAAAAAAAAAACCAAAACAAAACAGGATTTTTTTCTTACCCAGTAAAAAAAAAAATTACCCAGCTCTGATATTTGAAACTATAAGCCTTGTTCATATCTTTGATTACATAAATTAATAAATACATTAAAATAGAACATTATAGATTAGAGACTTTAAAATTGCATTTGCATAACTTAAAGTGAATTTGAATTATAATACAATTGTGTTATTAGTTTAATAAAGTTTGATATCTGGTACTGTTTTGATAAAATTAATTTAGGTGTCTTTTCTCCTGCAGATTAAAAACCAGTTACTGTGGCTGCATTGCTGTGTTTTTAAACTCAATAAAAATGTCCTTAGGATTTTTAGCATGTGAAATAAGCACACACTGCTAACAGCTAAACTAATGGGAAAGAAGGTCATAACTCCTTTAGCCTCTACATCACACAGTATCTGAAATAGATCTACACAATGTGCCAGAAAAATCAACTTTGTAGAAAACGTTAAAGCTCATATTCATGATTCCTGATAGATCACTGTTTTGTTTTGGTTACTGTTTTTTATCTAGTGTGGATTTTCATAGAAGTTAAAGAAATTCTCAAATGCAAAATACTGATCTTTAAAAGTCAGGTGGGGACTTACTGCAGCAGTGAATTCTAGAAGTAAGTTATACTTTGCCTACATCTATGTGGCTTTTTATGTGCTTTGTATTTAAATTTTCCCTTCAGTCTTTTTTCCCTTGTATTTCGAAACAAGTTTAGAAAAACTCTTTCTCCTTTAACTTTTCCACGTATTAATTGCTTCTTTTCTTCCCTTTATCTTCTTCCTTGCACAACATCTTTCATATGCTCTCTAATGATGAATTAAGCAGATGAAGCAAGATTTCACTGAAAAAAACAAGAGAAGAACAGGAGATTGTCCTTCTCAATTTGCAAGGCAAAGCTGGCTGGGATCAGGAGTCAGTGGATGTCAGCTGTCTGCCCACACCTGCAGCCACAGCAGGAATGTGAAGTAATCACAATATGATGAGGAAGCGTAACAGGGTTACCTGGCCAGAGAATTTACCTCCAGTTGGCTGTGGAGTTCATGAGACTTTGTGTGCGATATGGCAGACTCAGGACTCATTCACATAACAAGATCAGTGTCTAAGATGCAATTTCTTCACTATTTTTTGTACAGACTCAGGAAAAAGGTATACGTTATTAGAGAAAGTAAGTGTATTTCTGCAGCAGCTGATGCCAGACAGAAGTCTCATCTGTGCACAGACTGAGTCACTGAATGGTTCAGTCCACAAGGATGGAGTTGTAAATCACAATTAGACCATCCACGTGCTTCAACAGCTGAACTTGACTAGGTAGATTGTATAGGTAAATTTTACAGGTACTAGCAGAAATGTGAAGTGGTGTCTCCTCTTTTCACCTGTGTGCTCTCAATGAGGTATATGCTTCCTGGCCTAGATACAACCACCTTCCAGAATACAGCATTTCTGAATCTCCAAAATGCAAGCTATCTCTATGGTTACCTCTGTAAAGACATGAATGTAGTTCCTATTTTCTATTAGAAACAGAAATGCAAGAGTTAAAATATCAAGAAGGAAGTCCACTCTAGGGCTGTTCCTAAGCTCAAAGAAGGTGTAAAACTCCCTGATTTCATTAAGCTATAAAAGAAAATGACTTATTTGTAAACTGACCAGAAAGAGGTAAATGTGAAATTGTACAAGCCATGCTAACCTAATGACATTTTCAGTTTAGTTTTACTGTCAAAATATTTAGATAACTCAGGACAGTACTTGAACTTCATCTGTGAATATACAGATTGTGTCAAACTGGTTTATTCACTTTTTCTCTGGAAATGCTGTTGATCTGCATGATATTATGTTTTATGGGAAGAAATCAGAAGAAAAATTTATCAGTTCCCATTTTGCTGTATTAACTCTAAATTATGTCAGTCAACATTGCCATTAATGCTATGAAATATTGTAGAAGCCCTCTGAAACTTGTATTCTGAGTAGCACAATAATGAAAGAAGTCTCTTTTTTTATATATATCCTTAAATAGAAAGGTATCTTCCCGTTTGTTGTGAAGTAGCTGCTATTATTTTTATTGAAAATAATGTGGCATTTGCTCAGAACATATTTTTCAGTTCACTTTGTTTCTTTCTGTTACTGAACAGTTTGGCAAAGTAAATAAATATCCAAAATTAGGCTTAAGTTTGCATAGATCTGAACATCCAGCATCTTCTGTTAATGCCATTTAGAGGAAAAGCATTCATCACCTAATTCATCACTTAATAATTTAGTGATAATTTTACATAGGAATGCAGGTCTACGCATGTATTTGTTTGTTTGTTTTGTCTTTCCTCGTGTGTTGGCAGTTCAGGCAAGTGCAGAGCTAAGGTCTCTGAGTGAGAGAAAGGATAGGAGCAACTCAGGGCAAACCTATAGTAATTGTTAGTAAGCTCGTCTGACACAAATTATGAGAAGCAGAAGTGGAAGAAAAGCAAGGTGTTTTTTGAAATCATGCACTGACCAGAAAGGACCATGAGCAAAGAAACTTCCCAAACATTGATTAGTGACTGCTCAGTGAAGGTTCAGATCAGTTTTTCTGTGAATATTTGTTCACATTTGAGAATGAATTCAGATTTAATGGTTTTGTTTGCAAGCCGTTTGTGCCTGTCTTTCAAAATTGTTTGAGTGCTTGAGGTCTTCTATTACTGTGTAAAGCAAACAACAGCCTGAAATGCACAAACATTTACCAAGAGAATACTTCCCGTAGTGTAAAGTGTCCCATTTATGTTTTGTGCTGGGATGAAGAATTACGCAAATCATCCAGAAACAAAGAGGTTGAGTTATGTAACAAAGCATCAGAGCATGAACTGTGAATGCGGAGTCAGTGGAACAAACACTTTGCAAATGATCTGTGGACCTGGAACAAATTTACTCTTGGCATTCCCATATAAACGCTATTCAACCTGAGATGTTTATAGTCTATAAGAGGATAGTTTCTCAGAGAAAAGAAGGCATGTACATGCTTGGAAATTCCTCTGGTGCTTTATCTATTTATTTGTTCATGTTTACAGACATAGAGGTTGACATCCTGCTGAAGTGTCCAACTGAAACAGGTTACCCAGAGCAGTTATCTCCATCCTTTAATATAGTCAATACCTGACTGGACATGGTCCTGGACAACATGCTCTATTGAATCTGCTTTGAGCAGGAATGTCTGCCTAGACAACATTCAACATGAGCACTACTATCTGTTTTTTAATTCCTCCATTTATTTCTGTGCTCAACTTCATCCTGTCAAAAATGCCTTGCTGCTGAAGATATGTGCATCTCAAATCAAATCTAGGGGAGCCATTGCGCTTTTACACCATAGAATTGTTCACATAAATGGCCACCACTGTAGAGACTGATCTAGCATTGCCCATGATTTTGGAAGTCCCGTTGATGAGCCTAGCATGTTATGTACTGCCTTTTTGAACTGATGGGGCTTTACTTTCACAATACACAGGTGCAACACTAGTGATCCAGCATGGATGGTAATGATGGACCACCACTAGTTTTGTATCTCAGTCTCCTGCTCTTGTCCTCCTGGAAGAGGCTTTGCATACTCTCTTTAGCAGAAATCCAAATAGTGCCCAAATGAAACTGAATTCTCCCTATGGCACACAGACACTTGAAATACACTTTGCTTCAGGATGTGCACATCAACCTAACCTTTCTAGTATTTTTTACAGGCACAACCCAAGTTCTAGCTATTTGAATTGTTGTTTTTCCAGAAATTTTCTAAATCATTTTGCCATTTGCCCACTTAGGAAAAAAAATAAAACTAAAATAACTATAACCAGAAAGGGGAAATCAGACTAAACTGTGGATTAGTCTTTTTTAAAAAACACATTCATCAGGGCCACTCCGTACAATTGCCTAGTTTGGAAAGACCTTTAAGATCAAGTTCATTTTTGTTGCGTTACCATATCAGGCTTAACAAAGCATGCTGCAATTAATAATGGAATACAGAAGAGCTACTTAAGTTAGTTAATCCTTAAAAAGAAAAAAAAAAAAGTAAGATATTTAAAGAGGGGGAAGAAAAAGAATTAGCTTTTTAATATCCTGCTTGAATTATGGTATGTGCATCTATCAACAGATGAGAGAGACAACTTAAATCTCAGCAAGTAGAAGCAAAGACATAGATATCCTACTGTGATTTTAATTCAGTGTATAAATATCTAGGAGAGTAAAAAAAGAGTACTCTAGACTTAATTTAGAGGTTTTGGTAATCTATTCAATGGTTAGCATTGTAGGAAATTATTAGAAGGTATACCAATGAAAAGTCAATAGGGAGAAGCAAAATTATTTTGCAGTACCAAGCCATAGTAGCTGAGATCATGATCTAGTTGCTATTCAGGATCCGCTTTCAAAGACAAGGTTGTTATGACTGGAATTCCGGATACAATTAGATGCTGTGCCATGTCACACTTTAATCAGAGAATCATAGAATAGTTTGTGTTGAAATGGACCTTAAAGGTCACCTAGTTCCAACCCCCCTGTCATGGGCAGGGACACCTTCCACTAGACCAGGTTGCACAAAGCCCTATCCAACCTGGCCTTGAAAGCCACTGATTTATACAGGTCTGAAGAAGGACTTGATGAACTGAGAATGTAGGAGAAGAAGAATGTAAATAGTCATCTAAACAGGTATGTGAGTTACTGATGACCTCTACCTTCCTGACCAGAAGATTTGTGGCTTCATTTTTTATGCTAGGACTCAGATTCAGTGTCAGGTGGTAGTAACAAAAAGCCCAGAGAATGAGTACTACTCTGCTAAAGATTGCATCTTCTCAATAGGTAGTTTAATTGACTTCATTTCTAAGCGTCTTTTGTACACAACTCAAGGGATGTTAAAAACCCTGTGAAAAGAAGAATATTGAAAAAGTATCATTATGTTAAATACTGCTTCTAGGAAAAACTCTTAATCCAGGATCCAGGAGTCTCAGACAGTCATTGCTACCAGACAGCATCCGGAGACTGAATTTCTAGCTCATCTGCTGCCATAGATTCTGAGTCATCACCATTCAACTTCTTCTTGCAGGTAGGAAATGCAGTCTAAAACTAAAGCCTGGTTTTCTCTCCTAGTATATCATGGGATTTGCAAGGTAAAAAAAAAAATAAAATTTAGCTCTCTCCTCAGCGTAGACAGGTTGGTGGAAATTCAAGATAATTAATGTAGTCAGGCTATGCTAAGACTCCTCTTTATCCCCCCAGACCAGTTAGGACATATATTTCAGAAAGGCCTTTAGACATAAAAGAAGCTTGTAAGGTGAGAACTTTGATCTCAAATTGGGTTTAATGACTTGGACATTTTTCATGATAATAACTGTGAGCACTCTAAAAAGGGGAGCACATTTATGTAGTTATTTAAAGGATTGCTGCTTTCTGTCATCTGTTTTAATTGCAACATACAAAATCACAAACAATTTTGAACATATTAGTGGACAGCTATCTGAGCAAGCAGCTTAGAAAACGAGACTATCTCCATAAAAGCTAGTAACCAAGAAAACAAGCAACAAAGAGTTTGAGAGTTTGTTGCTTTGTTTTGCTTTCTTTTTAACTTTAAAGAATATGAAAATCTTTTAATGTGGGTAAAGGGGGTGCCTACACGAGAGAAGTCATAAAATAGAAAAAAAAATCAAGTGCCAAGAACCTGTTATGTTTCAATGGAAAGGACTGCAGAGAGCCACATGATGAAAAATTATATGACTGGCTCTTTCAGAATAGTTTCCCATTTCTAAAACAGGAAATTATGTGAAGATTAATGGTACCTTCCAAGACAATCTTCAAGAAAGCGCACAGCAAGTCATCAGAGATGAGAGCTATTCTTAGCTTGCAGCTTGGATATATGTGATTGTGGAGCAGTGTACAAAGAAAGATCTCCCTCCACTTGCTAGTGGTGCACACCACTGTCTGCACAGGCATATTGTGGCAGTTTAGAGATATCCACAGAGAGATATGTATCTGAGTGAGCACAGAAACCAAACTACCCTGACACAGCCCCAGTCTGCGTCACTGTTACCTTTTTTAAGGACCTATCCAACCTTTTTGGGAGACTAAAGGAAAGAGTAGTTTCATGGTTCTAAATGAGATGCCAGCAGATCTTTGTACCATCTGCTAAGGCTTGTCTGTGTTTTTTTACATTTAAAGTGTTGTTAATATAATTTTGAACTCCTGAACTGGAATGATCTAAGGTCAAAATAGTCTCCTTATTGTATATAGCCATTTACAATTCTATCCAGTTTTTTTGGTATGTGCATATATGGTTGCGGTCATTTAGAATTCTTCATCTCAGCATCTTTGCCACACAGTGATGATACAAATAACACAGCCATTCTCTGCACCATACACAGAAGGCTGGTGCAGTCAGTAACTAAATGCTACTTTTTAAAATGGTAGCTACAGTATGGTGTGTATGCATGTGTGTGTGCACATGCACTCATAGGAATGTTCATGTGCTTCCCCTGTAAGAATCAAACAGGAAAGAACAGGAGGATCCTGCTTCAGCTTAGAGTTCTAGCTCTGGTGAACTGTGATGGCTGTTTATTGATGCATAGATTGCCCCTCTGAGAGAAGAGGGAAATTAGCAAAACTGCCAACAGAAATTTTTCCAAGTCTCCAAGTATGTATCAGACTTTTACTGGCTGACAGTGTCATTTGCTCACTGTCTGCAAAAGGAGATCCACAATACACATCCAGCAATTATGGACTATATTCCCAGCTACCAATTGCAGTTATAGTACTAGAAAAAAATTTTTGCAAGGCTGTAGGGAGAGAACACCTTGCAATTCAAAATGCATAATTTGTTTAGAGACAGCCATGGGTGAAAGGAGCCTGAAGTTAAAGATAGATAACTTGGAAGGTTTCTAGCAAGTTATGGCAGTGAAAATGCAATGAATGACAAATGCTTAGGACCAGTCACTGGGAGAAATCTCCAGTGAGTTCATTCAAGGACCTACTTAAAAATTTATGACACAATTAAAAAATATATATGTATATCCCTACAACAGCACAAAACCTCAGCCCTCAAAATAGCTCTGGGAAGGTTCAGAATTTGAGAAGAAAGTAAGGAATCTCTGAACAAAGAGTTTGTTGGGGAACATCTGTGCTATACCTTTTTGAGTGACTTTTTATGAGACTGATTGGAAAAAGGCAGTTTGAGATAAATGAGGAATATTTGTTCAGGGGAAATGAAGAGAGGAAAAGCAAATGCTGATGGATTTTTCTCTGCCAAAGGGAAGTTTTCAAGGTGACATTGGACATGATAAAGGACTTAGTTAAAGCTGAAAAAGATAAACAATATACACCAATGAGGAGTTCAAAACATGGTGGAGTTTTTTTATAATGGCCTCTGACTGTATTTTGTGTTATTTTGTCTTCAGCTAGGGAAATGCAGGGGGGCTTGATAGCAGGAGTGCCTATCCATAATTAATTTCTAGGTTTAAAGGTGCAAGCTACCCAGAAAAAACCTTTGCTGTTTCTAATGAAAGCACTTGTAGCTTGGAACATAGATGAAGGAAGAAAGGGGTTTATTTATTTATTTAAATGATGACTTTGGATAGAAAAATTAAACACAGTAGGTAGAAAGATCCTGCACAGATGTGAATTGATCTGTGTGTGTGTCTGTGCTGACTGAGAAATGGGCAAACTGGCTAGATTAAATAGAAAAATGTACCTCTCCATGATGTTCATGGGAAAACAAAAAGGTTATTTTATTTGAACCTGAAATATTTTTCACTTTGGCATAATTTTGTACTTTTGTCTTTCAGACAGGTCAAAGCTTTCAGTACTGAAAATATGGATTTATTGTTACTGTGTAATTTTCTTGAAGCAGTTTACAGACAGAACTAGGAAGAAGAACGATCTGTTAACTTTTTCATAGGGAAACTGCTTTAGAGAGGTTTAGAAGAAAGACCTCCTTTATTTTAAAAGGCTGAAAAAGAATGCATAGAATTTGTGTGACTTGCCCAAAGCACAGCAAACTATGAGCATAAAATCCATTTTCCCAAACATCCAGTTTAAAACACAGAACTCTGGCATGGACCTAGCCTTGCAGTAAGGAAATGACACTAAAGTGGCGAGAAACTATACCTCTGTATTGGCTTAAGGAAGGCTGGAAAAAATGTGGAGCAGGCATAAGGAACAAATTGTGAGTGTGAATGCTCTTGCATGTTTACACTGCAAATTAAGGCATATTTGTGGTGTTTAACAGCACCCTGTTAAGGAAACTTCCCTGCCTGACCATTCAGGAGGCACTTGGGCGGTCAAACTCCCACCACCGGTGACTTTAATTGCTGGGACCAAACCCCCTTCTCAGCAGGTGGCTCCAGCAGACAATGGGCGCCCCACATGATTCCTACACACCCCACTCTCACACAGTCAGACCAGGTTTCCTTACTGGCTTGACCCCAGGTTTCCTATGGCAGGGTCTCAGACCTCCAGTTCTTTTCAGTAATTTTATTGTGATGCAGCAACAGAATAACAGCTCGATCTGATGCCTCTGGGAAGGGACCCCAAACAAAAGACTACCTGGTCTTTCATACCCTCAGTTTAAGTGCACGATAGTCTGAGATATTCCTGGTGAATCCTCTTCTCCTGCTGTGTCTCTGAGTGTTCAGTCACCCAGCCGCGACACAGGTCCCTGTGGCATTTGTTGTGAAAAGGGTCAGAGACAGTTCATGACCTTTTGCCTCAAGCTCCCATCACCCAGAGTTCAATCTGTATCTGGCACTGCAGCTGCACACCCACCTACCAGCATTAAATGTGTTCCTCAACAGATCAGTAGTAAGGACAAAGGGCTTGGTTATTACTCTGGCTGTTGTCTAAAACCTTGTGGGAATCGGGTTGTTGCTTATGTGCTGGTAGTATGTGACATGTATGACACCCATCCTTGATGACAGCTATGCTCAATTATCGCCAACATATGCTACAGTCCTCCTTAAGGTTACTTTCCAGATATGCCCATAGGCTTAGTGGGGAACACAATGATTGTCCCAGTATTAACAAGTATTTCGACCCAGGAGGGGCAGATTCAGAAAGATGAATGATTGGTGCTGTGACCTCTGCACAACACTTTCAGAGGTGTGGCAATGAGAGGATCATTTTGTGGTAGCTCCATGTGGTGCCATGAATTGAATGCTTATCAGCAGCTGGAGCACCTATGTTACGTTCCTAGGACACATCTGTTGATTTAGTTTCCTCTGCAGGGGATTCGGAGCCGGGACAGCTCTGTGATATGAAGTAAAAGACAGTAAGTATCGGATAGTCTGGAATTTCACTTCAAAAGTGTACTTTGCTCCATTCTAAAATACTAGTGTAGGCACATCAGAAGTCACTCAGGACTTCTGATACATCTTTAGAGTGTGCACTCCCTGAGTCCTTTTTCTTAGATGCTATGAGTCATTATTCAGGATTTTCTATATTTTGTACTCTCTCTGTATTTTATACAGTGAGAAACAGTTTGTTCATAAGGACTAAGAACCTCTGAGAATAGGATCCTCAGTACTGGTGAGGCTGCATCTAGAGTACTGTGTCCTCTTTTGGGCCGCTCATTAATGAATGATATTTTGCTGCTGGAGCGTGTCCGAAGAGAAACAAAGGTACTAGTGTTCAGTGTGGAGAAAAGAAGGCTAGGGGAGACCTTATTGCCTTCTACAACTACCTGAAAGGAGGTTGTGGCAAGGTGGAGGTCCACCTCTTCTCCCAGGCAACTAGAGAGGGGAAATGGCTTCAAATTGAGTCAGGGAAGGTTCAGTTTGGATGTCAGGAAAATTTTCTTCGCTGAAAGGGTAGTCAGGCACTGGAACAGACTGCCCATGGGCATGGTGGAGTCACCATCCCTGGAAGTGTTCAAAAAATGAGTGCTCTTTGCAATACGGTTTAGTGGGCATGGTGATATTAGGTCAAAGGTTGAACTTGATGAATTTGCAGGTCTTTTCCAACCTTAATCATTCTGTGATTCTCTATATTCCTGGGATAATTAATGGAGAATTCTGCCTAGTGCTATGAAGCATGAGGTCATCATTCAGCCTGATTTGGGTGCCCTAAGATGTAGGAGAGAAAGGATCCACATGTATGATATTCATATGCATCTGATATCTTGGAGTAAGACAAACTAGACTTAAACCCATACCTCTCCTTAAGTAAATAATTCTGCAGGGATTACAACTACAAAGTACAGTATGGGACAAAGCTTTGGGGTGGAAATTCACTGCTATACAGGATTCTGCCCATTCTAATGATAGCCAGTAAAACACAATAACTGAGTAGATCATATTTATGTGGAAAGTAGATACAGCTAGGTTTTAGACTGGTTTTCTTTTGTGCTATTGAAATTTTCAGGTCTCCACAGAGTACTCCGCATGCACTTGCAACAGTGTATTGAGGATGGAGGACTGCTAATAGCATTGAGATGTAATCTGAGAAGTAGCTAAACAGACTTTGACTTCACAGTGCAGTAGTAGCACTTGCTATTCCAGGTAGAAAAGTTGAATAGAGCAAAATGGCACTTTGGATCAGAAACTGCCATACTTAAGCTGAAAAGCATAGGAAAATGGAATCAAAATCTCACCTCTTTTTAATTTGGCTGCACGTGTCATTTTGCACCGTAAAATATTGATGTTACCCAGGGTTACGGAGAGTGGGACCCAAGAGACTAGCCTAGAAGAAACTCCTGGTTTTTAGCTCTGCTGGGGACTGACCGCCTAAGAATTTCTGTTCCATTCCTACTTCTTAAGGCTTCACAGAACATTATGAGTTGGAAGGGACCCAACTGGGATCATTGAGTCAAACTCTTGGGTGAGTATGAGCCTGTGTGGGGATCAAACCCATGACCCTGACATTATTAACATCATTCTCTATCCAGCTGAGCTAATCTCAGTCATGATTTTCTGGCCATGGGTGCTGGCAGAACTTTTTCAACCCAAAATATTCATCTGCCACCTCAGGCTAGGAGCTGGGTGTTGTTTCTTTGTCCTTACACAAATGACTCATCTGTGATAATTGCCTTTGGGAGGCATCAGGATAATTCACACACATGGTCTAAAGATATTAATCTCTGATGATGGCCATAATGGATCTACTTGTGCTGACATAACAGGCAGCCCTAACATCTTAGAAGGTGTCAAAGACTTGTGATCCAGTATTAATCATACAGTGAAGAACATCCTGCCCCAGGGAAGGTATCAAAGGTGTTCCCACCTACCCTGAGCCCCATAAAAGACCACAATAGGACTTCACTAGGCAGCTCCAGGTCTCCTTCTCTCACTCCACTGGACTTCTACCACCCAGGCTCTGCCACCACCTCAGCAGATCAGAACTACAACTACCGTCAGAGTTGCAGTGACCAGGTCTCATCGCTGGATCTGGCACATGTCTTGTGGGTCCTTTCAGTCTCCTGGGGGTCCGCAGCCCTGCTCCAACTGCCTGTGCCAGCACTGCAGCTTCACTCCAGCACTGATCCTCCTAACCATTCCTGCCAGGTTTTAATGGGTGGGGGGAGGTTGGCTGCCATCTTGTTTTGGTCCGACGGGTGGGAGCTTGGGAATTTTTTCCTCGCTGGTTAGCTTAACCCAGTTTTATCAGTATTGTTTAACATTCCTTTTGGTATGTTTTTTTCACTTACATCCAGGCGTATTTGGTCTCTCTCTGTACTGGAGAGAATCAGGGGCATTGAATAGGATGAAGGAGACTTCTGTCCAAGGTCTCCCCCCAACCTCCAAGTTGTCTCAAATTGAGACAGCTACCAATCTTTGCAGTGACTAACAAGGCAAAACATCTGATCTGTGTCCAATCTTTGTTTTTCTCATACCAACTGAACACTAATAATCGAATTTTCCACAGTTTTCTGAAATATTTTGCTGTATAAGTACATAGCTCCTGTACAATCCCACTGGATCTGATCCCACTAAACCCTCCCTTCATCTCTTTACTCCTTACTGCAGATTCTGAGGAGTCAGATGAACCCCTTTATGGTTGATTGTAGAGCTTCCCTATTTGTTTTTTATTGACATCTCATTATCAGTTTTGCTCAATTTATGAATAAAGGCATTATTTTTTTAATAAGAATTCTGCCTGGGCCCTGCAAGTCAAGCTGTGTTGCCTTCTGCTTCTTGCATTATCACCACCAATAAAGAATCTGCAGCTGGGATTCAGCTGAAACTTTGTCAATGATGCATGGAGCATGCTAGACTCTAGTTGGTCTTCCACAGCTGCAATAGAGCTATGGTATGAACTGAAGCCGGAGTTCTCGGGTTTTTTTGTTTGAGGTTTTGTTTGTTTATTTGTTTTGTCTTTTGTTTTGGTTTGGTTTTTTGTCACTGAAACAAACAGGTGGGAGAGGTGGCTGCATAGAAGCCAAAATATTGAAATTATTTGAAGTACCTTTATGCTGAGTTTGATATCCAAATGGTCACCACTTCATCTTGACCATTCTTTTCCTCTACATATCAAGTGCTCTAAAAGGCATCTCCTGCAACAACCTTTCACTCTATTCCATCTTTTTCCCACTTTCTAGTTGCAGTGAACATAATTTTTGCCTTCTGCACTCCGTAGTCAGCAGTAGTAAGGCAGTGACTGTCCCTCTTTACTTGGCAGAGGTGAGGCTGCACCTTGAGTACCGTGTCCAGTTCTGGGCCCCTCACTACAAGAAGGAGATTGAGGTGCTGGAGTGTGTTCAGAGAAGGGCACTGGTGGAGGGTCTAGAGCATAACTCTTACAAGGAGTAGCTGAGTGAGTTGGGATTGTTTAGCCTGGAGAAAAAGAGACTTAAGGAGGACCTTATTGCTCTCTACAACTACCTGAAAGAAGGTTAGGGCTACCTAGGGATTGGTCTCTTCTCACAAGTACCCAGTGACAGGATGAGAGGAAAATGCATCAAGTAGCACCAGGAGAGGTTTAGATTGTGTACTAGAAATTACTTCACCAAAAGGGTTGCCAGGCATTGGAACAGGCTGAAATGGGGGAAGTGATTGGGTCACCATTCCTGAAGGTATTTAAAAGATATGTAGATGTAGTACTTAGGTACATGGTTTAGTCGTGGACCTGTTAATGTTGGATCTATGGTTGGACTTGATGATCTTAGAGGTCTCTCCCAACTTAAATGATTCTGTCATATGAATGGACATAAGATTTCTTAGGGTTTTGCTTCTAAATTGTGACTCAGAGACTAGGAATCTACCTGATGATTATTCTCGGCTATCATCTTAATAAAAAAATCATACATCATAAAAAAGAAATTCCTAAACTAACAAACCCTGCACCATAGTCAGCAGCAATTGCCCCAGAAGGAGATGGTATATAAAAGAGGAAAAGAACAAGCTAGAGAACAAGCTACCTTCTTTTTATTTGGAAGCAGAAGTGAAAGGGGTTTTTCTGGTCAACCAATTTGGAAGAACTTGACTTACCCTGGAATTCAGATCTTATAATCCATGCAATTTTTGTAAAACAAGAAATTAAGAAAAAATATTCAGAAACAGGAATGGTTATGGAGGGAACATCTAGAATTTTGTGGATTCGTATACATAGAAGAAGGCAGTCCTAACCCTGGGGGAAACTTGCCCCTCTAACTGCACTTTATGATTTAGAAATTCAAAAAGACTTTTTAGTTCACCACTCAGCAATGAGGCTATGACGTGGAGGTAGCATCACCCTGGTACCATGGATTCGGTACCTTTTGGTAAGGAGCATGCCAGCATAAAGAGTGGCTCTTTTCTGTGCTGCCCTTATCCAAACCAACAGGTAATTCACTTGAGATTTCTCAGAGAAATCATCTCTATTCTCCCATTTCTTTCCATTTTGAAGGGCTCTCCCACTCTTCTTTTCTTTATAAAGCTTCAGATCTTTAACTCTACATACCCAAAGAAAATCAAACCTGCTACTCTCTGTTCGTTTTTGAACTTAAAACCCTCTGATGAAAATCTACTGAGAAGTTGCTTAGCTTTTCTTGGTTTCACAGAGCCACCTGAATGGTATATGCTCTGAGAGCTGCGCACCTCCAGGGTCATTCACTGATAGGATGTCATGCAGAGAAAGAAAAGGGGAGCCAGCTTTGATCTCTGGCATCACACAAATTCAAAGGAAAAATAGGAAGTAAAGAAAAATGTGAGATAAATTGAGGAATGGCAAAGGCTAATACAAAGATAGCACTGAGTGAGGCTCTGTTCCGATGGATATGAGCTCTTCTGGAAGCACGGTGTGGGGGCAAACACTGGAGTCACATGGGAAATGGCACAATGTGCCTCACCTCTGACTACCTTCAAGTGAAAGAGCAATCTCCATACTGAGAGCTTTGCAGAAAAAGTACCCATGTGATGTTAATGTGCAAAAAGATAAGTGAGATGATCCCTTTCCTTTAACCACAGAATATTCTAGGAGGACTAGGAAAAAGTTGACTTCCACTGGGATCAGTAGGACAGAAAGAAAAATCACCATGTTTATTTCTGGGCACTCCCTCCAAGGCTTTGCAGGTGACAGACCCAGTGAAAGCATCCATCTCCGCTCTGTGCTCAGTAAGCAGAAAATGAAACAGAAGAGTCAGTGTGACAATGAGTGATTTCAAGCCACTTGTAAAGGCATGCATTCAACCCGAGGCCATCAGCTCAGGAGCCCTCACAACAATAGGGGTAGGGTTTTTTTAAAAAGAAAAACACAGCCACCAGAATCCAAAGGGATCTTGAACAAAATAACAAACACAAAGCCTTCTAAAACTTGTTCTGCTCATCAAGGCATGAAAGTTCCCCAAGGCACTTAGTCAGGATTTGAAGTTACTATGAGTATTCTTGCCTGTCCTTGCCTTTCTTCAGCCCACCTCAGCTCAAGAAATTCCTTCCAAAACAAACTGCAACACCAGATACTTGTTGCACTTCTGTTTTTGTCTTTGGACATCTGGATGAGCTGCATAACTCTTTTCACAATGTCTTGGCTCCTTCAAACCATTTGTTTAAGACTGGACATGTATGTGGCTTGTATGTAAATTTTGGGATTGATGTAATTTTTACCATTCGCTAATAAACTCTTACTGTATTGCTCTATGAAACTTATATATAAATATAATTTTTTACAGAGAAGTCTATTCAAAACTGCACTACCATAGCTCACCAAATTTTGGCATCATGTGCCAGATTCTGCACCTGGAATGAGGCAACCCTGGATGTTTGTACAGACTGGGGAATGAGATGTTAGAAAGCAGTGCTGCAGAAAATTACCTGGAGGTCCCAGTTGATGGCAAGTTGAAAATGAGTCAGCAGTGCCCTGGCAGCCAGGAAGGCCAACCATGTCCTGGGGGGCATCAGGCAAAGCATCACCAGGCAGTCGAAGGAGGGGATTGTCTCACTCTACTCTGCACAGGTGCAGCCTCATCTTGAATACTGTGTGCAGTTTTGAACACCTCAATACAAGAAAGCTATTAGAGAGCATCTAAAGAATGTAAAAGAAGGTGGTGAAGGGCCTTGAGGGGAAGCCGTAATAGAAGAGGCTGAGGTCACTTGTTCTGTTCAGCCTGGAGAAGAGGAGACTAAGCGGAAATCTATTTGCAGTCTCCAACTTCCTTCTGAGGCTAAGAGGAGGGACAGGCGCTAATCTCATCTCTGTGGTGACCAGTAACAGGACCCAAGGAAATGACCTGAAGTTGTGCCAGGGGAGGTTTAGGTTGGATATTGAAACAGGGTTCTTCACCAAGAGGGTGGTTGGGCACTGAACAGGCTCCTCAGGGAAGTGGTCACAGCATGAAGCCTGACAGAGTTCAAGAAGCATTGGGATGATACTCTTGGGCACATGGTGTGATTCTTGGGAATGGTTCTGTGTAGGGCCAGGAGTTGGACTTGATGATCCTTGTGGGTCCCTTCCTGCATATTCTGTGATTCTGTGATTCTTTTCAACCTTAGAACACACACTGAAAACACTGATTCAGCAAAACAAGACATTTTTTAGTGGCATCCTGGGTGCTTAGATAAAGATATAGGTTCACTCCAACATAACTAGGACTCCAATGTTTAAGTTCTGAAATATAAGAAACTGGCATTAAAATACTAAACCAAAAGACAGTTTTCTGCCTGCATCTTCCTAACACCTTCATCCAGCACTCTGTATCAGTCTTTCTCTTAATCTTTTCTGGAGTTTGCACTAAACACAGCCAGGTGATTCAGATTGTTATGTGTGTTGTGGGAGATCAAAGACTAAATCCAAGTGTTGTGTGATTCTGTGTCTGAGCCAAGAAGTAGTTAATTTTTTTTTATATGAAGTTACTGTAAAAGCTGTAATGGGAAGTTACAGGAAAAGCTGTAATGGGAGGCATTGAAGTGTTTCAATCCATAGTGTGGGAGTCAGAGCCAGCATGTAAAAGACAGGTTCAGGAACCTGCTCTGACCATTCCAGCCAGAGACTTTAAGCTGGCTCTTGTGTATTGCAGATGCAGGTTGTAAACACTGGCTGGAGGGATTTCTCCTCTCTTTCTTTTACGGGGTAAAGACCAAGTTCAAATGGCAAAATCTTAGCCTGTTTTGCAAAAGGAAATTCTTGTTTTCCAGCCTGCTTTAATTTTCAGCTTTTCTTTGAACATGTGTGTTAGGATATGCTTTCTGCTGCAGCAGAGATCAATAGCAAATGATACCTTTGAAGAAGGAGATTTGACAGATTCTGCAGGAAGTCAGAGAAAACAGCATTATATAAGCCATTGCTTCCTTGTTGATGTCACATACTATTTGGCCTTTCCAAGCAGCAGTTAGGTATGTATATCACAAACTAGTAAGCTATAAAGCAAATTTAATAAGAGGAAAATTACTTAATTGGAGTTTCAAAGCCAGTGCATTCTGAAGGTTTCCTCTCTCACCCACCTCAAAAAAGTGTTGAAAGGGAACCAAGAATACAATTTTCACCTTTGATAGCACAGTCTATCTACTATGCAGGCAAGGCCTTTCTACAAATCTTATTTTAAGGTGTGAATATGTACTGAGGAAAGAATTACTCGTTTCTGCATCCTT
Source organism: Lophotriccus pileatus (assembly GCA_035583135.1). Taxonomy (NCBI): domain Eukaryota; kingdom Metazoa; phylum Chordata; class Aves; order Passeriformes; family Tyrannidae; genus Lophotriccus; species Lophotriccus pileatus. The sequence goes on from JAWWES010000115.1 coordinate 31,221,051, forward strand.
TCTTCATGAAACAATGCTAATACTCTCTTTTTAACATTCTGATCTTCTGAAGGACCCAAATTCATGGCCAAGATATTGAAAAGTCCTCTAGACCAAGAAATCTTACTGGACTTCCCTAAACAAGCGAAGGCACAAAGAGAGAAAGAAGAGCTGAGGGATGGTAGTGACGGAGTGCAGCTGCATATAGTATTCTATCTACCACCTTTTTGAAGAAACTTAAGCTCATTCAAACAGAGACCCTTTTAGTAAGTCTGTCGGGAGTGGGCTCTTCTTTTATAAACTTAGTAAAAGTTGTCTGTCCCATACAAGTAAATTATCTCAGCTCCCCCGGTGACCAGTAGAGAGAGCCAAGCACCTTTAGAAATCAATCAACTCTTTCTCCCTGGCACACATTTCTAAAGTAGATGAAGTGCGTTTTTTCTGCTTTGTTGGCTCTTTATCCCCACTGACATTAGGGGCAATATAGAAGGAGCCCTAGGCAGGGCAGGATGTTAGGCAACTGTATCAGAAAATAGTCGAGAATATTCCATTAATAGGTATACTTTATTGCATTTTATTCAGAAGTGGAGGGGTTTTGTTTGCTGATCTCAAGTCTCTCCTACCAAAGTTTCAAGTTTCTGCTGTTTCTAAAAAAGTGGGGGGTTGTTTGCTTTTGTTCTGTGCATTTTGGATTTTGTTTTTCTGGGATTTTATTTATTTGGTTTTTTATGGTTTTGTTTGTTTGTTTGTTTTCTAAATCCATAAATGTGCCAGGAAATTAAGATTTTGAAAGAAGTTAACCTTTGAAAGACTTAAGTTTAGCAGGTAGGGAATATAAAATCAGAAAAAAACAGGTCTTGTATGATATCCAGTGTTCATGTAAAGACTTCTGTAATACAAAAAGATAAACACTGTGTGTCTCGGCTCAATTTGCTGACAAGTCCATACAAGTTTGTGTGTGTGTGTGTGTGTGAGTGTGTGTATAGACACACAGGTTGTAGAAAGATTTAAACTGAATTTTGGGATAGCGATTTACTTGAAATAAAGTCTCCTGATACCATTTCATTATGGTCTAATATAGAATAGACCTGCAGGGTGACTGATGCCTTTAGCATCCCTTCAGATCATACAGAAGGTCTTTTGTGCCCTTCAGAGCTGTGGGGTCTTGTATAAGCTTGCTTCAAAATTGCTCCATCTTTCAGGGAGTTCATATGCTAGTGAGCTCTGAAGATGACATCTCAAATATATATAATATATATAACTTTTGTTTGAAAAAGGTTTCCACATTAAGTTACTACTAAAGCTGTGATTTCTAGTATGACTAGTGACCAAACACCAAACACTGGCATTGCATTCAGGATCCTAATATTTACCTGTCTAAACACACCAGAAATTATCTGCTTTGTAATGAGTTTGAGCAACAGTGATTATGAGAACATGGTTTGTTTTTTTGATTGTTTGTTTGTTCTCAGTGTTATTACATTACACCAATTTAGTCTTTTATATATCTTAACCCAGTGTGTTAAATTTTCAGCCTGAAGCTACTGAGTGTAGCTCCCTAGACAGCAGTAGTGTGGTGTTATTTTACAGTAAGGAGGACCTCACCTGCTATGACAATGTGAGGACAGGATCTCAAGGTATTCAATAACACTTAGCAACACGCCATAATAGCATGGAAGCTGAAGTGAAGAAAGCAGCATGTCAAATCAGAACATAAGGGGAAAGAACTTTGAGGGGTATTGTTTACCTAAATTGCGATTTGGGACAGGCCTACAGCAATAATAGAGTGTTTGCCATGTAGCTGTCTTGCCTTGGTATGATCATTAAAAAATTATTAAGTGACCAATAGTTCCTTATGTAAGTAAAGATGACAGGTGTAATTTGTGGTTTATAATTTCAAGTATTAGTATATATTAAATCAGCATCTGTGCACTATCTGTTCCTTTCAGCACAGCTCCAATTTCAAGTTCCAAGTATAAGAGAATGCCATATAATATAATTGTGGTCATTTTATTTTCTCCAATGAAAGCAATCACTGCCTGTAGCTGTTTTCAGAGTGTTGTAATGAACTAGAAACTGTTACCAAAAGTCTGTTAAAAGGAGTCTGAAACCTGGCTTTGGAGAGTTTTTGAATCGGCATTATACTTAGCTTTAAGATGGAAAAGCACAGACTGTTCAGAACACCTAGCAGTCACTGAAGTAAAATGGAAGGTATTGTTTTGCAAAAAAATCTCAGGTGAGTGCAAAACAACAAATAGCCTAATTCTTTTACCTTATTCAATTAAAAGTTAGTGTGTGATCCTTATCATACTGAAATTAATGGTAAAACTTTCACTGACTTCAATAGCAACAGCAAAATCCGAGATGAAATGGCCCTCTAGAATGAGCTAGAATGATGCCTTTAAGTTTTTTAAGATTACTTTTAATGACAAGAATAATACTTTGAGCAAATGACTGATAATCAGGAACCCTGTATCCTGTTCCTTGGACAGAAAACCACATGCTCAAGGTTAAGGACATGTCTAATTGCTTACCTGAATAGAGCTGCTTTCTGGAATTAAAATTTATATTTTGAGCACTGCTCCCTGTGTCTTTGGCTTTATCAGTTGGGGCATTTTCTTGCTAAGTGACAGACAGTCTTGCAATTGGTATCAGAGTAATGTCATCTGGGCAACTCCTTGCAGGTCCAGGACATTGGTGAACATCTTCATCTTTAAAACAGGTGACTTGATGCAGATACTGTGAAGTTAAATAATTTTATTTGTTCTGGTGTGTTGGGGATGAAGTGATATGTAAATGCAAGGTTTTGCTGTGATAGTGACGTATCATTTCAGATGTGAAAGTCATCTGGCTTGCTAGGACTCCATTTCTCTGGTCTAGATGTTGTTATTAACTTCCAAATAATCTATTTTGTCAAGAGATGGACACTTTCTATGTAAATCCCAACTCACTTCCTTTTCAAGGTGGAGGATGGGGTAATATTCCAGTGGAATGTTCTATCAGCAGCAATCTCTCAAAGTGCTTAGCAGTCTCTGTCTGAAGCTGAGGAGCAGTGAAGCAAGGAAGGGATGATATTAATCAAGGAATATTTATGCACCTTAAAGTAAGATGAAAAGCTGGACTAATTAGTACAGATCTAGAATTTGCTAAAGTGGTGTTGCTTTGTTCACATTGCTTTTGCATCCTTGGTATCTGAAACCTGATTTCAGTCAATTGTTTTCTTCCAAAGAGTTGGAAGTTCCTGAATCAAAGAAGTATATTGATTCTAGTCTCTTAACAGCACAAGCTACAAGCCTCATCAAAAGAGCAAAAGTCCTGGCTTTTAGCATCTTCAGTCTAATCTTAACCCTTTTGGAAGTTTGTGGTTGTGCCACATTTGAGGGTATTCTGATCTCTTGCCTCTTTTCTCTTTAGCTTGGTTTCTTGCACAAGGTGCTGGACTATGCTTAAAGTGCTCCGTCCTTTCCTTCCACCTAGATGCAGAGCCCTGCCTGTATGTCTGCTCCTTTGTCCATCCTGGTTCTCTTGTGGTCCTTGAACAAGGACCAAGGGGGAGCCTTGGATCATGATTTTACTAACTTTTCACTACAATGCCCAGGCAGTTTTCACTGGCAATGGTGCTGACCCAAAACACATTATAATAATGAAGTACAGACCCAAGTTACACAGGCAAGTTACAGCACATGTCTATGTTTGCAGCCTCAGGTAGCTACCCTGTTACAGTCTTCCACCCTCAGTGATGATCACTTATCACTCCAAGGGTTTTAAACTGAGCACAATGATTTGAAAAAGATTGGCCACAAGTTATAAAAATTGGACCTAGAATGTAGAATGCTGCCTTAGTTTTAGCTTCAGCTTGGAGGGGCAGCCACAGTTCTGGAAAGGCCCTGACGTGGAAGGCAAGCAGATTCAGATCTGGATCTAAATTCCAGGCCTGCATCTATTGAGACATGGCATGTGCTTGATGGAGCACTGAAAGAGGAACTGAAAAAGTTAATAAACTCTCTTTGTTTTTTCTGGCATTATCTCCACATTTCATTTCTTTTCACTGTTTGCATTTACAACACATTTGAAAGTCTGGCATTTTACAGTAATATAATAAGAGGGGTAATTAGAGCAAACTGAAAGAATCCAAGCCAAAATCAATAGTTACCTTTTTTTTCAGTCTTGTAAGCAAAAGCTTTCAAGTTCAAGAGAAATTTTCTTCATAGTAATTTATTACAACAGTTACGAAAACAAGATATCTCAGAAAATGAAACCTGCATCTTTCTTTCCAAAACTGATTTAGCAGGTTGAGGGAGATTAAACTGAAAGGAATTAAGTATATGAGATGTCCCCACAAAAAAAACCCACTCCACAAACAAAACCACTAGATGAGACAATTGCAAAATTGTTCTCTATTCACAGAATAAAAATTACCTTGCTGGGATTCATGCATTCCTCTGTGGCTCTTCTAGGAGAAGCCGGGCCTTGGGCAGTAACAGCTGTGCTGCTTGGGTGCCCACATCGATGGGGTGCTGGGATGCAGTAAGCTGTGGGCAACAGGAGAGGGGTCATTATACCTGAAAAGGTACCAGTTTAAAAGATGGGGAAATTCACAGGGCATTTAAGCATCTTGCAAAACGCTAACATCTAACGAGTAAGCTTATGGCCTAAATGCTGCACTTCAGCAAACATTAATATGGGCTGCTGTTAGCCAGGGGAAATACTTTGTGAGGCTCATTAGTTTAATTGGTCCCTGTCATCTAGTTAAAAGGGAGGAAAGAAGAAGTGTTCCTGACAAAGGCAGAGGCTCTGTGCAAGTGGTGCCTTGGTGCTGTAGCTCTGCTGTGTGCTGGCTGGCTAGCAAGCCCTCACATGGGGTGCATGCATCCATCACAGCCTCATCTTCCACTGGCACAGGGCAGCAGCAGGCAGCAATTCCCTGGCACAATTATGTGCCTTAAGCACTACCACTGTAACCAGCTAGGATGTCAGCCACCATGGCACACGTTAGGAGTTCTACCTGCCTGAATGCTATGGACCTTTTCACTGTGGGTAGCCATGTGTAATTCTCCTCCTTCACTACTTCTGCAGGTGAGTGGCTCACAAAGTTACTCATTTCTAAAATCATATAAGCAAAGCCATGTGGAAATCCAGATTCAGTAATGACTGCTGTTGGAGACTAGTTGCACCAATGCCTTGGGTAAGCTCGTGTAAGCCATGGACCTCTACTTTCTTAGCTGTGGTATGGAGCCAATCTTTGCTTAGGAAAAAGCCTGTTTTGATGCAGATGTGTACATCAGGAGACACTTACAGGGAGGAAAGACACTGCATGCAGGTGATTACAGCTATTGATTGCAGTGGAGACAGAGGTGCCAACCGGGGCTTATCACAAGGCTGACTTGTGCTGGTCTAGGCTGTTCCCTGCTGAACCCAGCTAACAAATTCAATTTTACTGCTAAGATCCATGTAAATCTATTCCTGCAGGTGTCTTTGTTTCTTGTTTGCAGCTTTGGTTGTACTGAAATTCTCTTCTGTTGCAGAATCCAAGTTAAATCTACTAAGGCAAAGTGTGTGTTGTGCTTTTTAGATCGTTTAAAACCTGTGGCAAAATTAACAATGTCGTTTTGGTTAATTGTCTTCATCCAAGAAACATTGGCAGCTCCCCTGGGTCACTACAGCAGTTGCTTTTATGCTGTAAAACGCTTACTTCCCTAGAATGAAAATGCGCAGGCTGTGACTCTACAGTTCCACACTGATAAGGCGACCTGTGCATTTATTTTTTCTAAGCTAGTAAGCAACAGTCACATTCACTGGAATAGTCTCAGAGACTTATTTCTATATTTTTTCTTTCCATTGTTTTTTATTTGATGTTACAGGACTGATAACAACATTTTGTTCTTTGTGAATCTTGCCCTCTTTGACTGTGCTGGTTAGCCTCTGTTTTTTCACAGAGGAAGTCAGCCAAGATAAGTTTTTCCTTTTGATTCTTGTAGGTTGTAAGGTCAGTTCTGGTGGGTATGATTTGCTAATGAATTCATGCTCCATTTCTCAGCTGGCTGGTTCTGCAGGTAGGCCTGGACAAATACACTGACATTTGAATTTAAGGTGACATTGAGACGCAGGTAAAAATGTTTGAGAATAGATTTAGAAACCTGTACAGTGCAAAAGAAGTATTTAGTAGAATAAATAAAAATGCTTTGATAACAAGAACAAGCATATGTGTATGTGTATGTATATATGTATCTCCTTGTTAGAGATTACAAAGTTCATACAATTACACATATGTCAGCATCAATCTGAGGGACTCCTCTGTGCTCCAAAGAAATGGGAAAAATGAAAGACAAGGAAAGGAAGGGTGTCATGTAGAAAGCAGTATTTTCTGTCCGCTCATTCCTAGTGACGTAGGAGGAGAGAGAGAGACTCACAGGGCCACAATTTCGTGTCATTTCCCAGTGCACACAGAGGGTGAAACAGAGCATGGGCAGAACTGAGTACAGCACTCCCCCTCAAAGCACCAGCCATCCATACTGCGTCATCTTAGCTGGAGGAAATCTACTCTGGACTGACTTTACTACTCTTGAGATAAGGAGAGACCAGAATTTGAATCCTAGGTTTCGTTTGATCTTTCAGCACCACAACTATGTCTGAAACTGGTACTAAAGGTAGGATTGCTCTGTGCCTAGACTGATTTTTACAGTTTTTGACTCAGGATCAGGAAATTGTAATTTGGTTCAGAAAATATCAGTCCAACAGATGAGAGAAGGGTATGGGCTAAGACACTGCAAGGACTTCCATACTGGCTGATTTTTCCAGTTTTGTCTTATACTTCCTGTGTGATTGTACTCAAGTTATTTCATCAATCCATGTCTCCATTCACACTGACATGAAACACAATGTGCAACATCACTTCATTTTTACTGTCATTTGGTTGTAAACAGCTCAGGGGGGGGAAAAAAAAAAAAAAGGCCGTCCCATTATTTTCTTTGGCTATGGGTTCTCCATCCTTACAGACAATTTTTGATCTTCCACATTGTTAATTAGAAATTATTAATGATCTGTGGCTTTTCAAAAGATCACAACATTGTGTGATCCTTGCTATATAAAGGTCTTTTGGAGGTAGAAGGAACATGGAGATATCTGTGGGGGAAGCTCCAAACTTCCCCTCAGCTTCCCCAGCGATTCTGACCAATAGAGATTTTCATAATTCATCCAACATCTACCAGAAGTGTTCAGTTCCCCCAAAATGCAAAATACAGCTTAAGTGCAATGGCGAGATGGCAGCATCTCATGGATGGAACTGGGAAATTGGTTTTGACTCCCTCCTTGACCAGAGGACATTCAAAACTACATTCTCCATCTCCAAGGAAAGTGTTCTAAATACCATGTGAGAGTGAGAGGTATTTTCTGCCTGACATGTTGAAGTTTTTTTACTGCAGAAAGGAGAAATCCAGAAAATGTAGTGGAGGTGAAAGAGAGATGGAGAGAAAGGCAAGGGAAAAGAGGATGTAATAAGAGAGGTGAGGAAAGGGAGACCACAGCAAAAGGGGAGAACAGTGCTTACTCTATAGAATCTTTCTATATATTATGTTAAATGCAAAGTGACTAATATATGCCACTGTCATCACCACCACTATTACCTAATCATATTTTTCCTTTTAACAGTCCTTTAAAGGAAACACAGAGCCCTGAACGATAAACAAATTACAGGCTGTGCTTCAGGAACAGGCTCCAAACGGCATGTCCCTCTTTGCTGCTGGTGAATAGTTCCACATCAAAATATCCAATTTTTTTAGTCTGTTTCTAGTTTCTAGTCCCCCATACAGAGTCCAGACAGGTTGTGAGAATCTGGCACTTAAAATGTTATTATTGTTGTGCCTGCTTTCTAGCCACCAAGGTCTATTACAGGTTCCTAATCCTTACTATGGGCTTAAATCTTCGTCCCTTTACACTGGGATTAAAGGTGTCTGAGTTTTCTGGAAAATCTCCGGTGTAAAACTGCCTTGGTTTTGTATAGAACACACCCCAGATATAGTTATTTAACAAAAACACCTGGCCATAATTAATTTCTTGGAACAATTGGTAATTCAGTTTCTTTGCAATAATCTGCATATAAAGAGGCATGCAAAATCTTAATTTCAGTTTCTCTATAATCACAGTGTTCAGTGTAGATACATGAAGGAATTTCAGCGGAGCATGAGATAATCTACAGGAATGTGAAGTCCTTTGGAGTACCACATTTGTACTATCACTCAGGAACTAATTCCATTTTTTATGATCTTACCAAGGTGTTCAAACTATGTTAATTATGTCAAATGCTTTAATTGGTATTTAAACTGTTTCCCCCCCACCCCATCAAATTGGTTGCCACTTTAACTGTCCAGGTGAACAAAACACAATTGCAAAAGGGTTTGTGTGTGGTAATGAAACACACTAATCTTACCTTCTCATTCAATGTAGACTCAAATTTGTGTCTGAGATTAGTATAATGATGTACTCTTGCTTGAATTATGCAGGAGTACTTCATTAAAAAAAGTGCAGGGAGATTAGTGTCAAAACTTCTTTTCATTTAGTGAGTAATATCTTGAGGAGAGGGGTCTTAGGTTCAAATTAGGGATAATTGCAATTTACTGAATGTAGTTTAGAAAGCAAAGTCTTTTAGAAATGATGGTCAGCTAATGAATAATCCAATACGTCTAGCAGGGGATTGTTGACTGCAAAGCAATTAATTTGATGTTTCAGTGTCATTTATCTCTGCTTCCCCACAGAAAAGTGAACACCGAACTCCAATGACACACAATCTCAGGAAACAAGAAGGTACAGGGTTTTTTTCATTGTATTACCATGCTCTGACTGGCTTCTTGAGGCAGTCTTTACTCAGAAGGTTCAGTTTTTATTCCTGTTGGCACCTAACTACAGTATCAGATCTCTTCTAAATAGTTTTCAAACAAGCTTGTTACCAAAATTAAAAGGGACCTTTAAGCATAGAAACTATGTATGCATCAATGTATTTGTTTGGTGTGTCAAGGTTTTGGTAGCAGCAGGGGCTGCAGAGGTGTCTTCTGACAGAAGCTGCTTGAAGCTTCCCCTGTGTTTTACAGAGCCAATTGCAGATGGCTCCCAAGACACTCCAAGACTCAGGTGGCCAAGGCCATCAGTGAGGGTGGTAGTGCCTCACTGATGATGCACTTAATAAGGGGGTAAAAAACCCTGCAAAACAGCAACTGCCGCCAGAAAAAAAGAGGAGTGAGAGTATGTGATAACCAACCGTGCAGACACCAAGGTCAGTGAAGAAGGGGGAGGAGGTGCTCCAGGTGCTGGAGCAGAAATTCCGCTGCAGCCCATGGTGCAGACCGTGCTGAGGTAGATGTGCCACTGCAGCCCATGGACGTCCCCAGGGGAGCAGAGATCCACCTGCAGCCCTTGAAGGACTCCACACTGGAGCAGGTGGATGTTTCAAGGAGGCTGTGTTGCTGTGGGAAGCCCGTGCTGGAACAGGCTACTGGCAGGACCTGTGGATACGTGGAGAGAGAGAGAGAAGCCCATGCTGGAGCAGGTTTGCTGGCAGGTCTTGTAACTCCACAGGCAACCCATGCTGAAGCAGCCGATTTCTGAAGGACTGCACTCATGGAAGGGACCCATGATGGATCATGGAGTGCATGAGAAGGGCTCACACTGGAGAAGTTTGTGGAAGACTGTCTCCCATTGGAGGGACCCCATACTGGAGCAGGGCAAGAGTGTAAGAAGCCCTCTGTCTGAGGAGGAAGGAGTGTCAGAGACAACAAGTGATGAACTGACTACAGCCCCATTCCCCAGTCAGGAGCAAAGTTAAGCCTGGGAAAAAGGGAAGGGTAAGGGGAAGGTGTTTTAAGATTCGGTTTTATTTCTCCTTATCTTACTCTAATTTGATTGGTAATACATCAAATTAATTTTTTTCCACAAGTCAAGTCTGTTTTGCCCACAACAGTAACTGCTGAGTAATCTCTCTCTGTCCTTTTCTCTACCCTCAGACCTTCTGGTGTATTTTCTCTACTACTGTCTATCTGAGATGGGGACTGATAGAGTAGTTTTGGTGGGCACCTGACATCCCAACAGGGTAAACCCACCACAAGCAATTACTCTATTTAACCAGTTCTGATTAACAACAGCCTGATTGAAGGCCTACCAAGGTTAAAACTAGCTTTATTCTTTTTATATCAGATAATTTTTTAGTCAGATTCATTCACTGATCCATGTCTTCATGTGACAGGATAAGCCAACACATAGGAAAGGTTGGACAAGAGCAACCAAGGGAAGGGACAGTGACACTCCTGTTCTGTGGTATTGTCATCCTTGCATTTGCCCTACTTGTCTGTAGCCTAGCCCATGACTTGATGACAGGAAGGGTATACTCTTTCTTATCCTGGACATGTCAGATCTCTATTAGAACAAAGGGTTGAATCTGGGCTTCCTAAGCATGCTGGATTGAAGAGCAAGGGAGTATTAAGCAAAATCGCAAAGAGTATGCAATGACACAGACCTGCTCAATGTCTAGCTATATCTTTCTGTACAGGTAATGTTATATGCTATCAATAGCAGTTGGCTGGGATAAATACTTGAAATAGCCACTAAATAGAAAGCTGGCAGCAATCAGTTGGCTTTGTTAAAAAATAATATCTCCCTGCATTGCAAGGGGGAGGTGATTTACTCGGTAAAGTTTCAACTTTAAGAAAAATCATAGGAAAAAAGGTGAGATAAAATTACAAAGCCATAAAAATAGGTGCTTAATCACTCATTTCTCTGTACCAACTCTGCTGCAAAGAGTCCATAGTCAAGAAGAACTGGACTGTCTCTGTAAAGCAGGTAGTTATGAAAAGTCTCCCATAATAGACCCTCTTTGCAACTCGGCAAACCATAAACAGAGAAGAAGCAGAATAACCCATCACAAATCAGCTGTTTTTCTGCCCCTTTCTCTCTTCTGTTATGCTGTCCCTCAGGACGTTTGAAAGATTGCTGAACCAGATTTCTGGTGAAAGGTGGAAAAGTGCAACATTGACAAACCAAAGTATATAGTTCTGTTTTTCATCAAGAGTAGCAACATAATGACATGTATTGAAAACATCCAACTGCACATGGTTCATCTGTAAATTGAACGTTCTTTTGTTTGACATGTAGTAACTAGGAAACAAAATAAATTGAAGAGCCAAAAAAACATTTAATTTTTTAGTACAGAGTCTCTCAAAGATATCTTGACTGATCTCAGCCAGGATCCAGGATCTCAGGAAATCATTTAAAGCTCTTTGATAAGGAAAAACTATGTTGTCTTTGAAGAGTTTACAGAATCGTCCATATGATTGCTGAACTGTAAAAATTAGTTTTTGGTTGCCTATTTTTCTGGGTTTTGTGTTTGATTTCCTGAAAGTACAATTAAGAAGCTTTTGTTTGACAATTATTTTATCAATAATCATGATTTTAAAGAATAGTGCCATTTACTGTTATAGGAGTCAAACCCCGTATTATTTAATTCTTTTTTTTAAGAAGTGTTTTATGCTGGGAGCCAATGTTAATTAGCATTCAACAAACCCAACTACCAGAACCATTGTCCTCGAGCTGAAATACAGATGATCTTCTGTAATACATGTGTAAACTGGTATTAGTGTCAGTTCCATATAAACAGTAAAGCTAGACAAGAAATACAGCGAAGATAAATTAATTGATGTTGATGATCTGCTCCAGTGTTACAGTAAAAGGAAAAACCTCTCTTTGTACATAGCCAGAAAGTTCTGCCCTGGGCTGCACATTTAGTTTGAAATGATGGGTTAAGAATCATTTACTGTCTGTACAAAACTATCTGGAGGCTTTCCTCTTTTTCTGCTCATCTGCTTTCTGACACCAGCCTAGGCCCAAGAATCAGGGAAAGATTTGGTATTCATTTATTTTAGATTTTGGAGCACAATACATTTTTAGTGGGTCCTGAAGTGCATGACCTACATAACTGCAAAGTTTTATACATCCTTCTGAACCATTTTTATAGGGCAGTCCTGCATACAAAGTGATTGGAAAGAAGACTTGTGTAGGTGGGATGCGTTCCTTTCTTTGTTACTCTTCTGCTGGATTATGGTAGAAGGCTGCATTCCTATTTCAATTCAGGCTTGACTCAGCTTAGAAACCCTCATTTCACTGTGATAACATAACAAAATCTGGACTGTTGTGCCCCATCTCAGAAGAAGGTGGATTGCTATCAGTATTGTGGGAGCATGAGGTCTTGGAGAACGAAACACGGAACACTGCTGGGGACTTAAGGAGTATAAATGACGGGTGGGGACAGAAGGAGGAGCAGCACAGCAGAGGCAAATGGGGGAGAAGGACACCCTAGAGTAGGATAAAGTCTGACCCACAACCTCACACTGAGCTCCTGTGTGCCCTCTTGTTGCCCCACCACCACTGGGGTAGTGCGGTGAGGGCGGCTGTGGCACAACCCTACGGCTTGGGCAAGCTCTGCAGTGGGGCACACTTGAGAACAGGGCTGCAGGACAGCACCAGGAGATACAGCTGCTCCTGCTCAGTGAGCCCAGGTGCAAGGTCCCTGTGATGTGTCAGACTGGAAGAAGGTCCTGGAATTAGGCAGCCCAGTGTGGGGGATTGGCACCAGAGCTGGAAGGCATGAGCTCTCTTGGGGG
>JAWWES010000115.1:31233680-31267927 GCA_035583135.1 Lophotriccus pileatus
TATATTGCCCCCCTTCCCCCCCCCCCCCAAAAAAAAAATTAGCTTTTCTCAATTCAACTTAGTGCATATCAGCTGCTTCGTTAACAAACAGATAGAATGATGGGGGAAAAGTCAGAGGAAAGCCTACCTGAAGTTGAAAGTGTTTTGTCTTTTCTTAACTGGAGACCTGCTGAAATCCAGAGATGACATTAAACTTCCTTTTAGAAGAGGTAATTGAAAAGAAAAAGACAATCAAGGGATGAACAAATGAAGCCTTTTCTTACTGCTGTATGAATAAAAAATGTTATTAATAAGCCCTTTCATTTCAGGCTTCTACTCTGCAGTCACACATTTTGAATGTATAACTGCACAGATGAAAATTTTTACCTCTTAAGTCCTTCACTGCAGTACAGATGTTTTTGAAAATGGGAAAAGGAAGCACAGAAGGCATGGTCACAGAGTGACAGTGGGGATAGAGATTTAATCCAAAACTCCTTAATAATAACTTTTTTTTTCTTAATTTCAGTATTTATATTGCATAACCAATTCTTTACTAAGAATAGCTGGTCTCGTTTTGCTGTTTGTGTAAACTGGTATTAGTGTCAGTCACAAATTTCAAACTGAGGAAAAACCTGGACTCTCCACAGGCCTGAAAAATGAAAGCAGCCACTTGGAAACTTTTTGAGATTCTGCAGAAAGGGAAATAATAGCGTCTAGTGCTGGGTACAGGCACTTGGGCTCTTTCAGCATTCACAGAACATCTGCAGGATAAAACCAGGATACCAGTTTCTTCTTGGGAAACACTAGTCTCATAGAGGTATTCCATCAATGCTTATCATTCTTGTCTTTGTTGATGAAGAGACATTCAACAAAAGGTAAATATTGACCTGCAAGCAGCTATCTACAGAAGAAGGACATGATATGAGAAACTTTGAACATCTGGCAGTGCATGGAAAGCCAAATAGTTCAGCTGTGGTGCTGCAGTCAGTAGGTTATTGGAAACTAGAGCACCCATTGCCAGTTAGCATTGAGATTCCCCAGTGAGACTCGTGGTGTGATAACCAAGGACAGGACAACCCAATAACAAGAAAGGAGAAGACACTCTAAAAGGAGACATGGAAGCAGAAACTCAATGTTGCATACTTGATGATCTCAGAGGTCCTTTCCAACCCAGCTGATTCTATGATTCTATGATTCTGGGATACATGGTTTATTTGTGAGAAGCAAAGAAGTACACATAGAATCATCATAGAATCATTGATTCACCTGGGTTGGAAAGGACATTGAAGACCATCTGGTTCTAAGCCCCCTGCTGTGGACAGGGACATCTCTCACCAGATCAGGTTGCCCAGAGCCACTTCCAACCTGGCCTTAAACACTTCCAGGGAAGGGGCATCCACAACTCTAAGCAACTTGTTCCAGTGCCTCACCACCCTCCTGGTAAAGAATTTCTTCCTAACATCTAATCTAAACCTACTCCTAGTTTGAAGCCTTTGTCCTGTCACCACATGCTCTTGTAAATAGTCTCTGTCATCATAAATACCCATTTATGGGTAATTAAAAGGAAAATCTAAATTGCATATTTAACTATGATGAATATAATATGAAGTTCAGAAATCTAAGGAACGTACAAGAAAAGAAACAGAGGCAGTGAGAGCAGCACCCAAGTGCTTCTGATTCACATCCATCTGGTAAGACCTGGAAAAGTTAGAAACAGCATCAGGCTCATAAAATAAATGGTGAGACATGAGAAGGTAATTCAATGTCTTATGCCAAATGCAGTCTCACCCTACATAACCCTTCTCTTTTTACATTCCTGTAGGAGAACATTATTTTCATATATTAATTTTTTGTTTTATATTTAAGAATGAATTTTTGCAAGATTATGTCTTCAAAGATGATGCCATTATATTCATTTTGGATAGTTGCAGCACAAGAAGAAGATAGGAAGTGTTCCAGGGAGGGAAACATTGGTTTCTCTAGTAGACTTTTTAAAAAATATTGAACTAAACTGATTTTGTCTCTCTGGTACCCTCAGTGTGGTTAAAAGGAGGTGTTTGAGTGTGCATGGCATTGACCGATGCTGGAATTAAGACAGGTTTAAGAGAGTTTCCTCAGACCCTTGATGGTCACAGTAAAGAAAAGCAAGTTCTACAAATCCCCTCCCTTCCCAAGCACTGTGAATGGCCCGTGGCTCTTTTGGACCATTGGCTTTGCCTGTTTGGAAAACACTGTGTGTCAATAAGACCATATGTTAGTCAGGTGGCTCTATAGAAAATCAGCTGGCAAGAGGCATCATCCACAATTTTTACTGAAATTATATAGACAGGTACCATTTTTTTTTCCTACTTTGTCTCTTTGAATTTGTAGAATAATTTGGGGGCAGATGGAATGCCACAGCAGACATGACTGAAATGTGTGAAAACTTAATTAAAATAGTAATTACACAGTAGAAATGAGATCTTGTCTCAGTGAAAATCTGTCTGAAATCTTGGGCCCTGTGGAGTATGAGTCCAAATATGTAGTCAGTGGAAAAGCTCTTAGTCACAAAGAGGCAGCATCTGCTGAAAGAGTTAATCAAGTTCCTAACTTCAAAGAACACAACATGCTTTAAAATACCCCTCTCCGGGCTTCTCAGCCATGCTGTAAATGAATATGTGGTTTTCTCCCAGCTACCTGGGTAAATCTGCAAAGCTCAATTAACTTCAGTTGATTTATGCCAGTTACACCAACAGAGGATCTGGACAGAAGTTAAAAGCATCTGTACATCTAATAGTCCAGCATGATGCATGAAAGTTGGGCATTATTCTGCATCAGCCACCCCTTTGCAGCTAGGATGAATAGCAGAAGGATTTGTGATTTATTAAATGAATTCCTTTTCTATGGACTTGAATCTGCACTGCCTCCCGTGAGTTTCTACGCTGGCAGACTGTGTGTTTCTTCTGCATACCATATATTTTCTGTGAAAAATATTAAGATAGTCAGACAGTCAGTGTCAATTTCTTGTTATCTGGTTAAAGACACATCATCTAATCATTTTATTCTTATCAATCCAAATTTGCACCCTGATAGAAACTGATCACTTGCTTTTTTCTTTCTAGCTTCTTAAATTATTTTAATTTTTGTCCGTTGGACAAATTTAAATCCTAGGAATTAATTTAAAAATAAATGAGCCTGGATATTAGTTGCAGTTCTTTTTTTAAAAGCAGACTGTGAGGTATAAATCTTGGCTTTTTTAGTATTCCTCTTTCATTTCATTATTCATATAGGGCAATATTTAGGCCACTGAGTTGAAGCAAATCCTGAAGTGTGATTATCTTCTCATTGAAATGCTCTCTATTGTGCCTATTTGTTTGATGTGTTTTTCTTGTACGTTGTATTTCTGATGGCTTTGGGGTAAAATAATCATTATATGTCACCCATACTATCTCTTTTAATCTCCAGAAGATTAAGCATGTTTATTTAAAAACCCCTTTGATAGTGTCTTCACTAACTCAGCTATTTTATAAAATTAGAAATAATGAATCAGGGAGATGCAATTTTGATAATGCCATTTACACAACTCCTATGAGGCTAGCTAGCAAAATAACTGGGTAAGTAAGTATCTGACATACATACAGTGAGAATGGGAAAAATATTGTAATTTCATGTAGGTTATGAGGAGCTGGAAAAATACAGTCAGCAAAAGCAGTTCAGTTAACGAATCACATTCTTCAGGGCCTGCTGGACTGAAGAGATAGGTCATGGGTTCAGGAATTGTTCCTTTAATCTCTATGTCACTGGTTCAAATCTGATCTCTGGTCACTGGTTCAAACCTAATATGGATAGACAATAATTAAAAGTCATAATTAAAAGAGGGTTCTGTGATTATCTGTTTGAATTGGAGCTGGTGAACTGATAGACACTGCAAAACAAACCACCCCAAAACCTAGAATATCTGGAAAAATCATGTGATTCGTAGCCAGTAGAGTGCTGAGCAAAAATTCATAGACTTATTGGAGCTGAGTGTGGGCTGCTTGTAATTGCTGTCAGGCAATTGGTACATGTCCATCACATCTGAGTTTGTGAAAGAGGGATCTGCATAGACAATCACCTGTGGTGCAACCTGAATCTGGCTACTAGGAAGTCCACACTACTCAATTACTCAAAAAAGCTGCAATTACAGCTCTTGCCTGGTGCTCACTTGGGCTGCTCCCTGGGCTCTGGGAGTTCTCTAATGCCCAGCCACGCTCGACAGGCTGGTAAAGACACAGCATGTTTTATCCTGCAGGCTTCCTGAATGTCACATAATCAGTCTGTGGTGTGAGGGTTAATGTTGCCCATCAGCAGTCTGGAGCTCCAGACTACAAGAGGGAACTGGGGGTTCCCAGTGCTGTGCCCCTGTGGTTTGTAGTGTTTAAGTTATGCAGAAGGAGGGGTGCAGAGGAGGCCATGTGAGTGAAAAGACACATAAAGGCAATCACATGCCAGTCAGCACTTCAGCAGGCTACAGGAGCTCTAGAAAGAACTGCTTGTACTAGGCACTCAGGAATTATTTTTTTTTCCCTATCAGTGCAAAATTAGAGGGAGAGACTCCTGAGTGCCAACCATGGGGTCACACTGTCTGCTTTCTCAAAAAACATTTCTTGACAGGAGCCATGCTAGTTGGCACAGGACAATGTTTCTGATAACTATACCTTTGTTTTCTCAAACTTTGTACAATTTTAGTCCGTAAATCCAAATTCTCTGGAATTTGTATAAGACTGTGGAAGGAGCCTTTGCTTTTGTGAAGAGTAGGATTCTGCAGCAACCAAATCAAAGTCTGAAGAGAAGAATCTATTTCAGCCATCTGAAACTGCAATTTGTCATATAGTGAGAACAGCTGAGACAGTGGGGGAAATTTCACGCAAATCCCATACCTGTTAAAGCAATTCCATTTGCACTCTGCATTTTGTTGTTTTCTAGAAAATAAACTCACCAAGCTACTCAGATTAACTGTTCTCAGAAAATCGAGGTTATTTTTAAGACAATAGATATCCTTATCCACGTAGGAAGAAAAAAAAGGAAGAAAAAGTGACACTCAGAAGAACAGAAAAACAGTAATTAAGTATATCATTTTTTAAATACACCAGTCCTTGCCTTGGTCCAAACATGAATAAGTTATCCCCATAGCAGGGGAAGAAAACCTGGCTCATATTCAGATATGTGAAAACACAAAATTTCCAATAAGCGAGACATATCTTGCTGGGCTCTGGGAATTCTTTCCACAAATGACCTGTGTAATTAAAATCTGCATTGCCTTCTTGGCCCAAGAGAATTTCATGGCAAAACAGCTGCTAGCATCCATTAAGTGTATTTAAATGCAGTTTATAGGAAACACCCAGGTGCCTTTTGGGCACTGAGAAGTAAGATATGAATACACTTTAGCCATTCTCAACATGCATACTTGTAGCAAACTGCTTTCACGGATTAAAAGCTGGAGTCACACATTTCAAGTGTCACTGATGTATGTGTTAAAGAGAAGCCTATCACAGGAAACGTACTGTACAGGATGTTTCTCCATTTAAATGTGAAACGAGGCCTTCACTTAATGACCAACTTCTTGGACCTTTCAATTCTGTTGCTTGAAACATCAAAACAAAGAAATTATCAATTACTTTCACATCAAAGAATTCATATGAATGTTTTGTAAATACAGGATTTTCATTTTATGTTTTTCCTACACTAAAAAAAAATTCCCTGTGAGTAAAGTCTTACTTTTCACGAAGTCTTCTTTCACAAAGCATTCCTTGCTTTAGAAAAGTTAGCAAGAATCAGCAACAGACCTTTATGATTCTTTTTCCATTTGGAAATTTGTGCCTGGACTGAGTTTTGAAAAACAAGGCATAGAGAAAGAAAATTGGAAAAAAAGGAATATTATATGCCTTTCATTTTTTTAATACATTTAGGGGTAGAAAGCAAAAAAAAGTATAATGAAAATTGGGAAAGCAGTTCTGTAAGCTGTAGATTCAGTGTGTTGGTTTTCCTATGGGTTTGAATTTGTGGTTGTTTACAGCTCTGATGGAAAATCCCTAAGTGCTGGAACATTTAAAAATGTCTATTTCTTGCATGAACTCTTTGATGTGTAAATGGATGAACTCACATTGCTGTCTCTTCTTCCTGGAGCCACTGACAGGGTCTCACCCTTTCTGCACAGTCTCTCAAAGCCTGTTCTGAAGATAGCCAAGAAATATGCAGAACCTTCATTATTTCTGAGGACTTTATCATCACATTCAGCTGAACTCAGGCAAGAGATACGAATTTGAGGAAGGAAGGTATAAACCTTGTGCTGTCCTATGCAGACAACACTCATGATTCTATAAATCATGAGTTTTCATGAGTAAAAATTGAATGATTTTTTTGTTTGTTTGAAACTGCACTTGATGTTTCAATTTTGCTTCAGATTTGTTGTAAAATTTAGCCAAAATATAGTGGAATGCCATGCAATAGTAAGTTCTAAGACAAAACAAATATTCACTCTGAGATGAACCCCTGTGCCTGCTTCTCTACAGGTACATGCTCTCCTTACTCTCTCCCAGCATCAAAAGTTACTTCCACAAGACTGCAGAAAGTGATGGGCTTCACATGACAAACATTCCATGAAAAAGACAAAGAAAAGAGCTATTTGACTTACTGATGCTATGACCCCTTGTAAGTAGTAAATTATTACAGGTACAAGATGATAAGGAAGTGCATCTAAGACATAACAGGCAGTCAAGTTTAAAGGTTTTCTGTATTGCCAAAGATCCAAGAAGGCTGGGCATCTGCTTCAGTGTGTATAGCAAAGACCTTTGTGTGGACACAGATGTTGAGCAGTGGATCTTTGATACTAGCTGGAGGCAATACATCTGTTTGCTGACTTTTGCTAATTTTCTCTTTAGGTCAAACTCAGAAGTTTGAGCAGCCTGGCTTGCCTGAAACAGTTGGTACAGAAGCTTTCCCTGCTGAGGTTCCTGCCAAGAATGGACAGGACACCAACCTGCCCCAGAGGGAGATTGCAAGTCGACTGGTGAGGAGAAGAGTGATGCCTCTGCCAGGTTGGCATGAGCTGCTTTGGTGTGGCTTTCTAAGGCAGCAGAGATGGTGATGGTAGGCAGCCATGTGTTCCTTGCTTTGGTAGATGTGGCTTGTCCTTCTTCCTAGTACTTCATTCTCCTCAGTTTGAAAAAGGCTGCTATTTTTTTTTCCCAATTACACCAATAAATAACATCATAAGCTAGGAAAGAAAATAAGCCAGTTTGGTGCTTCACTATAATACCTTTTCTCTTAATATCAGAGATGGGCAAAATCATCTAAATACAGTGAAGATTTTATACCAATACATCTATATATTGGTGTGGACAAATAAAGAAATGCATACGTAGTACATGTATGTATGCATATGTAGTACATGTACAGGAAAATCACTTCAGGGTAAGTCTCTTCCTTAGACTTAGACTATCAGTTTTTGACACATGAAAGGAACAAGCAAGTATTACATGGGGGCCACAAAACACAAGCAACTCTCTTAGCACAAGCACTTCCTTGCAAAGAGGAGATCGCTGTGGTGACCTCCCCTTGGTACAGTCTCTTGGGCTGAAGGGTGGCACTGGCCTCCTGTACCCCACAGGTAAGAGGATCCATTCCAGCCCACTGAGGTGGGCACATCTGTGCTTCTGCCTTCCCAGGTTTGGAAAGCAGGTATGGGCCACGACATTCTGGATGGATAGCTGAATGCAAAGAGTTGCCGTCAACACCTCATTGTCCACGTGGAGACTAGTGACAAGTGGTGCCCCTCAGGGGTTGGTACTGGGGCTGACACTGTTCAACATCTTTGTCAGTGACATGGACAGTGGGATCGAATACACCCTCAGCAAGTTTGCTGACAACACCAGGCTGTGTGGTACAGTCTGCAGCCTGGAGGGAAGGGATATGATCCAGAGGACCTTGACATGCTTGGGAGGTGGGCTAATGCAAACCTCATGAAGTTTAACAAAGAGAAGTGTAAGGTCCTATACCTGGGTTGTGGCGATAGCAGACACACCTACAGACTGGGTGAAGAATTGACTGAGAGCAGCCCTGCAGAGAAGGAATTGAGGATGATGTTTGATGAAAAATTCAACATGAGCCAGCAGGGTGTGCTTGCAGCCCAGAAAGCCAAGTGAACTCTAGGCTGCATCAAAAGAAGCATGGCCATCAGGTCAAAGGAGATGATTCTCCCTCTCAGCTCTTGTGAGACCCCATCTGGAGTACTGCATACAGTTCTGGTGCCCCCAACAGAAAAGGACATGAAGCAAGTCCAGAAGAGGACAATGAAGCTGATAAGAGGACTGAAGCACCTGCCCTACAAAGACAGGCTGAGAAAGCATCACAGAATATTCTGAGGTAGAGGGGACCCAAGAGGATCACTGAATCCAACTCTTAAGTAAATGCCCTGTACATGGATCAAACCCACAACCTTGGGTTAGCATCATGCTCTAACCAACTGAACTAATTTTAGGGTTGGGGCTGTTTAGCCTGGAGAAGAGAAGTTGTGTGGACACCTGCAGTCTTCCAGCATCTGAATGGGGCCTACAGGGAACCGTAGTGATGGGACAAGGAGTACAAATTGAAAGAGGGGAAATTTAAGTTATTTATTAGGGGGAAACTCTTTACTCTGAGGGTGGTTAGACACTGGAACAGGTTGCCCAGGGAGGCTGTGGGTGCCCCAACCCTGGCAGTGTTCAAGGCCAGGTTGAATGGCACCTTGAGCAACCTGGTCTAGTGGAACATGTCCCTGCCCATGGCAAGGAGAGTTGAGACTAGATGACCTTTAAGGTCCCTTCCAACCCTTTAACATTCTATGATTTTATGATCCAACACAGCCAGAAACCAGACAAATCAAACCTGAGGATAACATAGAAAAAGCAAAAGCTCCAGATCCACAGAGTGAGTAGACTTTGATGCTCTGGGTATGTAAGGCTAACCTGTGGCTGTTAAAAAAGACACTGAGTGATATTTAAAGAAACACAACATACAAGTGTATTATGATATACCAAATAAATGTATCACAGTATTGCCTGTAGCTGTCGGTAAGCAGTAGATGAATACCAACTCTCCATTAAAAATGTTGTTTCACATAAAACAGAGTGTTTTGCAGAAGTTCAGTTTTTTACTTTTTACAGGGAAAATTCAAAATATAATGCTGAAGTATTTAATTTTGATGGGTTGTTTAAAGTATTGTAAATGACTGCTATATATTCTCTGTGTATAATATTAGGTATATTAAAGATGTACTATTACAACACTGAATGTCATGTTAAAGCAAAATGAAATGATTCAGAGGAAAATACTTTAAAATGACCTTTTGCTGACTTATTTAAAGATTTGGCAATTGTAGAAAATTGTTATTTTAGGAATAGCTTTTATTCTAACTGGGAACTAGAATTATTGAAAAGCAGAATAGTCTGCAAGAAAAATTCAAGTTCCCAACTGGCTCTTTCCACTGGTTTAAATTACTTATTTCAGACCCTGCTGAAATAATCCATGGCAAAGTCATTAGATAGCTCTAGGAATTTGTGCAGGCCATAGAGTCAGTCATGGGTTGCTGGTTTAAATCCAGAGGGAACAAGGAATAGTTGATACATGACCTCAGCTGTATGGTATGAGTTTACCTCCCTGGGTGTAGGTGACAGTAACAGAAATAGCATTAATTAGTCCACTTCAGCATCTCATCCAAGGTCTGACATGGCAAAGCAGGGAAGCCTACTGTGCTGCAGGCTGAGCTGGGCTTGCTCCTTGGATAAAAACTTAGCTTCCCTGTTCCAGGTCCAGTTCAGGTTTTATTAGCACTGTTGCTGAGATGCCAAAGGAAAAGCTAAGAGAGCTGCTCAATAACTAGCAAGAATAACAAAAAAGCATCAGACTATATAACTGGTTAGAGATGGTACCCTGGGAAGACAGGGACAAAAGGCAGTGAGCTGTAGCCAGCACACAATCCAAGGTAACAAGCAATCAGCATTGGATTAGCAACCAAGGCAACTTTAATAATGTAACTGTAGTGTTCACAATGATTTGAGCATGCTATCCAGAAAACAAAGCTAATGGTGATACAGTGAATGAAGCCAGAAGATGGTAATATACAAAGAAAAATTTGTAAGTGCCAGCAGGCAAAAGAATCTCCATTGAAAAAGGACAATGTTTAAAATTTTTGTTTCTGGTTTCTTGTTTCCTAAAGAACACAGAAAACAAGCATTTAGGTTTTGGTAGTTGTTATTTGCTATCCATGAAGGGAAGCTGGGCTGTTTCAGAAGACCCTAGTGACAGGTGACTTACAGAGTGTGATAGACCAACGTATTTTGCTGTCTTTGAAAACTAAACAACAAATGGGTTTGCTATTTACAAGTCAGAAGTGAAGGAATGGATCTGAACTACAGAGCACCCTCTCAAAATACACAAAACCCTCTGCGTGCCCTGCCTGCAAAATTGGCCTTCATCTAAGTTAACATTATGTTATAACTCAACCTAATTCATCGAGGCTGCAAAAAGAAGTATAAAGTGAGAACATGGGAATGTTGTAGCTAAGAACAGGCTCTCAACATTTATTTTATCACTTGCCTACACACCGAGTTGTACTACTCTATTGCTGTGATTAAAATGGTAGAACCTCTCTCTAAGGACTACACCCACTACTTTATCACAGAAGATGTTTGCCTGAATAAAATCTGTGATTGTCCTGTGTTGCATTCTCTCCCTCTGTGAAGTCAAATTCTTTTCTAGAAGTGACAATGTAAAATGGCTGCTGCTTTTACAACTGCCGTGCTTTGTGTACATATTCATAGGCAGAGCTTTTGCTGTAGTGACAAACAAATGGATTTTTACAATCCTTTACTCACAATAGCACTGAGGAGTCCATAGAGTCAGGAAAAAATGATTAAGATTCAATTGTGCCTCAAACATCCTGGCTGAACCACTACTGCAAACTCCAATTGCAGCAACAAATTCTGCTAATTGCATCGTGCAAACTAGCTACAGAGCCTGAGCTGAAGGAAAATTTAAACTCCCAAGGGAAACACATATTTATAATACATACTGTGGACTGCCCTCAAATTCAAGTTGCAGTGGCCCACCAAATCAATTCTGGCAGAGTTTTGGAGCCCTGTGAATTCCTTCTGACCTGGAAACTATGCAGATCCTAAGTGCTCACCAGCTGCTCAGGATATTTTTTTGTTAGCTCTGGGCTAGCTCTAAGTGTACACTATGGAAATGGTTTCTGCTCCTGTTGACAGCATCTCTTTGAAAGAACTCTATTTAAGAAGCCCAGTGGGTGCATTAAGGTAGCGGTGACGGTTGAATTGTAATATTTAGAGTTTGATCAGTTTTTGTGCAAAATCTATGTCAAGTTGGATTTCCTTCTGTGGGAAGCACATGAGAAAGGATCCAGAGAATTTGGATGCTAATTTTGTCTCTACATTTCTAAGTACACTGCAACAGCTGTTGCTAAACCCGTACACTAAGCCTGGTCATACCAGGCAGAAGAGTAGCCCCCATTATCTTGGACCTTAAAGAAGAAAAAAAAAGTTAGTCCTATAGAGGGGCCAAAAGCAAAGCTTTTGTCTTTGTTCCACATAAAAATGCAGTATGAACTGCACCACTCAACTTTTTGGCTGGAAGCTTCATTTACATAACAATGCAGTGTTGTTATTAGTAATAGCACTCCAGGGCACCTTTTCTGAGTTTTAAAAAAAAAATATTAGGCATTCTAATAACACCACCCATTTCACAGGTTGATATAATAAATTATTTTTTGTACTGCTTCCCTTCTGCATTACTTTATATTCTGTTACAGTTCTTATATAAGTGAAACCTCGAAGCATTTCTTGCCTTGAGCCCCTACCTTTGTGCGGGCAGTCTTTAGGTCAAGCCCAAGAAAAAGCTGAATAATCATATTCTCAGCAAGAACAAATGCCTGGCCGAGCCCAATAGTTCAAGGTATGAAATTTGGTCACTGAGCATGCACTGAGCTTCATGCAACACATACGCAAGGAGCATCCTTGCCAGGCAGTATCTGTGCTCACTTCCATGACTAATAGGATGGTCTAGGCCTCCAGCAGACAGACAGGGGTTCCTCCTTCCCCCTCAGTGCTGAGCCTCTATTGGAGAACTAAATTGTTGAAAAGTCATTTGGGTTTCTTTAACTGAAAAAAAAAGATAGCTACAGAAAAAGTGGTTATGGTTGCTTTATATCCCGTCTCCTTAAACTCCTGTGTGCCTATACCATGTCTGCAGCAGCAACACTCTAACAAACACTGCTCGATCAGACTGTATTCCTCACATCCTTTTCTTCACACTTTCTACTCATTAACTACAACCTTCCCATGGATCTGCTTAGATGATTTTTCCTGCCTATTCCTGTTTGTCACGTCCACTTCTTTCAGTACTTATTTTTGATGAGCAGAAATCAGTCTTGGTTTGGTACTGAAAAAAACAGATACAAAGAAGTGCCTTCTACGTCTCCCTCTGAGGACCTCATGTTAGGGCCATCAGAGAAATTGATGCTAAATTGCCACAACCAAATACCTCGAGACATGAGCTACATCCAGCCTCAATGAGTATTGATAAAGACATGCAATAGAAAAAGTCACTGAGGAAAACTGCAGAGCTGATGTTGGCAAGTGATTAGAAAGCCCTAGTCCCTTTGGATCAGGACACAGCCATGTGCTGAAAGGATCAATCTTTGGTTTATGAAAAAAATTGTGATTCTTGCCAAGATCCCTTGATTGGTTTAGACAAATTACTCTAGTCAGAAAATCTTGTTACAGGTCATTTTTATTTTTGAAGATTATCTTCTGAAAGTAGAAACATTCTTTGGTGTCATTTTGATACATTTGATTTTGTCATGTGCATCCTTTCCTGACTGGTTGTTCTAGAGTAGTGTTGCTCTAGAATATAAAACCTCCTCTGGATTTCAAGCACAGTACAGCAAATGTACCTTGGGATGAACCCCCATGATAGAAGCAACGATGCCTTCAACGATCGTATTGAAATTAATATAAAATATATTTACCAATTTAGCAAGACTTTAATGAGCTTTGGAAAGTTTTCAAAACAATTTAGGATGCTTAGAAGAAACCTACTATAAAAAGAAAATGTTACTTATATAAAACACAACAGGATATCATGGATGGAAGAACCATTCAGACAATTTACTCTGGTGGCCAAAGAGGATTTAGGACTGAACAGTGTGCTGAGCAATTTAAACTGCCTATTAGCCAGTGCAAGCTGTACCAGAGGCTGTTTTCAGATATATTTAACAGGCAGGAATCCAGCATTACTGTCATGTCTACTTCTATCCTTTGCTTGTCCCTGCAGTATGTAGTGGTATTTTCATACTGTATAAAGACTATTTATTAGTGAAACTACTTTCTCTGGCAACGTTGTAGCTTCCAGACTTAGGCAAGGTAAAAGAAGAAGCACCACCACACCCTCAAAAAAAAAAAAAAAAAAAGATATTTTACCCCCATGTAAAGAAAAAGCAGTCTAGCAACTTAAAACATCTGTTTTAGAGGGGGTAATCCTATGGATCTCCTTTTATTTTTTCCCCTTAGCTTATAATTACTTTTCTCTTAACAGCTCCACATGACAAGATGTCTCTCTTTCTAGCCCAGAGGGAATGAGTGAAGCTCCTGTTTGACTATTCCAGTGCTTTTCTGACAGCTGTACTGCTAATTTTGCCTTTTTTTTTTTTTTTTTTTTTTTTTGTTATTGTTCTTGGTTTTCCTTAGCTCTTGGGACTGGCTAATAGAAGATCTCTGCTGTGAAGCTTATCTATGACATGGCAGGACATTGTTTCTCTCTGGCAAATGAATTTTTGTTTGCAACAGGTGAGGATGAGTTGGTTTAGACAACAGCAAGCTGTAGATAGTAGTAACTCCACCAGTTGTGAGGGTCTTTATCAGAGGGCCTCACTCAGTGATAAGTGCAAAAAGGGGACGTGAACCTGGTCTCTGGAAAGGAATTACAGAAGACTTCTGAGCTTGTGACAGATCCCAGTGAAATCAAAATGAATGCCCAAGTGTCCCATCATTGTCCTTTCCTATTAGCTCATGAAGCATAGTGGGACAGCAGTCCTACTGAGAGCCTCTAGGGGCTACTGCAGTTCAATAAATCACAACAAATAAAGTGCAAAACCGCTTTTGAGTCTGATATGGGCTGTGTTAATCTCTAGTGTACTATCTCAGACTTCAGAGGAGTTACATGCGATGGAATTTTGCCCACTGAGCCTTTGCTGAACGCTCTCGCGTTGCCATGAAGGATAAAGGACGGCAGTGAGTACAGACTATTCTCTTAGGACACACTGTTTCGTCTTGTTTTCCTGGGGGAGAAATTAGTCTTTCAGTACTCTTTCTTGTTTTGTTCCCTGCTTTCTGATAATATTATAAAAGTAGCATCTTTATCTCATGCTGGGTTCTGCACAAAATACACCAATTTTGTGTACATAACAGTTTTTTTTGTTCTTTGCTAATGTCTTAATGAAATTTGTTTTCATTTGAGTTAATAAGAATCAATGTTTTACTAATTTGTTCGTTAAAGATACCGTACACCCTTGATAATTCTCTCCTGCCACATGGGGTTTGGTTCACTGTGAAGTGCTGCACGCATCATACAAGGCACAGCATGTGACAGAAGGGGCAAGCATGAGAGCAACCTACTTGAGAAACTCAGAATTTAGGAGGAAATCTCTACAGGATATCAAAGCAAATTTCACTCCAAGAAGGTTTCACTGTGTCAATAGATGTAGCACAAAGGCTGCCTGTTGTTTCACAAACAATGAATCTTCTCCAGCCTATAAATAATGTAAAGACAAGTCTCAGGATTTTTAAAAAATTCTGCTAGCTTGAGGCTACCTACCCAGCATGCCTTCTTGTTTACAACTTCCACTACAAATATATATTGTGTTTGTTTTCAGACAAACATCAGCTTTCCCAGCTCCTGCAATTAACCTTTAGTACATATTAGCAGCAGCCTTTTAAGCAGCTTTTACATCCAGTGATGCTGGGCAGCATGGTGGCAGAGTGGCGGGCTCTCACACCACCAAGAAGTGAGCTCCTCAGCATGAGGTGTGTGGTGCAGCCCCTTTACCATACAGTGCTGATGAGTTACTGCAATCAGCTGCCAGCCTCTTCAGGTAAACTCCTTAAAAGCCATTTAGAAAGGTAAAACGAAACAGAGCACTGAGTAAAGGTGTTACCACCCCTAACATAGATCTTAAATGGGGTCTACACAAAGGAATGGATTCGTAACATTCAATTTTTTGTTCAAAGGTAGCAGGTCATCCGTAGTGTAAGAGGGCCTGGACTCCCTACATCTCCGCAAGTGTAGGTGAATGCCCTTACTGCTTGAGCCCTCCCTGCACTTTGTTTGCCTCTCATATGCATCCTGCGTGGATGCAGTAAGCCCAGGGGAGATACCTGGTGCTTCGGCTAGCCTGTCTTGCCAAGGTTAGGGCACCTTCCACAGCATGGAGTCATGTGCTCAGACTCTGGCAGGATGCAGAGGGCACAGACCCCATGCCTGCCCCTTCCTAACCAGCAGGGTCTTGTAGGAAATACAGGTGCTTGTTCCTTTTGTTTGGTGTCTGATCCTGTCCCTATGGCCTAGGTGTAATCTATGACAAGTGTCTGTTCAGACGGCTTTTAGAATCTCCTTAGATTGTAGATGCTTAGAGACAAGTTTTTAATGTAGTCAGGAATATGGAGTCCTGGGCATTTGTCGAGCTTACAGAAAGGAAAACAAAAGTCCACACTGATGGAGTGTGGGCAACAAGGGACATTTGGATAGCAGCTCTGGAATTAAGTATTTAAAATCCACTTTCTTTCAATTTCAGCCACTTTCACTCTTTGTTGGAAGGATCTGAAAACACATTGTTCAAAAAATGAAATTGGGTCAAGGACAATTTAGTCTATGGTTCTGTCTACTACACTTTACATGAAATATTTATAATGATGAAAGGCTTCTCTATGGGACCTGAGTCTTGACTATTTCTAAATACCCTCAGAGTTTCCTCTTTGTTGTTAACCCCTTAGTTTTCCTGGAGGCTATTTGCAAATGAACCAGAGTATTTTTGAAATTAATGCAATTTATTTAAAGGCACATTTTGGGGTTCAAGAAGGGACAAATAGTTTATTCTAATACAATGTAGCAGAGCAAGATTATTATGGAGTATGGTCCACACCAGAGAGCTAGATTGAGCTGGGTTCAGTTGAGAAACAACTGCAAGCCATAACCATCCATCAGATTTTCAATGCTCTATGGAAAAAGGCATCCACACAGATCTTCCCAGTTCTCTGGGTCTTGACCGACAGGTGTTCACCTACACCATGACAGCAACACAATAAGCTGCTCAGCCAAATTCTGTGACTAGACACAGATGGAAAATTCCCCTCTACTCTGCTTCTGACTGATTCACTCAGGACAGAAGGGAAGTAGTTTCTTTGACAAACTATGACTGACCCATTGTGGCAGTTATACTCATTTAGGAGCTTTCAGCCTGGCAGTAGCAGAATCATGATGTATACTTGCAAGATAGAAGCAAGAAAAGGCCTGAAGTTGCATGAATTTAAGAAAGCAGCAAGGGGGAAGGGAGGGTCACCAGTTTAGATGCTGTTGCTGTCAGTCCTCCAGAAGGTGAACTCTTCTCAGGCTTTTGTTAGCTCTTAAAAGTATTCCAGGTGCACATCTAATCTCCAGGCCCTGCATATCCAGATGAGGTACTACTTCCTTACTGCCCAAGTCAGGTTTTGTGTTCTAAAAATGCTCTACAGAAATATCATTATAAATCCATAGCTGAAAGGTCCCATGCATCTTAAGTGCTCTTTCGTTTTCCACCTCTGAATATTCTGCCAGCAGAGATTTAGAACATTGGCTCTGTAAATGCTTTCATGTCAAGACTAAAGGCAACACTTGTTTAATTCATTCTTTGACCCAACAGCAGCTTTATCTTAGGTTATCACTTGTTAAGCTTTCTAGAATGTTTTAAACATGAAGAGAGCTGCTGTGTATATATATCTAGTGTATTGTATTTTACTTGTACAAATTTGACAATAGTGATTCATAAACATCAAAAGCATTTCCTTTCTGTATTGCAAATTATGCTTTAGATCCATTCACAGGGTGTGTAACCCATTCTAGACAAAAGAAAAAAAAGAAAATTTATCTTCTTTCCAATTTGCAATTCTTTACTGTAGGTCACAAGAGGTTACAGATTTATATACACCTGCTTACATGTCTGTATTTTTATATATACTTGTATGTACAAAGGAAAGTTTTGCTGCATGTATATAAATATACCTTTATGTATAATTTGTGTGCATATGTACTTATAAGTATAAATATGCACACACATGAGGACAACTGTAGCAATTATATACACTGCAGTGTAAATGCAGGACTGAATACATACATCAAATGTACTGCAACCTGATTAGAATAACAACTAAGGTCTGCTGTACATCAAAATAATGTACACTAGTCTATGTAAACCAATGGGTTCTGACAGCATAGGATTTACCCTTCAGTTTTCAAAAAGCTACAACTCTATTTAAAATCAAAATCTAACGATGGATCCCCAGAACTGACATCAACGGAATACTTTCTGATTTGCATCACATAACATGTTTCAGAAACTCAGAAGTCCTGTAATATAGAGTAACAAGTCTCTTGGTATCAGACTGTGCATTTACTTGCAACAATGGTGTTTTCTACACCATAAGACAAATAGCTTTTCACCCAAACACCCCATTCTTGGACTGTAGTCTAATTCCTCCCTCCGATAAAGTCATGACAAGATTTGAGTAATTGCCATCCTCTTACAAAAAATAAACTAAAACCAACAATAACAACAAAGCAAACAAAAAAACAACCAACCAAACAAAAAAAGCACAACAATTAGGTGGGAGCATAGAGTGGGCCACAGCACCTTGCAATACATTCCCCAATGCAGACAAGTAAGGGACCAAGAACCACAGTGCAGATAGAGCAGCTCAGCCCTGTGCAGAGAAGTGGATACTATTTCAAATAGTTTAGTCTCAACATCCATCTCATCTTCTAGTTACCCACTGTGACATCTGCACAAAAATATTTAATAAGCACTTCATATACTAGAATGAAACTGCAAAGCTCAGTGTCTGTTCAGGAAACAAACATACCACCTGCTCCTTGGTACTACCGCCTACAAAAAGTACATGCTTGACATACTTATGACTTACAAGCCAGAGATGGGGAAGCCCTCAGCTGATAGTGGCTGCTGGTGTCTGTGCTGTGTCACAGAAGCTCAGTAACTCCTGTAACCCAGTGGCAATCAGCTAGGGCATAGGCAGTGATGGTAGCAGGCCTTTGTCAGATGTCCCAGCCCTGAGTAATTTCTTAAGACATGTCAACAGGAGTAACGTGAAGAAAATACCTTGAGTGGAAGGACAGCAAAAGCCAAAGAGCCATCAGGAAGGACATGCTTTAGAAATGTGGGCAACAGCTAGACAAAATTTAAATTACCTGCTTTGTAACTGCAAATAATAGTTGCCAGCAGCAAGGGGGATACTGAGAAGAGAGATTTCTTTCTGACATCTGCTTGTTTTGAAGCACTTTATGGGTTTAATAGTTTTCAGTTAGTACAGGCAGCAAAACCTATTAAAGTACAGCACAGAACTGCAGAAAGAATGTGCCACATGCAGAATTAACTGGTTGTGGGTGGGGTACAGGATAAAAAGTAACGCGAGAAGGAACAATGTGCTAAAGTGAGTTGGAACTAGCCCTGACTAATACAATCACCAAAAGATGTTACCTACAGTGCTATTCAGCTCCACTAGTCACAGCTGTCAAGAGGTTAGATTCTGGTCTAATCTAATCCCTCATACTCCTGAGGCTGGTGAGGTATCACCACAAAACCTCCAGAGGTTAATAAATCCCAACTCTTTGGAAGACAGCTTAAACTAGAAATATCTGTCCTCTTAAAGGAGAAAAACCAAATAAGGATGATACCTCCTTACTTTTTCCTACTTTTAGCTTACTTTCCAGCTGCAGTAATATGAAACGAATCCCATTTATGACCCAGGTTATCATAAGAAAAGAATAGCACTCTAACACAATGGACATGCTGGAACAGATTAATTCCTCTGTTTTTCATGTGTGGTTGGGGTAGAAAGAAAATAAATTTGTAAAATACTCCAACACCAGGCACTGTGGAAGGTGAAGACAATGGTAAGCATTTCTGCTAAATCTCTGGTTCTGTGCCATAAAAGTTAAAAAAAGTTTTAAGCATTTAACCATAACCAAAATATCGAGCCCCAGACAAGTTGGACTGATGTCCCTGATGAACCAGTTACCCTAAAAACACTCAATTGCTTTAATTTTAGTTTTCTTTTGAGTTTGGAAGGGCTTCTATTTAAATTTGCTGCCATTACCCATAACAAAGGAAAATCACAGCTCACACTGAACAACAAAACCATACTTCCTTTATTTATTAAAAAAAGAAAAAAAAAGTGCACATATTTTTAGGAAGTATAATCAGTTAGAAAGCCCTGAGGCCAGCTGAGGCTAATGATTTTCTATTCAGTGCTTGGAATTTTCTTAAATAAATAGATAAATAATCGGTTGTCAATCCCATGCTTATTGTTGCACTAATGTCAAAGCCATGAAAAAGATAAGTATGTAACATAGCATGCTCCACTAGCACTGAGGTAATGACATCTTTTTAGAGTGTGAGTAGAAGAAATTATTACAGACATACATTTTGAATATCTATTTGAAACTATCATGTTTCAGTGAATAAAATGTGTTTTATCCTTACTTAGTCTGCAATCAAGTCTAGCTCTGTGGCTTAGCAGGCTAATGTTCTCATTGCTTTAACTTTCTTACTTGGCAGGGGATCAGCCTCTCTTTGCTGCTCACATTGAGTAGGCAAACTTGCAGATTTCAGTCCTGCTGGCATTTTTCTCTGAAATAATGAGCTATAGTGTACCTTTTGGCCTGACAAAGAAATTGTGAGTCTGGGAGCATTCCCCTCAGACAGTATAGGACCTCAGAGAGGGGCTGATGGTGAAGAAACTTCATCATCAATGTCATTACAAACAATGTGGATCCTTAGCAAAATGCTTGAAACACATGCAGAGAACTAAATTAGCCATGGCAAGAACAACAACAAAACCCAGTCTAAAACCACTTAGGAAAAAATACTCAGATGAAAGCAATAGGACTAAATAACTTGAACTTGAATGGAGTTATCTGGGTTTTTTTGTTTCCTTGCAGGTCATGTAGGAAGGAGAAACAATGCTACACCTTTGATGTAGTTTTAATAAATATTCAAAGTCCCTTCAATTACTGCCTGAGTAATTACTGTGGATGCAAATAAAATGGGGAACAACAGAATGACTTTCTGGGCTTCCTCAGGGGAATGGACTTTGGAAGTAGCAGCACTATATTGTATGTGAGGCAACTTCAAAAAGAGAGGAAAGGAGAAAGCTGTGAACAGTAGACCTAAGCCTGTCAAATACACTACATTGATAGTCGTGAATGCAGAAGAGTCTTCACTGGCACTATAGCCTTCAGACACTGTGATTTGCCAATCACAGTTTTGGAAATGATACTTTCTTGCTCTTTGTGCCCTGAAGGAAGTCTGTGCATTACCCTGCTGCCTGCTTCAGTGAATCCTTTATAATAAAATAAACCTAGCCATGAGAAACACAGAAGGTTTTCGAGCCAAAACACACGTTAAGAGACTTGTGTTTGTAGTGAGAATTTAATTCCAGGGATTATTTTGAGCACATCTTATGCTTCCATCCACTGGTTGCCATGCTGTGACCAGCCTTTTTTAGATAAACACCATGATCCCTCTTGCGATCCCCCACAGTACTTCAGCAACACCACTTCTCTCAGGAAAGCAGGTAGGGTGTTTTGGTAGCTGTTTTTAAGCCATTGCAGTTAATGAAAATATTTTGGTCTGTGTTGGTGAAGAACACTGGAGGGTCCATATGCTGTCTTGAATAAAGCTGATAGATATCAACAAGTCCATGGATTAGTCATATTGTTCTCTTATTGTAGCGGTCCAAGAAAGCATTTAATTCATACTGAAGAAGAGATACATCTTGTAGTCTCATTTCATCTCTCAAGCTACCAGTTGGACAACCTTGTAATCTCTATGATGACACCGCAGTAGGGTTGTACTCTCAGTTTTTCTCATTCATTAGGTCAGTGCTCCCAATGTAGTTATCACTTCACCTGACTCTGTGGTTTCAAGGATGGAGTATGCATCAGTGGACTCTATAACCTGGTAGTTTTCTAAGAATTGTATCATCACACACTGTGTGGACCTGTCCTCTTAGTCTCAGAGAATCAAGTACAGGTGACTCAACGTCATGCAGATAAACAGTCAACTCCTGTGATGCTGCTGTCCTCCAGTAAATCTAAAATGTGCTGGTCTTAGCAATAGTCGAACTTTCCTAAAACTTAAAAATGCAGACAATGGTTTAAATACTTCATGCCTCAGTCAAGCTAGTTGAAAGACTGAGGAATACTGAGGATGAGGGGGTAAACACTGAAAATCAGAACATGGGTGTGAAAGTCATGTTTCTATGCTTCAGCTCCCTGATTTGCATTTTATAATTTCTGTCAGCAGTTTTTTTAGGGAGTCTGTATGGGGAATGTTGGGCCTCCTCTACTCCCATTTCTACTCTGCTACTGACTCCTGATATTCACATTTCTGTTTTGGAGAATGCAACACACATCAGTCAAAGCTTGTGAGTGACAGGGAAGACTGCGCAGGAAACAGGATCCTTCTGTCCTGCTGGTTAAGAAAGACACCGTTTCTGACTGTCATTCCAGTGGTCACAGCTTTCTGGGTTTATTAGGGGCTATATTTATTATCTTTTGCCTTCTTCTATGACTCAGCAGCAAACAGGCTGAGACTTACAAACAGAAGAAAAATGACATCAGCAGTTGTCAAATAGAAAAAGACAAAGCTGACAAAGACATTTTGCTTTAATGCTTCTAAGCAGATACTGTAAGTAACAGAATGCACACACACACACAGAGGAATATTCAAAATGGAATTTTAAAACAATTGCCAGCATCCACATCCTGAAGAAAGAAAAGTCACTGCCTGCCTCAATAGCAACTTGTATTTCAAGTTCAGCTGATCAAAGATGAGCACAGCAGTAGCTGCGGGCAGCTGCAGTGAACCCTTGCACTGGGACTGAGCCAACAGGTGTCAGCCAGGCAAGCAGAACCGACCCATGGCATCAGCCTCGTAAAAGACCTCAATAGGACGTGGGGATGGTGCATGCTAGGCGACTCTTTGCTGCTACAGGTAGTTTCTGCATGACCAGTACTGAGGTAAAAGGAATGGTTAAAGGCAGAGTAGTCATGGATTTCTAACTGTGTATGGTCAGCTCCTATCAGGGACCGAGTCATCCACGTTATTCACATACAAACTTTCCCACCAATGTTAAGCTAGAGGGAAACCATATGCCAGGCTCCTCTGGAGCAGCAGTAGAAGCACCGCTGAATGTCATGCCCTGGCAATCACTTGGCACAGTCAAAACAATTCAGTAAATTCCTTGCCAGCGTCTGATAATTTTCTTTATCTTTCTACAGTTTTCTTTGTGACTCAGAGAATCAAGAGGCTAATTCATCCCATAGATTAGCTTTCTGCTATAATCAGGTATCCTGTTTGGCATTTCCTTATCTGATTAGCTCACCAATTATTTTCTCTTGTACAGAAGAATGAATAAATTAGGACCACTCAAGTGAGAATTGATTGGGGTTTGTTCCTCAAACAGAGCCCAAATCAAATTTTTGATTATGTTACAAGTGGATGCTATCCAGACTTAAAAGACAGGTGCTCATATATTTCTGTCCTTTCCTTCCCACCTCAGCTCTAACCAGAAAGAAAAAGGGCCTGAAACATAGTCAAAAAGATTTTTTGCTATGGGCTTATATTTCTTCACCTCTGCTTCTCTTTCTGCCACTCCTGGATTCCCTTGATCAATAGTTTCTTGATCTTTTGGTTCTGAAAGTCACAGTACCAAGATTCAAACATATCCAATCATTCGTAACTTTTCCCTCCAAGAAATATGCCTAACTTCTTTTGCATGTTTATCTCTTATCCTCTTTACAGATACATTTAAGTTCTTCTCTACATTAACATCCCTATTCTTCACCTTGCTTCAGATGATTTCTTTTTGTTTTCAAAACTAAATGCCAATTTTTTTTTTGATCTCAGGAGTGAAACTGACCTTTTAACTCTGTTCTTTTATAGCTGTGAGGAAGCATTGTTAGTTTTGAAGCCTTCAGCTCATGATATTTTCTGCTTGAACAGAAGTTTAAGCATAGCCACAGCATGCATTTTTCACCTTTGATAATATGCCAGTCCTCTAGGGGTGAGAGGCTCAACAGGTAAATGGGCAAGGATTTTATTGAAATCAACTATCTAAGTTAGATCAGCTGAGACTCTGGTTGAAGAAATCAAAAGCAATCCTCTCTAGACAGCAAGTACAGTTAGCAATTGACTTTAAGTTACTTTTCTTGTCAATATGTACTTTTGGTTTGAGGATGTAAATGACTGTTATTCTGGATCTTCTTCGTACTTTTTTGTGGTGCTCTTTGTGTTATTTGGGTGTAAATTCACCTTCCCACAACATATTCACTTATCTTGTAGCTTGGCTTTTATACTAGGTGCTGAACTGATCTCTCTGTGAAAGCTGTCTGACACATCCTATGGCTGTCACTAAACAAGACTGAGTGGCCTCTTTTTCTGCTCATTGGTTTCTCATACTTCAGTGACTGTCCTGTTCATTTTTGGAGGGTCTTGTAGCTCTGCTTCATTTCCTACACAAACCAGCTGCTGCAGTTGAGTAGGTTGAGATGACTCATGCCCATTTTTCTTCAACATTGACCTTTCTTCATGCTTTTTTCATCCCTATACCTTCAACAATGACTGAGTTAGGTGGCAGAAAATTTCAAGACCCAAAAAAATCCACAAAGTGGTGGTTCCTTGACTTCATTGCATCTTCCATAATGATCAGTATTTGTGGGTGGGAAGGTATGCATCAGCACTGCTGCCTGGCCAGAATGCTGCTGGGAAATGAAGTTTGGTAGAGGGGTAAAGCCCACAAATAAGAATGGGAACAGCAGGGACTTGAAGTCTCTGGAATGTTGTGATGGCTCTCCTGAACTGAAGTATTTCATGCAGTTTCTTGGTTTGCCTGCTCAGGTTTTCAATGAAAAATTGAAGTGTTCTGCAGAAAGCAGAATGATTTCATGAATAATTCACTGCAACTGAAAGCTCGACTCTCTGTTGCAAAACAGTTTGATGTAAAACTTTTCAGTTGCTCCTAATTAGGGCAAATGTAGAGCTCTCTTTGTGCTGTCCTGGGGCTCAAAAGGCAACTGCAGCTAGTGTCCTGCATCTTCAGTAGCAATAAATGTTTGATCAGCTTGTGTGCTTAAGATATAGGCTTAAGAGGAGGGAAACAAGGCATAGGTTACTGGAAGTTCCCTTGGATTCTCCTCAGAAATTACATGACTTGGCATTCTTTAGGTCAGGGATAAGGCTTGTTTTATTCCTTGCTTGTTTCTTTATTGGATGTTTGCATTGCACAAAGCTTTATGTTTGTTCATTCATTTCTTTGAAAAATTTCAGCCTTGTTTCCTATTCTGCCATTGCACTAGGTATGTCGTCTCTTTGTTGTAAGCAATACTTTTAACCAAGATGGATTAAAGTATTCAAATACTTTTAAGCTGATGTGCTTCTAAATGAAATTCTGTAATAATTACTGAGGATATATACTGTAAGAAATAATAATCCCATTTTCAGTGTATGAGAGAAAACTGAGACTGCCAATTGCTGCATAGACAACCTCAGCAAAAAGGTCACCACAAGACACCATAGCTGGTTTGGGAAGTTTTAACTGCTCATACATTAGTCTCTCCCTCAGCAGAATATGTGCTTTTTGATCCTAAGGACTTCCAGAGTCAACTGGCATCTTATCCCTGACCGTCTTCCCATTTTTCTGCCTGACTACTGGAATATGGGCAACATTTGGTGGAGGTGGCATATAGACCTTGTGGCTGATTTCATCATTCTGTCAAAGGGAGGAAAATAATCAAAGAGCTGCAGCAAGAAAACAAATGGCCAAATAGCTGTTGAAGCAGGAGGTTCCAATTCACTGGAGCTCAGCTTATTACAGACCATATGCCTGAGTGGCTCCTCTCACCGAGTGCTGCACCAAGATATGGAAACAAGTGTGAAAGTGCCTGTGGTTCATCAGGCCTGATTTACTATAACCATATGCAACTACTGAGAGACAGAAAATAACCTGAAGAGGCTATGGGGCTAATAGGAGAAAGAATCCTTGACAGAATATAACATTAATATATAAATTTCCCAAATATTTACATAAATATGCTAACAGGCAATAATAATTTGTTTTCCAAGCTCACAGCAGACGCTCTTGTTTTAGTACCTTGGCTATATTCACTAATGATGATTAATATATTAATATAAGTGGGGAAATAAACTGAAATACTCTTCTACTTTATTTTTAAATATCATGGGTTTGAATTAATAGTTTCCCTTGACAGATATCATTAGCTTATGCCCTTTCAACTATGTCCAATGTTTGCAGGGCTTGCTGTGTAAATGAGGGACTAAGCACATGACTCAGCTCCTGAATGATGGATGTATTACAGAGACTGAATGACAGAACTGCCAGAATAAGGAGAACTGAAAGAGTGGAAGAAGCCTGTTTTTAACCTGGTATTTCAGCTATCTCTACTTGGCAGAGCTCGTTCCCAAGAGCCCTAAAGGCTCAGGCCATAGCCAACCATTTCATTTGGGTGTTAGGAAATCTTAATCATCTAGCATAGGTAAGTGACCATCAGCAACAATGAGTTTGCTCTACAGCTGCTGTATTCCCCATTCTCTCTGCAGAGTGATTATTTTCTTATAGGGCTTAGTTGCTTGGTGACTTATTCTGGAAGACGTGTTCCTGCCAAAGCGGGTTTGCCAACTTGGAAAAAAGTATTCTTATTCAAAACAATGAGACTTGTACTTTTAGTTATTCTGGAGGAGGTACACCACTCTAACTTCATACCATGTCTTTAATTCAAAAGTTTTCCCGAAAGAAGATGGTGCTTCATCTCTCATAACCCCTTCTGTATTTTTGTGGCCAGTTGCACAGCTCTGTGGCCTTTTTCTCCTCTAGACTGGGGTTATGTCACCTGTCTAGTAGCTCTTGGACACATAATTCTCAGCACTGTCATAATTCACTGCAGCTACATCAATCCACCCACATTTTGCAAAAAGGATGATGACAAGCTCTATTTCATTTATACTCCCCCTCTATGTGAGAGACTCCTGTCCTGCCTTTGAAACCTTTCACCTTTATTCTCCACTTTGGTCACTTTTACCTTCCCTTTTATATTGCCTACCTGAAGGCTTTTTTTATAGCTTGTGTGTCTTGCTTAACTTTCCCAGCAGCACATCAAGTAAGGATGCCCTTTATAACTACAATGAGCTGTGCTGACAGCATTCGTCTGTCTCTGTTTTGGTTTGAAATGCTGTTACATGAAATGCTAGGAAGGTGTCTAGACATGGTGCAGAGTAGGCATCACATGCACACTGTTAGCAGACATTACTAATCCCTCAGAGCCAGTTGCTGTCCTCATCTGTGTTAGTTCAGAGGAAAAAAGGGTTATGTGACAATGTTTTCACCTGCACAGGACAGCTTTAATAGCTTTTCTTTTTGTGTAACAATAAGCAAAACTACATATGGAAAGCTGGTTTCTTAGAAATTAAAAAAATTATCTTACCAGTCTTAATAAAATTTGCCAATCTTTGCTTCTGTGCCGCATAAAAGTCCATTAATTATCTCACTGTCTCTGAACATGGCTCCAAAGAACAGGGTGACCACCTTTTTCAATAAAATTGCAGATTTACAATTTTCCAACTCAGTGAATTGCTAGTATTTAAATATATTGAAAGGCCAGTGCCGGACTGCCCTACCTCCCTGTGCTGCATTTTACTGGGAAGAGGATGCTGGAAGGGTGCCTGAGGAGAGAAAGAAAGGGAGTAGAGAAGAAAAAACAGGGCAGGCAGATATAATGGTAGGAAAAAGTCTGCAAAACCAGAAGGGATTAGAGTGCCTGGAGGAGCCTAGGGCTCAGAGGTGGCCCTTGGTGTCTCCTCAACCCTCCTCTTGCTCCCAAGCGGGAACAATGAACACCACTAGGACATCAGACAGGGCACGACTGGTTTCTCTAGAGAGGTACAGCCTATCACTTCGGCTGTTAGATGAGGACCAAGATGCCTTTTGCCTCTTTGCCTAATGACTTGCCCGTGGAATATC
Source organism: Lophotriccus pileatus (assembly GCA_035583135.1). Taxonomy (NCBI): domain Eukaryota; kingdom Metazoa; phylum Chordata; class Aves; order Passeriformes; family Tyrannidae; genus Lophotriccus; species Lophotriccus pileatus. The sequence continues at coordinate 31,261,034 of JAWWES010000115.1, forward strand.
AGGAGAACAAGACATGAACTCTGCACCATGCCTCAAACCCAGGTACACTTGACATGGCCATGCAAAAATACAGGATGACTCATGCTTTCTGTCAGCTCTCCTTGGTTGGGAAGGGGAAGGATGAGTCCACGCAGGATATTCCTGCTGTTGTCTGCATTTGAAAGTTGGTTTTACCCAGATGCAAAATTGTATATTCTTCTGATAATGAGGAAGGTGGAAAGGAAAAAAGAGTGGGAAACAAGGCAAAGTGACTGAAAAAAAGAAAATTAACGTTGATCTAAATGAAAAATATCAGAAGGTAGAAGGATGGGGAGTAGCAACAAAGGCAGAGCTGGGGCTTACATTTTTGGGCCTGTAGTTTGTGATCCTGACATACAGCTAAGCAACATCTTGTGACTGCCTTACCTGAGTAGGACAAACAGTCTTTCTTACAGACATAAAATAGTAAAGTATCCAACTCCTCTCACTGCTCATATTAACATGAATGCTCTTCAGGGCACCAGGGTACTGCCAGTGGAGGGAGCAGCATGGCAGTCTTCTGCTAACAGCTCAGCTGAGTCCCAGGAAACCGATTAAGATATGAGAAAAGATTTTGGGTATGTGCACCATCTGCTGAGAACAGTGCCAGCTTGTGCACTGCATATACGGAAGTCCATTCATTCTTGTGCCCTATGGTACTGGATGAAGATTGATTTTTGGTACTTGGGAGACCTGGATGCTAGTCTCCTTTGGGGTGCAAGCTTTCTATAAGAATTTGATGTGTAGGGTGTATGGGTCACCTCACCATAGGGTGACCTTATGGTATATCTGAGACTGTCACATCTGTCCTCCTTCCAGAAGCTGGAAATTAAGACAAATTCACATGTCAAAAGTACAGTGCATCAAACTTACTTTATTGCTCTCTTAGGATAAGATATCCCTCAGAGGGAACTGTTTCTTTTTGGCCATCTCAGAGTGGTCATGTTTGTAGCTGCATTATGGATAGCTACCTTTAGCAAAATAAATTGTACCTGCAGCCACACCTGTCTTTTAATTTACCCTTTGTAATCTGACGTGGCACAGTCACTCTTCTTTTGCAGAGATGTGAAACTTAAATCCAGTAATGCTTGTGTGGCATCCACATATGGAGGTGAGAACAGCTTAGGAATGCCTATCAAACTGTGAACATGACGAGCTGCCCTCCTGAAGGCTGTCAGGGAGGAGTTCCTTTGGCTGTTCAACACCATGGTCATGAGGAAACGAGGGAGTCACTTCCATGGCCTCATCTTCTTCCTGAACTGTTAGTAGCATGTGTAGGTCATGAAGTAGGTGGTTTGTTGCAGGAAAGCTAACGCTGAAACATCAGCCTTTCTAGATGCTGAAGTTCCTCAAGAGAAGTCAGAGCCATACGTTGGCAGAAAGTAGAGATACTGTGACATTTTTGTCAAGAGACACAATGAAAGGCAGCTTGTTTCTTTTTTATTCAAATTCCTTCACTTTGATTACATTTGGCTCTATCAAAAAAATGCTAAGATTCCAGCAAAACTAGATGTATTTTTGGTTTGTGTTTTAAGAGAGAGATTTTAATTTTGCCAAAAATCAATGCATTTACTGAAATTATTTTTTGAAAAATATTTCTTGTCCCAATAAACAGAAGTTGCACTGAAATACTTTTTCTTTCATGTGACACATTAAGAAATTAGTTTTGCTATTTGCTCTAGCAAGATCAGGAGTTCATCTAAATTGCTGTATGCCTGCTTAAACGTTATGTTTTGCTCTAAAAGCTTGTTTATGAGAGTCATTTTCTGACCATATTTTTCATTATTAAGATTCTAGTATTACTTTTTCCTGATTTTTGAAATATTTAGTCATTCACATTTCCCTGTTCCCACATTCTTGGTCTAAACATGGCAATAAATAGTTGCTTACAAAGCACAAAAATGTATCACAATAATTAAGGCAAGACTGAGGCTCTGCTGATGTTGCTTACATTGCTGTGGAAGAGTATGCACAGTTATTATGAAAACTCGCCTTCAGTAAAAGACAACTGTTTGAAACTTGCAGATAGAAAACAAATTTCTTTCTTCTGTATATTTTGGTGTATTTGCCAAAAACACTAATGAGTTTGCTCTCCTGGATTGCTCATGTGGATTTGAAAGAATGCTTTCCCTCTCTTGTCCTCTCACAGCTGCACACACATACGTGTGCACACATGCACACACACTCACACGCCAGTGTAAGTGCATAGAAATTCCATCAGGCATTTTGGTATGTGTCAGGCTTTATAACTCAAAGTTATTTTTTCTGTAAGGAGATTAGGACTTTGACTGACTTTCTATGGCATATACATGTGAAGGACAATAAAGCATGCTAAGGACTAGAGACCAGATAACAGTACATCAGCAGCTAATTGCTATGTACATTATACAGCTGCAAAAGAAACACAGCAGGAGACCATGAGACATGAACAGATTCTATTACATAAGACTATTGCAATGTCTGAAAACAAAGATAGAAATTCAGGAAAAACAAACAAACAAACAAACAAACCAACAAAAAACTCAACCCAAAAATTCCAAAACAACAGAACAAACAGCTGGAAGTCCTGTGAACTTGTTTTTAACAACTTTGTAGCTGAAATGTTCTTCCCTTCCTATAATTCTTTTTTGTGACAGTGCTGTGTCTCACTCAGATTGGACATAATGGCTCCTGCCTGCTTTCACAACCCAAATGAGCAGCAGTGATGTTTACCTCCTGTAGGATCTTCCACTTTTTTTCATAACTCCTGTGCATTGGAAGATTGATAGGTGAAAGGATCCTGAGTTTTGGAACTGGTGTAGAGCAGGGTACTGGGCACAAAGAGGCTCTTCATGCTTTGTCTGTCCTCACAGCATTAAAACATCAGCTTTGTCATGTTTTGCTGTATATATGGGGTGTTCTTGCCTCCTCCTCGCCAGGCAGCAGGAAAAGCAATGGAACTGGTGCCCTTTGGGCTACACACATCCCAGTGCTCCAGGGCTGTCTCCACTCCTCTTTCAGAGATGGCTGTGGCTGCTCTAAGAAACACTCTTTCCAACTTCCCACAGTCTGCAGGAGCCACTTCTCAAACCTTTGGACATTTGAGCACCATCCAAATGTCCAAATGGGGTTCTATTGCTCAGTTAAAGAGGGTTTCTTTTATTAAGTTCTGCGTAAGGCCCTGCTGTAATATGATTTCTTGTGGAGGTGAGATGTATGTGCCCTTAGGTAAAGGGAAGAATATCACTAGGCAACAATGTCAGTACACTAAGTAATTAAAGACTGATTTCCTCACAAGCGCAGGCTGCTCTGCTCTGTGCTCACACAGCAGAGTGGGCCAAGTCTTCTCATGTGGGAGGACAGTAAAGAGGATCATCAAAGGATTTTCATATAAACCTGTGTGACTTCTTGAGGATGACTAATATTGAAGATGGGTAGTTGTTAGAGAGAGATACAATTGCTTTTCCATTTTTGTTAAACATGCAATTTACAATAGTGCTGGCTTTGAAGTTGTTGGATGGTTTGGGCTTTTTTTTTCCCATTGTTGACAAAGGTTATTTTCTACAAACATGTCTATTAAGCCATTTCCAGGCCCCAATCTCACTTACATGTACAGTAAAACATTCAAAGCTTTCAAAAAAGAAAAATATTTAGCATCCTAAAATGGTCTCTACGTTGCTTTGAAGAATTCATTCAGCTGTTGTCCTGAACCCTTACTGAGATATGTATACTGCTTCTGTTATATTGTATATTATAGTGCGTTGTTCAGAAATACATATGCCTTATAGATAAAGATTATCAAAGGGATAAATAACCTTTCTGTTTGGAAGATTACTTTTCTATTGAAAATATTTTTAACCTCACTAGAAACAGAAAGTAGACTAATCGAACAAAACAACTTTAAAAAAATAAAAAAGTTTGCGGCATAAAACATAACCTTTTTTTTTTTTGTCTTATAAGCTGTTGACAGACTGCACAGTCCTTCTTCACAATGCAACCTCATGCAGTCTCAGACCACAGATTTTCCTGGTTCAGACTCTCTAACCAGACTTTGAACAAAAAGTGTGCTTCTCTATGTGTGCTGGTTAGCTTCCATAATGGCTGAGCACTCAGGTTCTTCACCAGAACAAAATCATGTTGTGAGATGATATTTAAGGTGACTATGGATGGCAGAAGTAAGTCCCAGTCAGTGAGTCATAACAGCCCACAAGCTGATGTATCATTGTATACAAAGAAACACGTGCTATGGCTTTGGAGTAGTTGATAATACCTTGAAAATATGTTTAGGACAACTGAGATTTGAATTTGCCTCCTATTTGGTGAGGAAGCAGCTGGTTTCAGAGCCAGTGGATGGCAGTAAAGGGGTTCCCCCAGAAATCAAATTTATCACTCATTTGTACTTATATAATAAATACAATTATTATACATATAAATGTATATTAAATAACATACAGAAGTAAATTACATTTCTAAGCTCCTGTGGATGTAATTTTACAAGAATTCAGAGGACGTGAACAAAAAATGTGAGCCTGGTTTCTTTGTTCCTTTTTTTTCCCCAATACAAAGGCAGCACTGTGCTAACAGCTCTCAGATGGCTACAAGTTAAATTTTGTGTCCCTCTGGAGAAAGAAGGCAATTTCATTGCAGTTGAGTCTTGAGTAGACAGGATGGCTGTAAAAATCTGAAGTCATTGGTGTTAGACACAAAAGTTATAATGGATTACTGAAAGACTGAACAGAGGCAGATTGCTGATGTCTTTGGGTAATGCTCTTTCCTCTTTGTATTTATTGTAATATCAGGCAAGGTTTTATCATTGTCACATAGACATTTGCTAATAACAAGCAAAAGTCTCTGTGAGAGATTCAGGATATAGGTAATTTGAATATCTCTTTTCAATTTTATTTTTGTTGGATCTTACAAAGTATAAAATATTTCCTTGTAATTGTTAACACACATCATTCTAGCATACTGATTATTATCTCTTCTCCATTTTACCACACCGAACTTTTACTTTTTTTTTGGTACTACTTGGTAGAGTTCTGTATTTCTATTCTTCCACCAGATAGGTTACAGCTATGCTTGTATTTCCTCTATTTTTTTTTTTTTTCATGCTGTTGAGTAGAGCTGGGAATTTGGACAAATTCTTACTGCATTTGAAGGAAGAAGAGCTGACTGAGCCCAGCACAACTGGTCTGTAAAGCTGGAAAGGGCCTTCTCCACTGAGCAGGACGATACCCTTGGGCACATGGTGTGACTCTTGGAGATGGTCCTGTGTGGGGCTACAGGTTGGACTTGATGATCCATGTCTGTCCTTTCCAACTAGGCATGTTCTGTGATTCTATGATTCTGTGATTCTGTGATTCTGTGATTCTGTGATTCTGTGATCACATGTTCATGCACTCTCACAAAAAGGAAAACTGATCAAAATAAATCATGATAATCTGTGTAGGAAGTTCAGACGTTTCATGCCCTGGACAAAGGTGAAGTAGAGCTGTGTCAAGTTAAGACACCTAAAGTTTTTTACAAGAAATCTTATCTTAAAATACCAGCACTCCTACTTCAGTTTTGGCCTGGCAGATAATTGATGTAGGGGCTGGGAAAGTCATCTGACATCAGCATAAGGAAAACGTTACACTCAGTTTCCAGCACATGATTTTTAAGACATTTTAATCCCCTCCCTTTCAAGTGTGGATTATCGGGGAGGTCAAGGGGTCATTAACACTTCCCCTGCTCCTTCATCATTAACACAGGCCAACTCATCAAGGACTGGTGTTGGATACTATGATTTCACTAACATTAATACCTGTGTTTGTTTTTTTTCTTTCAGCCAAGTCTTCATCATCCTATTTCTTTATTGTTATTTGAAGTTTAGAAATGGTCTTTCATTTAAATATAATCAGTTCAAAGCACCAGTAAAAGACCTTACTCTTTCCAATCCTTGTGAAGTTCTAGGGGGAAGAAAGGACACTTGCCCACCATTGTCTTGCTTCCTATTGCAAGGACCAGAGCCACAATGGAGCTGTTTCACCCTTTTGCACCAACGGCTGTACATCACTCTGTGGGCAGTAGAGAGGGGCAAGGTCATGATTACGTAGCCTCTTCATGCAGACTGATGGAACAAATGAAACTAAAATGGGATAATTGGCAATATATCAAATGTGTTAAAGCAAGGATAGTTCCTCTGCCTGCTCTAGGGGCAGGTTGATGCTCTGACTGCATAGCCCTTTTTGAAAATCACTTGAGGGTGCACAGTTTTATACAGCCAAATACCCCTCTGAGTGTAAAACCAAAACACAACCCACGTACACAGAATGGACGAAGTCAAAAAGGAAGTGACTCTGGGTAAGTACTTTAACACAACAGAAACTGAAATAATGACCATATGATGTGTAGTGAATGAAATGATATGGAAGGAAATGGCACATCACCACAACAATAATTACTTAATTACACAAAAACAATGACATAAAAACTGCTATAGGTAGTCACATCTGAGTATAGTCAGCCTGGTGTAGCCCCCTGAACTCCAAATATCTATTTGACATTCTGCCTAATATTAGACTCTTTTTCTCCTTTCTTGAGACTGTCTGGTTTCTTTTCATTCTTATTTTTGCTTCCTTCAGAGTGTCTTGTTTTTCCCCAGCCTAGCTCTCCTGGGACAGACTAAGCTGGAAAAATTTCAATTTGCTGCTATTTTACTCTGTTTTACTTAGCCTCATAAAGTTGCTGTAGAGACAGTTACTTTCTGGTGTGTAAGGACAAGATGTCATAAGGCACCTAGTAGAATAGTAAACCTAAGCTTTGATCAATTGCCAGAAAAGGGGATGAGAAGAGGAAAAAAGGGTGAGATTTTTTAAAAAAAAAAAAAATATATATATATATATATATATATATATA